>CM028383.1:57547304-57667732 GCA_013146195.2 Codonopsis lanceolata
TAATAGATATGTACATGCCATTAATGTATAATCTAAATTTCTTTTACAATTATTCCTAAGTTGCACCTTAGGACCCATAATATTATATTTTAGTGTTTTATTGGCGGAGGCTTAATAACTAGGTGGTTTTCTTTTTTGTCGGTCGAGCCCCCGCACTGCTTGAGGCGAGAGGTAGATGTCGAGGTTTCAAGAGTGTCTTCCCTCTCCGCCCTTCTCTGATATATATTTTTTTTATTTGTTTTGGCTCTAACTTTGCCTAGGCCGCCCTTTCGGGTTTTCAACTATGCGGCACTGAAATATTTTATTTGTGCTTTAATTTTGCACTAGGCACGCCCTTTCGGGTTTCGGCCCTAGTGAGCCCTTATTTCTCCTTTTTCATTTTTTCATTTTTCATTTTTTTTTGAATGCCTAACTTTTGCCTAGACGCCCGCTTTCGGGTTTCGACTAGCCCGGCTGGAGAGGAAGCACTTGTTGGATAGAATGGATGGGCATAATACCCAGGCTCGTTGAGATTGGAGAGCTGAACAAGGTCTTCTTTCTTGGCGTGGGGAATGCGACATCTCAGCCGGATCATTTGACCATATATGACACATTGGAAGAGAGGGTAACAGCCTTTGATAAGTAGCCCCCGGCATTTTTTCTTAGCTCGAGACGGCATGACATGATAGCGATAAGTCTCGAGGATGAGGTCTTTTCTTGGTCTCTAGCACGCTTTTGATTTGATTATAGCTGACATCTTTGTTGATGAAAAAATTGTTGGGAACAGGGAAGATCACTATATTGGGACGGCCGAGATCGGGTATTTTTTTTTTTTTTTCGAATTTTTCTCTCTTTTTTTTCTATTCTTTTTACTCTTTTTTTTTTTTTTTGAGAATAAGTTGGCCAATTTGTTTCTTTTTTTTCAACTTGTAGCGACCATTAAACATGAATTTGGAGCTTTTAATTAATTGAGCATCAGGACATATGAGGGTCAGGTGTTCAAGCCATGGCTGGAGTCTACTCGACATATCTTTATGGGACTAGGCGAGCATGTCCACGAACCTTTTGGAGATCCATGGAGGTGTTGTTCTTTTGGAACCTTCGGTAGTTGCCGATTCGACTTCTTTTGATTTCCTTGTCGGCCCAAGATTGATGGTGGATCGATCTTGAGTTGTTATTTGATGATGTCTACGGCTCTCTTGACTTTATAAGCTCAAAGAAAATTTTTATCTTTGGGTCCTTTTAAATGACTCATTATTTTAATTATTTAATGTGTCTTTTAATGCGAGGTGCAACTGAAATAAGCAAAGACATTTTTTAGATTATTACTAGCACATGGAAATGTCAGGGGTTTATTACATTATTGAGGACCCGGGCTCTGAGATCTCACCACGGATTGGTAGATGACCAAATCCTAAGGCTAGGGAAAGGAATAGGTACTAATTTTAGGGAGCGGATTGGTAGATGACCAAATCAAGGCTGGGAAAGGAATGGGTAATATCCAAAGTAGTCCACCGATCCGGCCAAAAGTGGGCCTGGCTGTAGTATACTAGTTCTCAGCAGCTGGCTTATAGGCTCAAACTCAAGAGGAGCTTTTCCCGATCAGACTCTCTCGCCTATCATACCTGTGAAGTTGCCATCAACCTCAATCATGTTTGATTTGAGGTAGAGGGTTATTGACTATATTTGGTCCGGGAGGAGGTTTTTCAATCACCTTATCATATCAAATCCTCGATAGCATTTTTGGAGCGTGTAGCATCTGCTTGGGTGTGGTGACCACCGTAACGATGATACTCAGCATCGGGCATGGTTCCAGCTTGTCGTGGGGTTCGGTGGCCTATAGTTTTCCAAAGGCTTCAACACTCGAGCCATTAGCCCTCGGCAGATTACCGATCGAGGCTTGCAGCTCATCATAATGCCGGCTTTGATTTCTCAAATTTCGCTTGGGCCACGATTCCCTCCGATCGTGTTGATGCACTGTCCGCTTCATAAGACCATGGAACAAGCCATAGTTGTAGAAAAGGCTGATGCATTTCCTACCGTGACGGACAAGGCGCTGGGTCTGTGGCCGTTTTTCCTTTAATAACTGAAAGAGGTAGGATGTGTATTGGCTTGTAATGGGTCGGGTCCGTATATCATCATCAATACGGTCCTATCTCTATTATTTCTTTAAAATTGGTAAGGGAGGTACCGCATTTGTTCCGTAAATGGGTCAAGAGTTTGATGATCCGGCACGGACGGGGTCTGGCCAAAGGTCTCGCAGCCTTTCTTTTTTCCACCCGATCAAGAACTCGCAAGCAGTTTTTTCCCCCTGTGCACGATTCAAGGTCCCTCCTATTTTCGTGGTCTGTTGTCCTGTACCTTTCAAGGAATTTCTCTCTGGCTATCCGGTCCTGTGTATTCATGGTAATGCTTATCGAAAGATTAACCTATTGCTTGGCAGCCTCCTACGAGGGTGAGGTGAAAATTGGAAGCCATAGCTTCAAAGTCGCTCCCCTAGATCCGCATGCCGGTGGAATAAGATCTCAAATGGATATGGGCATCCAATCCGCCAAACTTTTCTATGTCGCATTTTGAACTTTGAGGGAAGTATATGGATGGTTGCAAATGTTAGGGCCGGCGTAGAAAATTCCCCTTATTAAGGAGATACATCATGGCCTTCATATTTTCCATGCTCGCTCCATTTTGGTGGTGGGAGTTGGTTTTTGGTATATGCGGGTCGGATTTAGGAAGGCCGGGTTATTTTCTCTCGTCAAGGTGGATTTTGAGCCGGTGGGTTTTGGACAAGATATGGAATCTGCTAATGGAATTTGGGCATTATAAAGATTCCGGGTCGGATATGGGTATCAAGTTTGATAAATTGTTGGGTTTTGGATAATATATGGATTTTGGTTTGGTGGGTTATCGTAGCTTCACCGGCGACCTGTGATCATTAGAGGTAAATATGTGGTAACTTGGCCTGGTGGGTTAAAGCTTTTGGGTCCATGGGCTATTTAGGAGTGGTTAATTATAGGAAAAGGAAGGCTTCATTTGGGTTCGGGTATTTGGGGAGTATGGATATATATTCGGGGTAATGGACTTGGTGGAGGATTGGGATTTGGGATAGTGGTAGTATTTGGTGGGTTAGTATTTGGCCGAGGAGTCGTTAGGAGGCACCGAGATGTGGATGCTTCTTGGGGAATAGTAGGAGAAGAATTCACCTCACCACTAGATTTTAGACTGACTCAGCCATTTGACTTATCGCCGCACCCAACCTTTGTCAAACCATTCCGCATCGCCGAGGCGGAGCATATCCCCGGAGCTCTCGAACCTCAGCCTATAGCCGATCTGCTCACTTTCGCCATACGGGCTCGGATCTCGACTGGCCGAATTGATTCCCCGCCTCGCCTCGATCTCAAACCGATATCCTCTCGATTCTGATTGACTATCTTCCCGAATCAACCTGGCCACATTCCCCTTTCCTACCCTGCCAGGCCTCTCGAGGAAAATGGGGTTTGGTAGGTATCGAGGGCTAGATTGAGGTCGCCCGGGCTTGAAGTACGTGCCTTTTATTAGTATATTTTTATTATTATTTCCATGTTCCCTACAATAGACCGATAAGCACTCGCTTTATTTTGACAGCCTCAGATTCTTCTCGGAATAGTGATCTTTTCTCCAGTATAGGACCAACGTATTCCACCTGCCGACTCCTCAGATCGGATGGTCCTCAGCGAAGGGCCTATACTCTTTTCAGATCCACCATTCGAAATGGTCTCAGTCGAGCATATGAGAATTATAAATCCCCTCGCTTGTTATTTATTGATTTATATTTTTTTGTGCGACTTATTATTTTTATTTTTGAACTTGCGCATTTTTTTTTACATATATATTTTTCTGATTTTTTTTTTTTTTTTGACATGACTTTACAATTCAAAAATGCAAAACCTCGGTCGCTTCTGGCGTCCCGAAAAACTATATGCATTCTAACGTTGGCTTATGTAGGTAGGTCGGCCATGGTGTAGGGTAACAGTCGAATATATTTACATGCACGTGTGTGCGGCATCTAGAAAGCAGAAAATATTTTATTTATTTTTACGATATGTAATGAAATAAAGCGCTTATCAGTTTCTCTTGCTTTTTGTGTGGATTTTCTGCTTTTAGTTTGAGCCGAAAGCAAGCAAGCACATCACATTAAGAAATAGAAAGAAAAGTGGGAAACTATCTATCCCTATTAATTACAAATTTTGATCCTATGCCCCAAAATAAATGACATAATGAATGCAGAGATGTACAAATATACTGAGGATTCATTCTGAGAATAAAGTGAAAAGAAAAAAATGGCGAAGAAATAAATGAAAGAAAATATTTGGATGGAAGTAAATGCCCCGACCCTTTTTGTTGTTTTGCCCGGAATTTATTTGTAAAATATATAATATATATATATTTTTTCTTTTTTTGATTTTTCAAATTTTTTTTTTTATGTATATATATATAATAGTGTTTGAAGGCTTTTGATCGGCCAAGTACGTGGCGTAGGTGTGTCTCGGCGATACCACACCCTATTCGAGAATGCTTTAAGGGTATCAATGAAGTTTCCAGCCAATATACTTAGACGCCTTTATATATATATGCATATATATATATATATATATATATATATTTAAAAAAAAAAAAAATTTTGATTTTTTTTTTATTTGATTGATTTTTTTTAATACTCGAACATGCCCAAATAGCAGGATATCGGAGCGAGGCTGTGCCATGATGGAGGATCATATCCACAAATATAGCCACGGCCGTAATGGGAACACTTTATTGAAATGCGTAAATTAATATAACGAGCATATTGCAGCCGAAACAAAGAAAAGCCAAAAAGGTTTTATTTTATGAGTCTAGCCCTCCATTTTATTAAAAATAAAACAACTCCCAGTGATCGCCAGAAGTCGTGTGAGGTTCCGGGATGTGCTCAGCGCCCGCCGCCCTTGGATAGGGGTGCGCCAGACGCGTCTTGAGCGGATGCGGGACACCACCGCTTCCTCGCTCCACCCTCCCTTGTTTGGGAAGACGAAATCCAAAGTGCAAAGAGGAGTCGTCTATATTAGCACGTTGGAATGTGCCTCTGCTGTTGCCTAAGTGGATTTTGTATCCAAAATGGGAACTAAAGGTTTCCTCATGTCGTTATCCCTTATTTTCGTGGATAACAGTGATATGGGAATGCATTACCTTTCCATTCTCATTCTTCCCTTTTTTCGGGATAATGAGAAGTGCAAGAAAAGATATTGCGACGCCCCCACTTATGGATTTATTAAAATGGCCTTATGGCCCAATCGATCGCTATGGGAGCTATGGTTTCCCGCATCAAGTTATCCCTTGTTTAGGATACTGGATATGGGAATACATCATTCTCCATTCGTATCTCCCTTTTTAGGGGAGAAACGTGAAAGTGCAAAGAGGGAATGCTGCGAGGCCCCCCGGATCGAAAGTTTTAGAGTCGCCACCTTTATTTTAAGGCAAAAATAAAGGAAAACCGTAAGAGAGAAAACCGTAGATTTTAGAAAAGCGGGTTCGGGGCTAAGTTACGAGTCGGGAAGGTGCTAGGCACCCAACTCGCCTCTTCGGTCTCAAAGCGCTTTTGGTGAAATATGCTCATTGTTATATTAATCTAGCAAATAAATAAGGTCTTATTTTGACAAGGGAAAATTAAATGATACATTCGTGGCTACATTATTTACGGACTCGCAGCCGCCTCCTTCCAATAATTACAAACACATTTAAGAATATTTGGCCATTATAACGGCTTTTACATAATTTTTCCTAATCTAATCCGGCAAAGACAACGGCTTATATTGGCTACATTGTGCCGGATTTAAAATACAACTTTTTGAAAATAAATAAAAGAAAAAAATACAAATGAAATAAAAATACGCTCTAAAGGTATTACCTTTTAGAGCGGTGGTGTGCTCGCCGTCCTCTGCGGGAGAGGGAGTCTTTTTTGTTTTGAATTGAACTGACCGAATTGAACCGATTTGAACCGGATTTGATTGAGGTTTTGAGGTCGGGGCTAGTCAACTCTGCGTAGTGACAAATTTTATTTTGGTTAGTTTTGGCCTTTTCGATTGGGCGGAACCTAGATTTAAGTTTTGACTTTTTAGCTCGTTACTCGGGCAGTAACAAAGGTATATGTTTATGTGTATTTTTGTGTGTGCGTATATTTGTGTGTGTGCGAGGGTGGTGTGTGCCAAAATGGAGGGAGGAGAGAGGCTGAGAGTGAGGGAGTGTGTATGTGGGTGTGGGTTTATTGTTGTTGTGGGGAATACGAGGTGAGTATTTGTGAGGGTGGGCCGGCTGGAGAGTGAGTTTGAGAGAGTGAGGGATGGCCGGGTATGGGATTGAGAGAGAGAGAGAGCGCTGGGAGTGAGAGAATAAAAAATTGAGAGAGTTTGTGGGAGAAAAAATTGAGAGAGAGAGAGTCAGCGATCGAATGAGGGGAGTATATTATATATATATTGGGTAGATTAGCTTAGTGGAGAAGGAAAAAGGGGGAACCTACGAGGCGGCCGTTTCTTTTTCTTTTTCTTTTTTTTTTTGTATTCTTTTCGCTTTCTTTTGCTTTTTTGATTTTCTTTCTTTTTTTTGTTTCTTTCTTTTTATTCTTTTTTTTGTTTTGTTTTCTTTTTGTACCTTTGTTCCTGAAATATACAAGAGATAATTAGTAGTCCATTTTACAATATTTATTGGACAATATAAAATAGGGGTAGGAATTTGGGGTGTCTACAGCGACAAGCTTCACATCTATCAATCCTTTCATGTACGATTACAAGGACCTCAACCATTATCTGGGGTTGTGCTGGTGGTGCTGCCGCCGGAAATGCTGCAGGTTGAATTGCAGCCGGCTAAGGTGCAACTATCGGCTGTGCTACTATTTGTTGGGGAGCTCTTGGTGGCCGAGGAGCAACAAGATGTTCGACTCGTCGATCATAGTCCCGCTGGGGTGGTGACCTTTGGGATCGATGAGAATAACAAGAATGAGAATGATCGGAATGTTAGTGTCTCACCGACTTCTCCTACTAGCGGGCTGAGAAACGGCGACCACACTATGCTCTATAACACGGCATCTATTATGTCTATTTCATTCCTCATAAACGCAGACCATGTGGGTTCCTTGGTTATGATAGCCATCACTTTAGACTCGGTGGCGACATGGTGCATGTTCTATTGCTAGAAGGGCTCGGCGTGGGGTAGGGCCACCAACGCTAAGAGCCCTCTCAACCTATCGTTGAGCACTGACCGCTGACCGCTGGAACAATTGGGAGCAACTAATCCTCCAAAGGGACTAGAGGCTCACCAATGGCTGCCAATTGTTGATTTAGAAGGTACATTCGGTTTAAATAAAAAGCCTGATTTCGTAAATCTAACGCTTATGCATGTCCATTCATTTGGCTGGCTTTGCGACCTGATTAACCCAAGCAGCCTCTCGGGGTTGGTTCAGTTGTTCTCGTAATTCAACCGAATTAGCCCTTTGTTGTTATAACTGATTCCTTAAATTAAGCTGAGGTAGATCATTCATAGGAATAAAACCAGCATCACCAAGTGGAACATGCTGAGCTACCGCTTGTGATCTATTCAATACCCCTTCGCCTATTGGGGGAAGCCCATTCCTTGGAGGAAGATCTGGTTGGGGCATTCCCTCAGGCATGTTATTGATTGGTGGCCAATCTCCCTGGTGATCACGGACACGTCACCACCTAAATTTTCACTTGCTCAAACGTGTCCCTTACCGTTTTTAGCCATTGTTAACAGAATTGTTGAAAGAGTGATCAGAAAATTTTTCGTTTCCCGGCAAGGAAACCAAACTGATGCTACACAATTTGGTCTTGGGTCGTTCCTTGCGAATTGTAGGATATCTGGGCTTATATGAAGGTTGGATCGTGTAGAAACCTGTCAAAAGAGGACACCTTATAAGAAATGCAAGGCTAGGCCTTGCGAAACCCCTCTGGCATGAGAGTAAGTTCTTAAGCTTGATTGAAAGCAAAAATGACAGAGTTTCGGTGTGTAAAAGTGAGTGTACTTTTTCCATGAAATGTCGTTGTGTTTAGGATAAGTGTCTGTCTACTCGGGCAGCCTTGCTCCCTACTCGGACAGATTTGTAGAATGATTACTGGTTGGAAGAGATGTGACAAACTCAATTTGGACGATCATGCTCGGGTGACCTTTGTCCTGATCCCTATGTCCCACGTGATTGTCATGTGAAAGCACACATGCTTGGCTCATGACGAGGATTTTGGTCGAGCTCATCAGACAAAATAATCAAAAAGATTATTGCGATGTACAAATTAGATTTGTGATGTAGAAATTAGATAAATTATGATGCATTGATACAGAATCGGGATGCATCAATTTGGTATCAGGGAAAAAAAAAGTAAATCCCGATGCACAAATTGGATTCCCGATACAAAAAATAAAATTGCGATCCATTGACTTAATTAGAATTGTGATACAACGTGTGTCTGATTGAATTTCATTAAGGGTATATTCGTCCTTTCATCCTAAAAATTTTCTTTTACCGGATAAAAATAAAAGGTATTGGAAAATGTTAGAAAAGAGACCTTCTCGCCCATTATTTTTTTCTTAATACGTGTGTCGCGTCAAAGAGAATAATAATTTTGGGACAAAGGAAGTACTACCACCGACGCACCATTCGAGGTAAATAGTCAACTGTATTATTTTGAGATGTTTCACGTATACAATTTTCATAACATTTCAACTTTACTCTCAATATTTGATATAAACATATTGATTATGCTGAAGCATTATTATAAATTATAATTATGACCATCAACTCTTTGAGTGAACCGGGGAGAGTAGTATATTACTTCAATTTCTTAAAAGGAATTTTTTTTATTCTGGCCAAATAATGTATATTATAAAACAGCTAGGCAATTGACTAGCATTATTCAAAGGTTAAGATTAAATTATCTTAAAAAAATTAACGGTTGAGATTCACCATCATATTCACATGTATGAGCAGTTATCTATTTTTAACTCCCTACTTTTTCTTTCTCTATTACAAGTCACCCCCTACAATTAATATTATGAGCAGTCACCCATTTTTCTTCTCCTTATATTTTATCTTCACATTACAAAGTCACACCTGCAATTAATCTTCTGAACAGTCACCCCTTATAAAATATCAACACATCAACTATCACTTGAAGCAATGTACCCCTCAACTGTAATATTTTGTTAAATCGCACCTTCTATTTAGGCACTATCATTTCAATTGATAAAATCAGATATACAGACACCATGTCATACGCACGGACACGAAGATCTAGTAAATTTTATAAAAACGGCATGATGAAAAGTTTAGTGAGCACCTCTCTAGCTTGCTTCAAATATTTTTTTTTTGTCGGCTCTTGATTTCGAATTTGAAATAAATAAGATTAAATTTTAGGCAAAACACACAAATGGGCCACCCAACTTTACCCCTTTTTGCAATTCGGCCACCGAAAGTTTGAAATATCTATTTTTGTCACCCAACTTTAGTGTGGTTGCAAGCGAGCCCATTTTTTGGATGGTCGTTAGATTTTGGCGTTAAGTCATATCAAATATCTATTTTACCCCTATAAATATTAATGGAGGAACAATTATATTTAAAAAATGGTCAAACTGTAAATAATATAATTTGGAAGTAACCCAAAAAGTCAAACTTAGTTTAAAAAGGGGTCAAACTGTAAATATTTCATTTTTCAAAGAAATGGAAGTAACCCAGAAAGTCAAACTGAGTTTTTTCTTACTTTTCTTGATAATTTCATCATCAAATTCATCATGGATTGGATCAAAGTGCCAAATAGAATGTACAATGCGCGCAACTGTGACAACCCATGCACCAAGTTTCCCCCAACTCTCCTCCTCCACCACCATCTCTGCCGCCACCAACCCTAACTACCCCCGACTGCCCTCCTCCGCCATCTCCTCCCAACTATGGCTACTACTACTCACCTCCACCACCGTTTCAGCCAAGTTACTCCTCTTACCCACCACCAACATCGCCGCCAAATGGAAACTACCAAAGCCCGGCGCCACCAAACCCAATTATGTCTTACTTTCCATATTACTATTACAGCCCTCCACCGTATTCAGGCGCCATTAAACAATCCAGCTCTGTTATTACTCTCTTACTCACCTTTTTTTATGTTTACTATGAACTTTATAAACAAATATTTTTCAAGACAATTTGGAAAAATAAAGCATCTAATTTGGTAGATCTACAAGCTTATAAGTGAGAGGAAAAGGGCGACAAGGTGAAGAATTGGGTTTTAAAGAAAAGGGTCCCCCGTAGTTGGCATTCAAGTACAACGATGTCGAATCCCGAAGAACAACACCCTCCAAATTCCGACAACCCAAGCCAATCAGTAGATTCCGACCAATAAGACAACAATTTACAGTTTGAGAGAGAGAAAGCGAGAGGGCAGAGATGGAGCAACAGATCTGTGTGTTCGTGTGAGAGAGAAAGAGGGAGCGAAATGAAGATGAACAGATCTATAACACCCCCCAAATTCTATTATCTTGGAAATCGGTCAGATCCCTTTTCTCAACCAAGACGATTACTCCAATTTCTACAGTTTATTTCAAGAACTAGACACCCCTACTCTCGACACTGACACTGTTTCAAACACCAAGAGGCGAAGACTTGATTCCGATGGAGTTGTTGAAGAAAATTTTGAAGAATTAGACACCACCCCATTAAACGACATTTTCAACACATTCTTCTCCGAAGAAAAACCAACACATGATTTCGAATTTCCCAATCTCCAACACAATTCAGTCTTGGAATTCAACTTCCAACAAACCCAACCTCAAATGAACGAAATGTCCGAAATTGATTCCGGAAGAGCAAGGAAAATCCACCGACATCCCAACAACAGCCCCACCATCACCGAGGATTCAACCCAAAACCCAATTGGCGGGATCGGCGGCGGCGAAGGAGGACAGCAGCAGCGGAGGTTCTGTGTGGGATTTGAGAGAGAGAAAACGAGAGGGCAGAAATGGAGGAACAGATCTGTGTGTTTGTGTGAGAGAGATGAAGATGAACAGATTTGTAACACCCCCAAATTCTATTATTTACAGTTTGACCCCTTTTTAAATATAATTGTTCGTCCATTGATATTTACAGGGGTAAAATAGATATTTGACATGACTTAACGGCTAAATCTAACGGTCATCCAAAAAATGGACTCGCTTGCAACTAGACTAAAGTTGGGTGGCCAAAATAGATATTTCAAACTTTCGGTGGCCAAATTGCAAAAAAGGATAAAGTTGAGTGGCTCATTTGTGTGTTTTGCCTTAAATTTTATTAGAGAATGCTATTAGTCCAAAAGTAATCGTTTCATTTCGTTATCAATTATTAGTACAATTGATTAAAAAAACTAAAATTCAACCAGAAAATGTGATAAAGATACAACATTCACACTTTTGCCTTGTTTTCATGCTTTATATTTTATCAATATTTATTTAATTTTCTTGAAAGAGCTCCAAAATGTTTTGACAATTACATAAAACCTATTTATTGATCTTTTTTAAAAATAAGATAGTTTTTTAGGGTTGTCAATTAGGTGAGTCGGGTCGAGTCGAAACTCATTATAACTCAAATATTGAACGGGCAAAACGGGTGATGGGTGGACCCATCTTAACCCACAGTTCCCCCCTTAAAAAAGCATGCATCTATAGCCAAGGTTCTAAAAATCATTAGGCGGCACACTAACGCCTAGGGGACTAGTCAGGACGTAATCGGGACCTAGAATTAAGGTATAATTACCTTCTTTTTTTTTTTGATAATTTACATCAAAGATCAAGCACATTGACTACAAATTTTATTTTATTTTTATATTTGTCATTTTATAAAACACTTATCTATATTCTTAAAATGAACAAAAATATAGAAACCTACCACTAATCTTAATTCCCAACAACCTCACAGCAATAAATCAGTCAAGTTTAGAATTAAAAACAAAAAAAAAAATTACTCCAACCCACAATTTAACATATCCTCTCTAGTCCCTCTTCATTCTAAATTCTGAGTCTCGAGACAACCCCCCCCTTCTTCTTCATCTTTTTTTCTTCTTCTTTCTTCTCTCTATCTGGCAGACCGGCAACCTCTTTTTCTTCCTTTCTTTTTTTTCTTCTCTATCTGGCAGACCAACTCTCCTATTTTTTTCATCCTCCAATTTTTTCCTCCTAGATTTAACCCTTTAATCTATCCTAGCTCTTAGCGCCCACCGAATATCCACAAAATCAAACGTTTTTTCTTTCTACCTCCCTCTCTTTCTCACCATTACCACTCCCTCTTCCTTCTCCAGTTCGTTCCCCTTCCTTCTCCGGTCACCGCACGCCACAAAATCAAAGCTACAAAAATAAATTAAGGTTGGTGAGGTTTGGCGTAGGCACCGACTTGACCGATTAAACGGCGACTAAGAAACTTGCAGCGGTAGAAAGGCGCGTAGCGCCTAGGCGAAGAATTTTAGAACACTATCTATAACCAAAAAAAAAGATCAGAATGGGTAAAAGGGTTCGACCCGTAATATTTTTAGGTTTCAGGATTGAATTTTTTTAATGAACTTCTAATTTTCTTTTTCCATCATTTTGTTACCTAAAATTTAGTTAGAGTTTTTTTCACTATTTTGTCCATGAACTTTTTAATATCAAATGATCATTTTTGTCCCTTAAGAAACTCGCATGATTTGCACATGAGGATGCTTAACGGCTTAAACTTATCGAAAATGGATGGAAGAACCAATTGCCTTTAATTTGTTACTAGAAAGAGCTGCATTTTGTAAATTTTGTTATACTGACAAATGTCAAAAGGGGAAAATATACAAGGACTAATGGTGTAGTTGGCACATGACCTCGTGACAACCATCTTTACTACTCCCTCCGTTCTGATAAGAAAGTTTGTTATTTTATTTTGGAATGTTTCACTTAAAAAATCTATTTTTAAAAATTAAGACATAAAAGTATCATTTTATTACTAATAAGCTACCAAAACTGTCATTTTCTTAAAAAATTTAACTGTCAAACAGGGACTCTTTGCCCAAAACAAAGGGAGTAACTTTTACTAACTTGACTACACTTTGAGTCCGGGGGTGGCAATAGCTGGCACGATACGATTATAAAACACGATTACAGAGACAAATAGCACGATAAGCTCAACACGACACGACACAACACGAAACACGACACGAAAGACACAAAATTGTTAATATATTCAAAATAATATTTATTTTTATATTTATGATCAAATAAGATAAATAATATGAAAACACGATAATGAAATACGAACACGACACGATAACACGAATTACCACTCTACTCTTTGACAATGACTTGAAAAATGATGTTCAACAAAAATACCCACTTAATAACCTTGGTGCACGGCACGTGATCTCGGTATGAGGGTCTTTTGACGAGTATTTCCCACTCATTGACCTTTATTTTACAAGTAATCATCCAAACCAAAAATTAAATTTGTGTCAAGTTTGGTCACGTGATCGTCGCCCATTACCTATTTTAGACAACATATATGGAAATAACTCAATTGCAAGCAAATCATGAGACAATAACCCGATTGCGAATTTAAAAAAAAAAATGTTTAATGACCCAATTGCAAATTAAGACCAAGTTTAGTTACCCCATTACCCATTAACCTATTCAAACCAACCCACTAATTACCCAACCCAATTTAATTCATTAATATTTTTTGGTTGAAGCAAATAACTCGTTTCGACCCAATAATATTAATGGGTTGAGTCTGATCGGGTTAAAATAAATCAGACTAATTACCCATTTTGACCTGTGACTTTTTATACTATATATAAATTTATGTTTTTTGAGGGAATTTTTTTTGGGTTGAGACGGATCGACCCGCTTTAACCTGTTACCCGTTTTAACCCAACTCGTTCCAACCCAACTCATTTCAACTCATTTAACATTTGAGTTCTAATGAATTTCGATATGTTTCAGCCCATTACCCAAACCCAACCCAACCCACCCAATTACCAAGCCTAATTTGAAGTATCCACCCGATTTCGAATATATAGAGCATTTCTCCAAACTTATTTTTTCCTCCAATTATTAATTGCAGTCTAGTTGCATATTCCCTCCGTCCCTAAATTATCGTTTTTATGGACTAGAAACACGATTTAAAAAAACACATCTGACTGGATTATTAATATTAGTTTGATATATAATTACTTTAAAGTCCATGTGTATGTGGCTCATAATTAAAGTATTATAAAAAAGTAAGGATAAAGTGATAAAAATATTGTCTTAAAAAGAAAAACTTCAAACAAGATAATTATTTTGGAACGGACGAAAAAAGAAAGCAAAATAATAATTTAAGAAATGAGGGAGTATTATATATGGGTGGGACTAACCACAACTCAAACCCCACTCTCTACATTCCATTTTCTGCGATGTACAACCCAAGGTACATCTCAATGCAAAAAATAAGATGCAGAGAGTGAATTTTAAGGTATGATAAACCTCCACCATTATATATTCTCTCCGTTTCCAAACAATTGTTCTCTTTTTCTTTTTTTTTTTTTGTCCGTTCCAAAATAATTGTCTTCGTTCAGAACTTTTCTTTTTAAGAAAATACTTTTACCATTTTACCCTTACTTTTTCTACATACTTTATGACAACATATATAAGGACATTAAAGGAAATCACATATTATACAAAATATTTATAATACAATCAGTTATTTTTTTATAAACGATGTGCCGAATCAAAGAGGATAATAATTTAGAAACAGAGGGAGGAACAAATATTGATAAATCAAAAAGGAACAATTACATTTAGATAAACATGTACACCCCAATAAAAGCTTGTAATAACACAATTTTCCATTCACGATCTCCTACCAACGTTACTCGATCATAGTCATGTTGCTGCCTCTCTAAACATATGAAGTTCCCTGGTGCAGAGAAACATGTCTATCTCAAACACAAGGATGCAAAAGGAAAAGGATTACTACATCTTTATACATCCTTGGCTCTTCTCCTCAACTCGTTTAGCTCTTTCTCGATTTCAGTGTCTCGAAATGGAAATGCTGTGTTTGAGCTGCCAACTGCTGTTCTTCCCGGAGGAAGCTCTCCTTTCTGTGTTACAAGCAAACCAGCATTAATACTGAGAGAGAGAGAGAGAGAGAGAGAGAGAGAGAGAGAGAGAGAGAGAGAGGGATGTCCACTAAAACTAACACACCTGTCAATAAATAGTCACAGACGAGAAAGTATGGCAAAGTGACGAGTCTCCAACCACTATTCGTTCTAGTAAGAATCCAACTCACAGCCTTAGCTCTGATAGGATGAGTTGTCATTTTTGGATTTGATTCCATGACCATCAGGCCAGAATGAAGCAACCTTAATGTCGCAACAAGCTCCTTAACAAATAGTAACTTTGATGCTCATAGTGGTAAGACATAAATGTCCCGCACGTGTATGATCATCACGTGCAACTTAACATCAAGTTGCCATTGACGGGAGGGAGCAAAGTGAGACAATTGGTAAAATCATGCTACACATAGGCACAGTTCGTATGTTGGGGGACATTATGGGATTTGGTGGATACTTCAAGGCCAAATCATATTTTGGCCGAAAAAATAGTAACTTTGATTCTAAACTCAGACAATGACATCATAACTGCTCACTTCTCGGAAGAGTTTCTTTGGGTATGGTGAACTCACAGAGCTCCAAATGGGAGTACGACATCACCATCAACCTATAAAATATGCCTGAATAAATAGACCACTAATCCTCAATAAATTCTACGGTAAACAAAACCTAGGACATGTAGAATATGGCGGAGGAAGGTGAATCACTACTTTCAACAATACACAAATACTAGATCTCTGTGCCCGTGCCTATGGCACGATGTCAGTATATGTGATTTTGTCAATTAAAATAGCAATGCCTAAATAGAAGGTGCGACTATAAAAAATGTTATAGTTGAGTGGGGTGCATTGCTTTAAGTGTTAGTTGAGGGGCACAATTTGAACTCGATCGATAGTGAAGGGAAGTATTTGTAAGGGAGTTGTTCGTAATTGACCCATGGCCGTTGGATCTTGCTAAAAGATTCAATCCTAACCGCCAAACAACCTTAATCTATTGACTGAGCATTCTGTATAAGAGATGGCAGTGCATACAGCCACCAATCTATTACCCTAGCAAGAAAAAAATACAGCAAAAGTAGGATATCAATCTTAAGTTATATCATGATTTAACCAAATACAAGAAAAAAATACCTTTGTGCTACCCGAAAGTTCCTTCTTCAGGTTTGCAAGATCATCGTCAACCGAACTGCCCTCCAATAATGCAAACTACCAAATGGAAAAGTTGCAGTCAGAAAATCATTCTTTGCTTTCAAAAGGTTGCTAAACAAATGGCCCACAAAAAATGAATCTAGATTAAAATTGGAGACATCAGTAAAACATTATGTTGCCTAAAAGAAACGATTAATTGGCAGCTGATGTGGTGCAAAAGAACAAAAAAGAAAATCAAAATTAATGCATCACATCAGCTGATGATGACACCTCATTTGGTGTGAAATTTTTGGTACTCCTTAGGTATCCATAGCATTACTCTTTTACTTTCTTTTTTTTGATAAAGTAAAATGTATTAAAGTATTATAGACAAAAAGTAGCAAGGCGGGTGTTGTCCTTTGTACACCGGAAGTATACACAAGAAATTACGGAAAACTAAAGCTATCCATAAACTCTACAAAAGAGTTGACTGAAAGCCCAACTGAATATGTACACCAAAAGATCAGCGAATGAAGAAGATCATTCTTCAAAACAGAAACAGTCCTCTCCTCATTATCAAAAACTCTTCTATTCCTTTCCTTCCAAATGACCCAACATACTCCCAAGGGAATAAGGTTCCAAATAAAATCTCCCTTCCTCCCCTTCCCATACAAAGACCAACAAGAGAATAAATCCTTGAGAGAATTCAGCATCACCGAGGATAGATTACAAAGGCCAAAAATCAAACTCCACAATTCCCTCGCCACCTTACAATGAAGTAAAAGATGATTCACACTCTCACCATCCCCTCTACACATGTAACACCTATTCACATACACTATGTCACGTCTCCACAAATTATCACCTGTGAGAATGCAAAAAATGCCACCCTTGCCAGAGCTTTCGACTTCCAAATAGTTTGCCTCTATCCTTATTACCCAAGGCAAAGAAGTAGAATTTGACCATAAAACTTTTATCCTTTGACCTCGTCCAAATGACCCAATCCTCCATGATCCGATCAATTTGCTGCGAGTAAATAGACTCGAAAAGCTGAAGAAAAGACTCAAATTCCCAATCCTGGAAATTCCTTCTAAAAGCTGGATTCCAAAGGACCCTTCCCTTCTCGAACTGAAGATACAAACTAACCTTCGTGTCTTTATCGGTTGCAATGTTGGAAAGGTTGGGAAAACCTCTCGACAGCTCCACATCCCCACACCACTTGTCTGTCCAAAAAACAACAGAATATCCACTCCCTATTTCAAAGGATAAATTCCGAGCAAACGAGTCCCACCCTTTCCTTATCCCTTTCCAAATCCCCAAACCGTATGACATAGCAACATCCTTCGGAAACCAACAATGATTCCCTTCCCTGAACTTACTTACCACTACTAACCTCCAACAAGCATTTCTTCTGATCAAAAACCTCCATAACCATTTACCCAACAGAGCCTTGTTCACCCTTCTAAGCTTCTTGATCCCTATCCCCCCATCTCTGATACTCAAGCCCACCCTATCCCATTTGACTAAATGAAATTTATGACCCACCGAGGCTCCTTCCCATAAGAAATCCCTCTCCAATTTTTCCAATCAATAGGCTGGCATAACAAATAAGGACATGAAATATGTAGGAAGAGTAGAAAGGGTGCTCTTAATAAGAGTCAGACAACCCACCTTACTCTTTTTTTTTATAGATAAGTGTGACCTTTTATTGGTATAGAGATTAGAACCAATGACCTCAAAGTCTTTTTCTTATCCTTCTTTCTTTCTTGATAGATTGTTTCCCCTCACACTCCTTTTCTAATCTGTTTTTTCCTTTTTTTTTTCTCTCTCTTCTTCGCTTTCCTGATTTTGGTTTCGTCTTTCTTCTAATTCTTTTTTTTCTTCCAGGGAAACAGAGTATCTATATATATGTTCTTTCTGCGTTCTTTTTCTTTCTTTGTTTCCAAGTTCCACCAGTGAACTCTTTCTTTTTACTTCAGAATATACTCCCTCTGTTTCACCCACAATGTCTATGTTTGAAAAGTCTAATTATTAAGAAATATATAACTAGAACATAATTACAATAATACTTGAGCATAATCAATATGTTAATATCAAATGTGAAGGGTAAAGTTAAAATGTTATGAGAATGGTAAACATATTTTTTTTGAACTCTTCAACATCTCAAAATAGTATTATGGGCTCTTTGCCCGGAACATAGGGAGTATATGATATATATTGTCCTTTATTTATTTTCTTTTTTGTTTCTTCTTCTTTTTCCTTTCTTCCAAGTTTGTACTGTGGCTGGGAGTCTGATTACTTTCCACAATAATCCAGAATATATATATATATATATATATATATAGTTAAAGATTTAAGCACTGAGCGCATGTTTTTTTTTATAAGTAATTTTTTTTTTTGATAAAAAAAAAAAAGCATCAAAAAAGGTGATGCGTCCTTTGTACCCTAGGAGTATACCTTACCAAATGAATTAGCCAATATCTATACTATTTACAAAATCTACAATAGAAGTGTTAGGACTAGGAGTGGAGTGATCAGCCTCGGAACACCAAAAATGAAGAGTGCGAATCAACAAATTCTTCGGATCCGGGACCGACATTTCCTCGTTATCAAATGCCCTATGGTTTCTTTCCCTCCATAGAGTCCAACACACTCCCAAAATAGCTGTCTCCCAAAAACGGTTTCTCCTATTCTTATACCCCATAGACCAGCCCCTAACATAGTCAATAATCGACCTCGGCATGACCCAAGTCATCTTGAACAGACCTAGCACAAAATTCCATAACTCGATAGCCACTTGGCAGTGGAGGAGCAGATGATTTACACTCTCCTCACTAGCCTTGCACAAATAACACCTATTGACAAAAACCATGTTATGTTTCCACAAATTGTCCACGGTTAGGATAGCTTCGTGGATCGCTTCCCATATGAAAAAAGCCACTATTTTAGGGGGCTTGAGAGTTCGAAACTGCTCTCCAAGGGAAGGAAGTTCTGCCACAGTTGAGAAGCTTGAGATAATACGATTTGATTGAAAAAAAAAAAAGGACCCCCTTTACCTTTCCATACCACCTTATCCAACATGTCTGAATTCTGCTCTTGAAGCCTCCCTAAGAGTTGCATGCACAACTGACTCAATCTCCTAACCATGAAAATTCCTTCGTGGGATTCCAGATAGGGTTACCCTCCACCGTAGACAAAACAGAACTACCTCTACAATCCTTATCCGTGGAAACCTCGAATAAGTTCTGGAACACCGCCCTCAAACACGTATCTCCGCACCATCTATCTTCCCAAAATCTCACAGAGACCCGTTGCCAACCTCAAATGCAATGAATTTCTCAAAAGAGCTCCACCCTTTCCTGATGCCTCGCCACACTCCCACCCCAAAAGTAGAATTGACCGCACTTGGGAGCAATGATCCCCTGCTCCATACTTACAAACCACCACTTGTCTCCAAAAAGCCTCCTTGTCTGTAAGATACCTCCACAACCATTTCCCCAGTAAAGCCTCGTTAAAGAATTTGAGTTTTCTAACGTTCAGACCTACCTCCTGGAGTAAACTTTCTCCCAATTCACTAAATGAAACTTATGCCCATTCGTCTGCCCTTTCAACAAGAAATGTTTTTCAACTTCTCTAGTCTTTGCCTTATTGTGGCAGGAATCACAAAGAGCGATAGGAAATAGGTCGGTAAATTAGCAAGTGTTCTTGATTAAGACTAATCTCCTCCCCTTAGAAAGGAGTTGATGCTTCCACCCTGCCAATCTCTGCTCGAAGCGCAGCACAATCACTGACTATGCACCTATGGGAAAACCAAGGTAAGAGGAAGGAAGAAAAGTAGACTTACATCCAAAGAATGAAGCAAGATCCCCAACATTTTCCACAATCATTACAGGAATAATTTCACTCTTGGAAATGTTGATTCGAAAACCCGAAACTGCTTAAAAGAATAATAATACCAATCGAAGATACCCCAACTGAGCCTTATATGCACCACAAAAAACCAACGTGTCATCTACAAAAAAGAAGATGGGAAACCGACACCTCCCTCTCCCCTCTCCTCCCCACCTTGAACCCACTTATAAGACCTTACTAGGAGCCTCCATAACAACAATAAACAAAACGGGGACAAAGGGTCACCTTGACGCAAGCCCCTCAAGCTTGAAAAAAAACCCGATGGTTCCCCATTCACCAAAACAGAGAAGTGTACCGTAGAGATGCAGAATCGGATCCATTGGATCCATTTAATACCAAAACCCATCCTTTCCAACATGTATAACAGAAGTCCCGGTTCACATTATCATAAGCTTTCTCGATATCCAACTTACACAATAACCCGGGAACACCGCTTTTCAACCGGTCGTCCACGACTTCATTGGCAATAAAAGACGCATCCAAAATCTGTCTATCCTTCACAAAAGCGTGCTACGACGCTAAAATAATTCTGCTCATTACCCTTTTCATTCTATGGGCTAGCACTTTGGAGATCAGCTTGTAAATGCCACCAACCAAGCTAATCGGTCGAAAGTCTTTCAAATCAACCACACCACTCTTTGTTGGAATCAAGGCTATGAAGGCAGCATTAAGGTTTTTTTCAAATCTAAGACTAGAATGAAAAAACTGAAACACCTCCATGATATCCCCCTTAATCACCTCCCAACAATGTTGAAAAAATGTCATAGAAACCCCATCGGGGCCTGGGGCTTTATCTCCCTCCATCTTACGTAACACTCCTGCCACTTCCTCAACCGAAAAGGGAAGCTCCGGCACTGACGAGTCATCAGCACTAATTCTGTCAAAATCAATTCCATCCAGATTTGGTCTCCAATCCCAACTTTCCTCGTAATGTCGCCTATAAAAATTCATGATGCCAACCTTAATCTCTGCCTCATCTTCTAACAACACATCTTCAATCTGGACAGGACTAATTTTTTTTGCTGCTCAACGGATCTTTGCCATCCTGTGAAAGAACTTGGTATTACGATCTCCCTCCTTTAAGCACTGCACCCGCAACTTTTGTCTCCAACAGATCTCCTCACGAATAAGAAGATTCTTCAACTCCTGTTTCAACTGCACCCTAAGGGACTCTTCTGCCTCATCCAATAAACCATCCCCTGCTCTCCCATCCAACATGCATATCTCATCTGAAATGTATTTGATTTGAAACTCCACCTTTCCGAAGACCTCTCAATTCCAAACTTTTAAATCCTCCTTAAGTAACTACAGTTTTCTAGCTATTATGAAACTCGAATCACCTGCCACCAAGTAAGAATCCCATCTAGCCTTCACCCAATCCAGAAACCCAGGCTCTTTTAACCACATATTCTCAAACCAACCGAAAAGGAGTTTTCCCTTTAGAACTACCGCCGCACTCAAGAAGCAAAGGCACATGATCTGATGATAGCCTCGATAACAGAACCACTAAAGCAGCCCTCCCAATCCCCTGAAATTAAGAATCTATCAATTCTCGAAAATTGATGACGCTCCCCATTTCTAAACCACATGAAATCGCCCCCTACCAAAGCAAGATCCACCAACTCCATCTCATTAATGAAATCATTAAATTCCATCATTTCTCTAGAATAGATACAAGAACCAGAACGTTCGTGAGGGAATCTAACTGCATTAAAGTCCCTACACACCATGGCACATCCCATCTAGCCTTTGAATCTTTTAATTCTACCCAAAATCTCTCTAGCAGCAATGCTACACGGCCCGTAAACCACTGTAAAAAGCCAATCTCTGCTTTTATCCAAAGTCTTCAGCAAACACGAAACTGATAATTCACCCAGCAATGAGTCTAATTTCGACAGAACACTTCTGTCCCACATAACTAACACCCCCCCCCAGCAGCCCCTACAGAACCTAAATGAACCCAATCCACCTCTCTAGCACTCCAAAACACTATCAATGATACTAACATCAACCTTCTCCATTTTCTTTTCTTGAAGACAAACAACATTCGGTTTCCATCTCCTGATCAATCCTTTTATCAGTGTTCTTTTATTTACATCATTAAGGCCCCACACATTCGGTTTCCATACACAAAAATTATCCCAATCACGACAACAAAAACAGGCACAAGGCTGTCCGAATTCTCCCAACAAATCAGCTCAAGAATTAATGTGACAATCAACGAATAAATAAAAGATAGGACAGATTCACTGGTTAAACTTCACTCGTTTAACGTAAAGATATCCGCTGATTAATCCAACCTTGGCTTCACTCACCTTGGATAGAGAAATCAAAGAAGGAACAACACGTTCTAGGGTTTGCATCAAGCTCGAAAAATCTCTCTGTTTCCATTGATAAAAATCCTATTAAATAGTTACATCCCAAAACCCTACCTTGCAAAATTATAAAAATAACCCTAACCAAATACTACCAAAAGCAACGCCAAATTAAATAAACAAACCATAAAGGAAATAAAGAAAATAAAGGAAATAACAACTAACTCCTAACAGCTCGGTTCCCTCCTAGTCTTAGCGAACCTTTGCCTCCAGCCGCAGCAACCTCCCTTAGCCACTCCAAGTAACGCACATGACCAAGCTGAACCCGCGCATCCCGTGCCCATGCAAGTCCCCATGCAACGCCTCCTTCGATAGAAACAGGCCCTCTCCGTGTCCACCCATTGTGTTCGCTGCCATGTCTAAAGAAGTCCTCGATGCACCCACATCACATTCCAAGTAACAATTCTTAGATGCATATTAAACAATTTTTTTCCTCCTTTCCCCCCCTTCCTAGCACAGGAACATATCAGCATTAAGACTGCTGCACAACTGTTTAAGCTCCCTTTTACCTTTCTCCCTAGTTTTGTTCTGCCTCTGCCTCTGCCTCTTGCAGCTGTCTCCCCCTGACGATCTCCACTTCTTCTCGATGTCCAGAAGTAAATCCAGGATCTGATCCTCATAACCTGAACCAGCCACCCCCAAAGCCTTCCCAACACCTAAAGCCTTTTGTTTAACCCATACCGAAATATCCTCATCCACCTCTTTATCTATAAGATATGCCACTTCACAAGTATCTTCTGGATAAATTATGTTGATCCGAGTACAGGAAATAGGTTCACCTTCCTCTGCAACTCCTCCTCCACCTTATCATTAGGCGAAGAAGACTCATTCCCAAAATTCCCAACATTCAAGAGCTTCACTTCATGCCCCAGGTCTAATTTGAAAGTCTGCAAAGCATTCTCACGTGCCACTAAACCTTTTGCATCTTCCAACTCCTCGAAGAGACGACGATCCTCAGACTTATCCCAGCTGCCACTACCTTGACAAAGATCTCTACCAAAAACCCATTCCAGAAAATCCCAAGATTCTGCCATTCCCGAATTGGACGAAGATTCTGCTACGTTGAGACTAACTGATCTTCTGCAACCTCTACACATTGAGCCCTTTTCGAAGCCTCCCCACTAGACTCTGCCAGAGATTTGAGTCAAAGCAACCTCCTTGACAATATTTCCATCCACCGAAATAGGCTCTAAGTCTACAGCCTCGACATAATAGTCGAAACAGCCACCCTGCCCTTCAAACTGAGTCTTCGCCCAGGCCTGTCCAACCATAAATGGATGGACCTCTTCAGAAATGACCCCCTCTGCCTCTCTCAATATTAACGTTTTGGACTTCACCCCCATCTACCAAAATAGGATTAACTAGACCCCCCATTGGATTTAAGTAATCCAGAGAGACCTCCGGCCCACCCCTAAAAATAGCCTCCAAATAAACCTGTTGAGTCTGCTGTATCTCAGGATGTAAAATAAAGTCATTTGGTCATTGTGGAGAAAAAGGCCCAGATCCACCAGCAACCGGCTCGTCCTGGCCCACATCATGTTGACCCACCTTGGCCTGAAGCTCGCCATCCCCAAAAACGACACCGTCACCCTCAAACGATTTAAAATTTGAATCGCTGGCAGCCCACGTGCCTGTTTCAGCGCTGGCACTGCACCCTGCGTCCGAGTACTTTTTCTGGCGCCACACGTAATTAGTATGTACGTGCGTCCCTCCATCCTTTTCACCACCTTGCTTCGTCTTCTCAGGCTCTCCTCCGCCACGGCTCCCCTCCCCACACCGAATCCGGCCAGCAGCTTTCATCCCAACCCAAATAGGAACCTCGAAAATGTTTACACCCTCCGCGATAGTAATCGAAGCCAAGAACTTTGACCTAGAATGAACCAAAATTCTAGCCCACCTCAAATCCCCCTGTATATTTGTCTCTGCATCGATGTCGATGAAGCCTCCACACAAGTCTCCAATAGCACGAAACACCTTGCTACCCCAGAGATGAATTGGTAGCCCCACAGCTCGAATCCACGCCGAAGTGGGTTTTCTCCCTTCTCCATGACAACAAGTAAACGGACTCCATCTCTCCAAAAACAGAGGTTGCGAATCAAATACCCAAGATTTAGATGGAAGAATCCTTCCCGCTTCCTTCTTGAACGGAAAAACAAAGAGAAAGAGCTTCTCTGCCATGACTTTAACTCCAACACCACCTGCCGTCTTCCACCTTAGGTCTACCCACCTCTGCATCTCGACCTTGGTCGGAGTCATACAGTCATGATCCCCAACCCTCCCCACCAGACATCTCTCCAAGAACGAATAAGCCCCTCTACAAGAATTGTCCTCCACCTGTATGTCTCCTCCACCTCTAAACTCTGAATTCTGAATACAAGATACTAAGTCCGGCCAAGGTAGAATCTCCGCTGCTTCCTTGTAAGATTTAGGCGGTCGCTTGGACCCAGAAGAGATGATACCTGCAAAACTTTGAAGCTTACCCACCACCCAGCTATCTCTTCAGGGATATATATCATCTTTTGTCTCCCTGGACCCTTCACGGCGACTCTGAAATATCTCCCCAACCTATTGAACTCGCTCGCCAACATTACTTCCCTTATCTTCCCTTGTCTCTTCCTCCAGAAAACTCCCTTGATCTGTGCCGCCTTCTCCAAGCACTCACAAACCCAGACCAACTTGTGGCTGGAGATCACTAACTCGTGAAGTTTACCTCTGGATCTCTCCTAGACTCGAAACACATCTCCACTCTTCTCTCTCCATCTGTGAATTTCGAACAATTTCCTTCCCGCGTTGAAAAAAGTTCTCTCCATTTTTAATTGATGATTACATTGCAGAGAGAAGTTCTCATGAACGCATGTTACCAATTATTAGGAATCGGAGAATGGAAAACCGATGCTCCCTAGCGAGTTGACTCAAACCCACGACCTTGCCAAACTAGAGCTCTGATACCATGTTAAGTAACCAACTCATCTAAAAGCTTAAGCTATTAGATAGGGGCTCAACAATGTATATCAAGCTTAACGATTAGCATGCTGATTTTGAAGATAAACAACTAGGAAAACAAGAGAAAGCGTTTGAACTTTGAAGGAAAGGAAGTTATGAGATCATTCGTACCTTTCCTTCAAGATCATCTGAAGTTAGCTGACCAAGTGCATCTGCTTCAGACTCCATTGCCAACACTAGCAGGATATAAATCCAGGAAAAAGTCAGCACGTAAAACAGTATGCATAACGGATACAATAATAGAGATACCCTTCAGCAAGTGATGACAATATGACATACGATACATAAGTGCAAAGGCTGGTCGGCTGAAACTTTAGAAAGTCCAAGTATTTCTCAGACATAATAATCCCCAGAGAAAGAGCATTGAAACTATAATATTAAAAGAATTAAATAAGACATAGTTGAGCATCAGCAATTCCACAAAGAATAACTCAGAAGGTACAGTAGTGAAGAAAAAAGCAGTATGTTTTAAAAGGAGTATTACACATAGCATGTCAACCATGAAAATGAGCAAACATAGAAGTTGGAATAACTATGGAACTTCCTGAAACTTTAGTATATCTAATTAGTGGTACGAGGAAAGAGGTCCCCTCTCCCTCCTACCCAAGAATTACATCTAGTACGCAGGCATGCCAACCATGAACAGGGGCATATGTAGCCTTAAATGGATTCAAATACAATTTAGCAATTAACTTTCCCAATTACCCTAAGACCATGAACCAATTGAAAAATACTCCTTTCTAAAGGTTTTAATGAACAAGTTTGTCACATGACTATGTATAGTTACAACTTTGCTCTACACCACTGGTCAAAAATCAAATCAAGAAAACAAAAATAGAAGGCAATGGGATTACCAACTTCACCAGAACAAACCCAATCCCATCAATTTTGTCCTCTACCCTTCCCCACTCTTCCACCACCACCATCAGTTGAGTTGTCAAATTAAGCTTGAACTTATGAAATTGTCACTAAACAAAAATCTTCACCTTTGCTGCACAAACAACCTACCCAATGAACACTAAACCTCAACACCACCATAAGACAATTTCAACACACGGGAAGCCCGAGACCAGCAAGAATCCCCAAATCGGACATCATGAGATGCTATGGTTTAAGCCTAAATCAGACATCTTCACTTGTAGACTCACTGGCTAGTCAAGATTTCCATCAAAGTCATTGCGATACCAAATTCATTGTCCTCAATATCACCAACCACACAATAACCAAAAGTCCATATTATATAGGTCTGAAAAAAGGTTCTAATGCAACACTGAGCAAAGCTTTAGATTTTTCTGGATTTTGGCTCGTTGCTTGCTCTATGCTTTGTTTGATACTCTTTCGACAGATTGAAGGATTTGAGGTTAAAACTCTTTGGATATGATGAGATAATGATTGTAGAGATTATTGTGCCTTTTCATGTTGGCTTGAAGAAGAAGCTCATCCTTGAGCAGACCAGCCGGCATTGGTGTTATGTAGGCATTAGAAGGAATGCTAAATGATAGATCATTGTGGTTTCATGAAGGGATGGCCATTTTAAACACCCAACCCAGAAACCCACCCATAATTACCTACTTAATCTGACTAACAGGGGTACTCATTTATAACCCCACGTATTTATTTAGGTAATATACACACCTGATGCAAGATAAATAGAACAAGAGATAGAGAAATAGAATCAGAGTTCAGAGAAGAAGAAACAGGCCCCCCCTAGGGGTTGAAAGAGAAAACCAAGCTTCTTTGGAGAGGGATTTCAGTACCCAATAATCAATAATCAAAGTCTTAAATATTCTTTTACAGGATGAGCCTTTATATAGTATAACAGATACTCGACGCCTAAGATATAATCATCCTAAATTACAAAAGACACCTAAATATAATTCTGATTTACAGGAACCCAAATAAAAGACGTAATATAAATATTTTCCTAAATATCAGCTAAAGAACACTAATGGACCTACATTAGCACCTATGCTTGTCATATATACATAACCTTGTCATCGGCTTATGTAATACCCCACCATAGTTGTCAAAAGCAAAAGACAAGAGGCCAGTGAGAGGTCCATTTTTGAAGCGAGAGGTGAGGGGCCCGAAAGGTGCTCAAAAGGCGCTCACGGAAACAATATTAAGGAAAAATAAATAAACTATATATAACTTTACAAATCTCAACAAAACATGCTATAAGTGAGCGTAATACATGAAACTAAGTTCTAACATAATATCAATAACACAAATTTCATCATTCATAGTTGAAATTCAAATGCATTAGATGACCTTAACTAAAACTTCAAACAAGAAAATAAATAGTTATCAAAGCAAATAAAAATAAAGACAAAAAAAAACAGAAAATTAAACAAACAGTAACAAGTTTTAAAAAATGGAAGATAACTAATTAACTATTCAGTTCAAAAATAGTTCAAAAAATAGAAACAGATTTATTAATGTATTAATTAACTATACATAGTGATGAAAGTTAAAAAAATATATGTAGTTTTATATATAAAGCAACGAAGAAATAAAAAAATTGAAAGTCGAACTTTGTGAGACGAGTGAGAGACATCGAATTTGGAGACCTAGCTCAGTAACCACAGAAGAGAGCGAGAGATTGAGATGGTGCTAACTGCCTTCCAAGTTGAAACGATGAAGATGCGCATGCAGTCGGAAGGTTTTAGGGCCCATAAGTCTGCGTTTGTGTTCGTATAATGTCTGAAGTCTACATAGGGTTTTCTTTTAGGGCTTTCTCTATTTATATTAACCCCTAAACTACGCCGTTTGACAAAAGAAAACCAAAAAGAGAAAGGGTTTTTAAATGTACGCCTTCAACCGACTTTTCTACACCTCTTGCCTCTCTAAAAGGCGCAAAAGGGATACGCCTCACGTCGACTCCAGCACATCGACTCGACTTCTCTTAGGGCGCTGGACCTCGCCTGATGGCGCGTCTCACGGTCTCACCTAAGGCAAGAAAGGCAAGCCCCTTTGACAACTATGTACCCCCACCAAACCCACATCAGATAGAAGTGGGAATGGTAGTAGGCTTATAAGTGGCCATCTACTACTAACTAGCACCAACATCTTCCATAGACTTTTGGGTGGGTTGTGGTAGGCCTAGTTGGCTCAAGTGCTCGTTGGGCAGTGAGTGAGCGCACGTTGCGAGTTGGGCTCGGTTCATTACAGATTATCTAGCCCTAACTTGTTCCCCATCATTCTAGAAGTGCTACTTATAGAATCAGGGTAGATTCTAATTCTGTCATTCTGTGTCCTTGCCCCTCGACTCTTTTGCACGATCTGCACAAAATTTAGACACTACTTGATGAAATTCATTAAGGAATAGATTGTCCGGTTCAAGCTTATCTAAAGAATGAGAGGAAGATCAAAGCTCCAACCACTCCTTACGGGTGTAGTAGGGGTGCAATGGACTTTGATTATTGATTATTGGATATTAATTTTCCTCTCCAAGGAAGCTTAGTTTACTCTTTCCAACCCCCGGGAAGGCCTTTCTTTTTTTCGTCTTTTCACAACTCTGATTCTACTTGTCTATCTCTTGTTCTACTATTAATCCTGCATCAAAAATCATGCAAACCCATTTATTAAAATGGTCTAATATGCCTTATCCAAAACATCTAATGTTTTCTAATCAAGGATCTGAAGTTGGAAACTGGAGTTCTGTTCACCCTCCCCCCCCCACCCCCAAATTTAGTTTAAATGCCCATGTGAGCAAGGGTTTGATTTTCTCTAAACTAGGTTTTATTGTTCTTTGAAAACTCTGTCCAACACTTAAATGTGAGATGGACAAGTTACTCAAAAGAGAGATGTTTAATTAGAAGACTAACCAGCTGATCCTATGCCAATCAATTATGTAATTTAAGAGTTAGCTACACATGTAATTTAAGAGCTATATATTTTACTGATTTGGAAAAGGGTTGTCCTTAAATATTTTTTTTTGATAAAGGTAAATGTATATAAATATCAGAGCGTCAAAACAGGTGACGCGTCCAATATACAAAGAAAAAAAAAGACAAAAGACTAACTATCGTAAAGGAAAGTTCTGCACAAAATCTACAAAAGAGGAAGACGGGGGAGAATGTAAGTGCCCAGCCCCTGCACACCACACAAACAGGAGATGAAGCATGGTGAAGTCATAATTAAGGAAGAGTGAAACAAAAAAGAGCCAAACGGAAAGCATTGGAGCACATATCGTTTCTCATTTAGAAGGTCTTCCCACTACGTTTAGTTGAAAACATAAACCAATGGCAATGCTTGTATATTCCACGTTGAGACAGTTTTCTGATAAATTATAAATAGCCATAGTTAATAGTTATTAGTTATTAAAGGCAAGCACCTCAGCCGCCTGAGGCAATGCGAGGAGAGGTGAGGGGTCACCACAAGGCAATCCACTTCTGCGACCTAGGGCAGTCACCTTTCTCGCTTTTTCGAGGGGCGAGAGGCGAGAAGAGGCAGGCTAAGTCGATCATGTGAAAAAAAATCCAAGAATATTTTTTTAAGATCTCGACTTATTTTCCTAAATCTGGACAATTTTACTTGATATTTGCACAATCCAAGGCCACAGTTGTCATCTCCTTGAGGAGATGATCACATACTTACCTTTTCCACCGCCAGAAAAGGTACACACGCCCCATGCACCAGCCAGAAATTCTTACCGAAGATGTAGCCGACAGGTGCAGAGGTTAGATCCAAAGTTGGTTGGTTGGTTTGAAGAGGAGTTGGATATTTATTGTTTATATATTTGAATATCCACCTTCTAAACTTTATTTTATTTTCGGAAAAGGTTAGATCCAAAAGCTAGAAGGCTTACTACCCTGCCTCTCTTCTCTCTGTGCACCATCTCTTTAACTACGCCTACCTTGACTTCAACAAGCAAAAGGCTTAACCTTAGATATTATGCCATCGAGCCTCCCACAACCTGGTGGTCTTGACTGATACTCTCATGTAGTTGAAATATATTGTGTTATTATCATTTGTGACTGAGTTATATGAATTACTTTTATTTATAACTAGTTTATGGAAAAAATTACAACATATAATATTTTTAAAAAAAAAATTTCTTAATTGTCGTCATGCTCGCCTTTAGGTTGCCCACCTCTCGCCCGCCTCTCGTATAACCATATGCTTTTTTTTTTTTTTTGATAACTATATGCATAGCCACTGTGCACGATCAATTTGCTAGGTAAGCGAATTGCAGAAAGAAAGATGCCAAAAACTAAATGGTTACCAACCACAGTGGGTGGTTAGACTAGTTGACAAAGCCAGTTGGTCAGAATACCTGAAGAAATTGCTAGTGTCGACATCACACTCCCTTCTTTTAGTTAGGCTTGGGCCATCCAACTATTCACTTTGATTCTTTTTTTTTTCTACTAGTTGCTGTTCTGTTTCAGTACGAAGGATATTACAATTGTTTCATGGTTGGTCACATTCACCCTAGTCCTAATAGTAGCAGTGTCATAGAGAGACACACAAACACAGGCGAGAGAGAGAGAGAGAGAGAGAAAGACCTTTTTCCTCCATCTTTTCAAATGCTGAAAGAGCACTGCTCGTATTGACATTCCCCAACATCTCGCTCACTTTGGTTGCAGTCCTAGGGAGATAAGGTGCACATTTAGCAGTAGTTTCCGGAAGAATCGACTCTATAGCAAGATGAAAATACATGAATAAATGGGAGGGTGAGAACAAACTTTGCAGATTGTGCACGAGCTTTTAATGTATCTTTCTTTGACTTAGCTTCCTGTATCTTGCTTTCCAAAAGCTGTCAAAAGAGCAATAGCATATGTTCAAAACTAACGGTACAAGTTCATTTGTCATCTATCACTCGTGTTAGAACTGTAAAGCATGAACATCAGCTCAAATCAAACACCCCAAATCAAACACGACCCATTAAAAACTAATAAATAATCCATTTCATACCCATTTGATTCAAAACCAAAAAACCCTTCTAACAGTGGCACAGAATCTAATACTTTTACATATCCCACCATATTTATCTCCATTACTTTAATAATTTTTCAGAAAATGGCTAAAAACTTGAAAAATCATAGAAATTTTTTACTATATCCAAATGAAACAAACCTAGTCTCTATTTATAAGTAAAAATGTGTACCTTAATTCAAGAAAAAAAAAAATTAAAATTTGGCCTAAAATTGGCCAAGAAAAACGATGGTGGAAAAGTTTTTTGAAATTGTCAACATAGAAAGGAACCTGGCAGAGCGTCAAGTTGGGCTGTCGGCTTTGGTCCGATTTTTTGAATTTTTCGTTATTAAACGACCGCGTTTTGGGTTGTAAAAGGCTAAAACGCGGTGGTTTTATGCCATGGTCAATTGCTTTGATTTTTTTTTATTTGGTTTTGATTTGTAGCCTATATTGATCCAAATCAAACCAAATCAAATAAGAATTAGATTAGAGTTTATTTAAATACACCGTTGTAAGTTAAGATTTGGTTTGATTCAGTTTGATCCACCGTTGTTCATGTTCTAAGTAAGTCATCAAACAGTGAAATAGCATAGTGTAAGCAATTTGAGCCTTTATAAAACAAGATAATCTAAGTTTCTCGCAAAGTAATGCAGCCAAAATGTACCCTTTAGATCCAAGTTAATGTTTCTTTAGTAAATTAACTGGGTCCATTGAATTTTTTGTTATTTTATGAGAAGATCGTCACTGATATAAGTATCAAAAATAGTAATACCCACCCGTGTATTGGAAACAAGATTATCAACAGCACTCTTGCGCTAATCAAGATTTAATAAACTACGTTGAACAGAAGTTCCTTACACGGCGATGCAGCCAAAATATACTCTGTCGGTCTGACTAGGCCTTTCTCTGGTAAATAGACCAGGTCCATTTATTATTTTCTTGCTCGAGTTTTAAGAAAGACTATCGCTTTACAAGTATCACATAAAAAGTTTCAAGTACCCACCCGTGTATTAGAGACAAGATTCTCAACAACACTCTTCTGCTGCTCAAGTTGAGTCTTCAAAGCATTCGCATTATCCTGCAAAACAGTACAAACAACATGCTTTTCAAAGGAAGTACAACTGGCTCAGGTTCACAGCACTGGGAACTTTCCTCTCAAAGCCTCAATTTTACCTAATAACATCCTACAGCAACATCCATCAATAGGAAATCAATATACACATGGAACATAGATCTACAAGTAAGACTCCAATTTGGAAAAGATCAATGAAAATCCTTCCACAACAGAGATTTTATACAGATCAGAAAAAGAATAGATTGATCCAACTTCTAATTAATAAAAGACCACTAAGCAATATGATGCTCAAGGTCAGAATCGACAAAATTACAAGGATATCAACTACTCACACTTGGCATGAAAATGAGTCGAACAATAATACACTCTCCATTAGGGGTGGCAATTTGAGGCACGACACGATTGGCCGATACGAACACGGCACAAAATGATAGGGTTTGGGTTGGGGCTTATCGGGTTCAAGACGTTATAGGGCCAACAGATAAGGCACGATAAAAAATTGAGTTGTTATCGAGCTGGCTTGATAAGCACAGTAAGGCACGATAATTAAAATATATATGTTTTTAAAATTTACTAGGGGCTGTTCACTTCTTTCAAACTATTTTCATGATTATTTCATAGTTTTATCATTTGAACATTTATGACTTTTAAACTACTTGCTATTTATATTGATAAATTTTCAAAATATGTATTAAAAAATCAAAATTATATATGTTATAATGTTTATTGGGCTTAACGTGCATAAGGGGTCTCACTAAATAAATCTGACTATTTTATTTATCGTGTCGTGTCGTGCTTTTCGTGTTTATATCGTGTCGTGTTCAAATTTTAATATTAGGCACAATAAGCTTATCATGTCGTATTCATGTTTATCGTGTCGTGTTGTTATCATGCTGGCCCGATAACGACCAGCACGATGGATTTGCCACCCCTACTCTCCATTCCACTCAAAGAGTCCTTTCCTATTACAAATGTTTCACTCAATAATAGACTCTCCATTCCCCTCAAATAACACACCCTTAATGGTCATTGTAGTTAGAACTTACAATTTGTAAGTTTTGACAGAACTCAAGACTCAAAGCCTATTGTGAAGAATTAAATAATCAAAGAAGTTTCTTAGAGCATTAGCTCAAAAACAAATACCATAGTACCATACTCAAAATGCTGTCACCCTTTATGCTTCTTGAAAATGAAATCGGATGTGCATTGTCGTGAGTTGGATAATTATACCATCAACCTTTTTTTTTGTAAGTAATTAAACCATCAACCATTTGAAGGGGAACTTTGTGATTGCTGGTAAAACTGGTTAGAACATAAAATCTATCAAATACAAACCTAAGTTAAATGGACTAGGGTAGGAATACAGGGTGCGGGTAGCTATCAGAATGCTGTTTTCATCTTGATAACTACTGATTTCATCTTGTGTCTCAAAACGCAATTGCCCCATGACATGGGAATATCAATATCTTTCTGAATTTTAGCAAGTGTTACGTATATGGCACCAAATTTGAGCAACTAGAGAAGAGCCATAAAATCTCAATGGATACAAAAATAGACATGTTCTACAGTCACAGCGAAGAAAGGAGCAAAAAGAGGGGCGATTTGACTTAAAATAATAAATCTCCTAAGCAAGATATGAAGTAGAGTATTTCTAAATGACGGTATAGGGTTGGAAGTTTGGCTTCACTCATAAGATTAGTCTAAATTCTCAAACAAGTTTGCCTCACCACGCTACTTGTAGTTTATTTAAAATGGGTAAAACCCTGAACTTGGTAACTGAAGTTTTTCATGTTGTCCCCATTTAGTCACTTTTCTCCTAACCCAAGAAACATAACCAAGATAAAATTTCTCAATGTGATCAGTTTCCTAAAAACTCATCTAGATAGTTAATAGTAAATACTGAGCTGGAAGGAAAGTATCCTCTCTCTCTCCCCCTCCCTCCCCTCCCTCACTACCAACTCATAACAGAACAATGAAGAGACAATCACCACGACCATAACCTGCCTCACTTGAAGCTAACAACCACCAGATCAGAACTTATTCAAATACCAAAGAGAGAGATCTGCAGGCTGTAGTTTTTTTCTCGAGGAGAGGGGGAGAGAGAGAGAGTTTAGGGGCTGAACTCTTCGCTATCTATTATAGCAGAGAAGTACTGCCAGACAAGTTGGTAAGTGTTGTAAAGTCTTTTTTTATTTCCCAGGTGGCTAAATTATTTTGGCAATTTTGCTGAAATGCCACATGCTTCTCTGAACCCATGATTGATTGTTTCCTCATTGTGGGGTGCAAAGTTTCTTTGGAAGAAGAATTGCTTTGGTAGATACTAGGTTTGTTGAGTATCAACACGCATGTATTAGTACAATTCAAACAACCTTGAATGCTGGAACAGTTTTTGTCACGTCCGGTCGGACTCGGTGTGATGAATTATTTGGATAGGCAATTGAACGGATTGTAGAATCAGGTTTTCGGCGGTGGTTGGGGAGGCTGGGATCAGTTCGAGATCTATTTCTTCCATTCTTCGAATTCGAGTAGGAATCAAGAATTGCCTCTTCACTGGGATAGAGTGGATATTTTATGGCATCTTTGTGAGACTCGGCCAGGGGGACTTCCAGAGGAGTTTCAGTGGGATTGGCATGCTTTGATTTGTTAGCTCTTCTTGTTCTAGCATTAACCCTTTGCTTTATATAGATGGACTGCTCGCCCATCTCTTGTATCTCCATCTCTTTCTACTAAATTTCCGCTCCTATAGGGAGGGAGGAACAAAATGCTGATGTGGTTTTTCCTGACATGCATGATTTTCAGTCAATGATTTAGATGGTTCCTTAGAAGGTGACCACATTGAGAAATGTTAAAGAGTGAAGTTACTTGACAGAGAAAGAATTATAAAAACACAAGTGATCGAATTGGAAACATGCATAGTGACCATGAAACATTGGCACGCCAACGGGTGACTATGCCAAGCCGACATGCATAATGACTCAAGGGTGAGGCATGAAGCTTAGGCATGTCAAGGATAGCACTGTACACGACGACCGAACATGCCATGTCGTGCCGTGCCTACTGGTGACCATGCCACGACAACGGGCGACAATGACGGACGGGTGACTATGCCAGCCAAGCGGATATGCACGACGACTCAAGTGTGTGAAATAGATGCCATGAAGCTTAGGCATGACTAGGATAACGTCGTGCACCACGCCCAACCATTCCATGCCATTCCGTGCCTACATATAACTATGCCACCCAATGGGTGACTCTGCCAAGCCGACATGCACGACAACTCAAGTGTGTGGCATTGGTGCCAGGAAGCTTAAACTTTGAAAACTCAACAGAAAGCAAGTGTGCGTAATTCGAACTTGGCAGCTGCATGCTTTATCATTCCATTCTACCCAAGGAAATATAATTGTTAAACCATAAGATACTAGATCATTCATTGATTACCTCATCCATGTTATTTTAAATTCAAGTAAATCGAGATAGTAACAAATAAATCAAATAGTAGGACATAGTTAGACAGAGATGTGGTATCTTCTTTCCTTCAAAATTATGAACAATTTCACTCAATCACTGATTGATCAAGTCAAAAGATAACAGCACGATATTGCCTTCAATTCATACAACGCCTAGTGCTCTCAAAAATAATTAAGGCAAAACCTTGAATTGGGAGCAAAAACAAAACTATAGGGCCATTTTCTTCAGCCTTCTTCAGTTTGCATTCTTATAATTTTCTAATATCAAGATCTTTTATGGTATTTTCTAATATGTGGTTGAAGGAACCTGGGTTTATTGATTGGTTGAAGACTAAGTGGAACTCGTACGAGGTGAAGGGGATTTGGGAGGATGAAAAGAGGGATAGCTCAAGGGTTAGATGAAGTCAGGAAGTGGGATGAGAAGCAGAGTAGGGGAATGCTCGGTAGTGATGACTCAGCCCGTTGTGAAGAAGTGAAGAAGGAAATTAACAGATTTCTCATAGTGAAGAAATAAGCTCGAGGCAAAAATCTCGGGCTATTTGGCTAAGGGAGGGTGACAAGAACACTAAATTCTTTCCTCAGATGGCTAATGCGCATAGGTCAGCTAATCAGATCCGAAGAATCAAGATTAATGGAGTAATGACAGAGGATATGGAGATCATTAAGGGAGGGATAGTTAAATTTACAAAGATCTTTACTTGGGTGGTGGTAAGTGGCGTCCTGAGTTAGATGGGATTCATTTTGATTCCTTACCGCAGCAGGATAAGGACTTCCTGAAGCAGCCGTTTGTAGAGGAGGAAGTTGTTGCGGCCTTGAGAAGTATAAATGGGGATAAGGCTCCAAGGCCCAACGGTTTTACTATGGCATTTTTCCAGCAGTGTTGGGAGCTGATTAAGGATGATATCATGAGGCTGTTCCACTCTTTCTTCGACAGCGAGGAATTCGAGAAAAGCCTTAATTCTTCTTTTATTGCTCTTATTTCTAAAACCATTGGAGCCGAGGATTTGAAAGACCGATTAGTCTTGTTAGAGGGGTACATGAAATCATTGCAAAGATCCTATCAATTCGGGTGAAGAAGGTAATTGGTTCGGTCATCTCCGAGTCCCAACATGCTTTTGTGGGGGAGCGTCAGATTTTGGACACATTTTTTTGATAGCTAATGAGCTAGTGGAAGCTAGAATGTGGTATGGAGACCCGGGTTTGCTGTGCAAACAAGATATAGAGAAGGCCTATGATCATGTGGAATGGGACTTTTGGATTTATTTATTGGAGAGAATGGGATTTGGAGAGAAGTGGAGGAAGTGGATTTTATTCTGCATTTCTTCAGAGAAATTCTCGGTGTTGATTAATGAGGAACTATCTGGGTTTTTTTCAGCTCGAGAGGTCTTCGGGGGATTCCTCTCTCCTTTCCTCTTTATCGTAGTAATGGAGGCTTTGAGTCGACTCATTGATAAGTCTGTTGCGGATGACTTCATTCAAGGCTTTAGGGTGGGTGGAGCTAATAGAGCAGAGAGCGGATGGTGTCCCATCTGTGGGGCGGATAGATTTCATTTGGGGTATCTCCATTTGGTGATGCGGTTCTTCCAAGTAGTCTCCAGGTAAAGGATTAACATTTTAAAGAGCGAGACATTTCCGGGTGGGGAGCGTGGATAATATGCAGTCTTTGGCAGATTTTTTAGGATGTAAGATGGCCTCCCTCTTTATAGCTTATCTGGGTTCTTCCTCTTAGAGCGCCTTTAAAGAGTGCTGCTGTTTGGAATCCGGTGGTGGAGAGATTCGAAAGAAGACTTACGGGGTGGAAAAGACAATTGTTGTCGAAGGGTCGTAGGTTAACATTGATCAAGAGTGCTTTGGCGAGTCTTCCGACCTACTTTATATCTATATTTCACATTTCGGCCAGTGTAGCGAAAAGAATTGAGAAGTTGGAGAGGAATTTCTTATGGGAAGGAAGTGCGGAGGAGCATAAATTGCATCTCGTCAATTGGGGCAAAGTTTGCTCTAATGTGCAAGAAGGTGGTTTGGGGGTTAAGAATTTAAAGGTTTTTAATAAAGCTTTAATGGGGAAATAGTTATGGAGATATTCGGTGGAGTGGAAGGCATTGTGGAGAAATGTGGTGGTGAGAAAATGCAAGCAAGGTGATCATTATTGGTTTCCCAAGGAGATCTCCGACTCTTATGGGTGTGGGGTGTGGAAAGAGATAAGAAGAGGGTGGGAATAATTCATTCAAAGAATCTATCTCTTTCGAAATTGGCAGGGGCAATTCTATCAGATTTTGGGAGGACATGTGGTGTGAGGGTGGTGTTCTGCGAGGCCTGCTTCCTTGTATGACATTGTAGTGAATAAAGTTGAGAAGGTGAGCTCGATATCATAAGGGAGACAAAGTCACTTGCATGCAAGACTAGGAAGTTGGAGAAATTGGCTAGTTGTTCGAGAGATTGTATGATCACAAGGTGGCTGGATTTAGTGAAGACAGAGCCTTATGGGATGGAAACGCGAGTAAGAGATTTGTGGTTAATTCTTACAATTTGAAATTGAATAGTAACGGTAGGGGCTATTTTCCTTGGAAGGCCATTTGGAGGACAAAGGCCCCTAGTATGGCTTTCTTTGCTTTGGAGGCCTCTTTGGAATCCATTGTTACGGGGGATAATTTGAGAGCGAGGAAACGATCAGATGTTTTATGTGCAAAAGGGATGAGGAGAGTGTGAATCATTTGCTGCTTCACTCTCTTTTGCTTGGGAGATATGGACTTTTGTTCTTCTGTTTAATGTATCTTGGGTTATGCGGCTTTCTACTATAGAGCTTTTCCGTGGTTGGTCTTTGTATAAGCGTTGGAGAAGATCCAAGGAATGGGATACAGCTCCTTTGGCAGTTTATTGGAGTATATGGAGGGAGAGAAATCGTCGGGTTTTTAAGAATGTGGTGCTGGATAAGGAGAGGCCGAAGTAGGATGTCTAACGATCCGTATGTTTCTGGTGTACAAAGGAGCGTGTGAGTAACTTAGGTTCCGTTTCTTTCACGGAAAATGACTTCCAGAAAACATTTTCCTCCTTTTCCGGTGTTTGGTAACCCTTGAAAAATGTAGACAATGTAAAAGTTTTTACAAGTCAACAAAAAATGAAGCCTTCTTTTCAAGAAAATGACTTATGGACTTCATTTACGTAAGTCATTTTCTGAAATTTATTCAACCCCTATTTGAGCACTCATCCGCCCCCTTCCCCTTCCCATCAACCCCCCCCCCTAATCAACAACCCCCTTTGCCGGTCATTTCCACCAAACCAACCCACTCAATTGTCCCCAAATGCCTCATGATCACTTAATTGAGTTACTTAAATCTTTTTAACAAAAATCATAATCTTACACATTTACATACACACAATTATACACTCAATAAATATTTTTTTAGAAAATATAAATTGAGTTTTCTTTTATTGTACTTGTGCGCACTATTTATAATTTATAATTTTAATAAATACACACTACGTCCTAAAATAAGTGCCCACTACATTATTTTGGGACATCCCAAAAAATAATTCCATTTTTTTATCCAAACAGTTTTTCATATCAATTATAAATTGTCATTCTTATTGGTGAGGTTGAAAAGTAGATGGACTCTATTGATTTGACAACACTAGTGATAAATTTGGGGCGGGTGGGGAGAGGGTTACTAAAAGAAAATTACTTAAAAGTCAAAACACTTTTTTAAAATCAGTGTACATTCAATATGGAGATTAATATTAAAACAAAAAGAATAAAACTTTTTGTGTATATTCATGAATTGTTTTCCGAAACATTTTCCGTATGTTTGTCAAACACTCGAAAATGTTTTCCGGCATATTTTCAAAAGATTTATCAATCGCCTAAAAATAAAATAGTTTCACTTTCAGAAGCTTTTTTTCCGGAAATAATTTTCCGTGAAACAAACAAAGCCTTAGATTCTTTTGTCGACTTTGTGAATCAACTAACTATATTATAATTCTTTTGTTTGCGTATACTCCTTGTATACATAGGACGCGTCACCTGGTTTGACGCTTCGTCATTATATTTATCTTTATTTATCAACAAAAAAAAGTATGGACTTGCTTGATAATTGTTATGCAACATTTTCCGTTTCCAATGTAATAAAAATTAAATCATGGTAAAACATTTTCTATCTTAAATTTGCACATTCAACGCAGCTCAACTTAGCATTTGCCGATCTTGTTGGGAGGTCAGATACCTGGATCCTTTTCCTCACATCAGTTTTGTCAATTTCCACATTCCATTTTGTGAAATTTGAGTATTCCGATGATGGAAAGCTAGATAAACTACCTTAGCATTATTATTGAAATAAACAGTCAAATGCAGAATTGAAATCAAAGATCTCCCTGCAATGTTTCCATGACATCCTAGCAAGGACTAACTACATCCCACTTTATACCATAGTATAAATTAAATACAGCAGTCTGCGGAAACCTCTAAATAGTAATCCAATGTTGCTTGAACGGTAATGTTTCAGTAACCATCAATTATTACCATTCAAGATGGATAGGGTATCATAGCAATAAAGTAAAGAGAGCAGTCCTGCTTTGATTCTTGAAACTTCACTCCTTTATCAAAATCAACTTCACTAAACTGAGAGAATTTCAAGGTGTTCTGATAGTGCTTTGTCAGCAACCTACGCTTAGCTATCTCAAATGTTGCTTAACAAATCACTCAGGACTGAGTGCATATGTAACTAGTAAAAATTCTATCACCATTACATTCACAATTAATGTGATTTCTCTCCACAGTCATATTGAATCATTCTTAATGCTCAAGAAGTATGCTCGAAGAGAAACAAAAGAAAGAGGCTTACAGCATAAGATTTACGCCTCTTTAGAGCTTCACGTGCAAGATCTTCTTCTCCCTTCCCAAGTGCAAGCTGTGCTTTTCGGTACCTATACTCAGATTAGAGGAACAAACCAAGTTATATGTAACATTTAGTATTTTTTAGAACAATTAACTTGGGTTCTTAAGGAATTACCAATTTTCAGAAGCTTCTTGTGCAGCTTTGTATTTGTTTTCCAACTGCTTTTGTGATGCCAACACCTTCAGAAAGTGGGAAACAGAACAAATATTTTCATTCCCCTTCTCTCCAATTCTTTTTATGGCATTTTCGGAAAAAGTTTTAGAAATTCAGACTCATCCAAAAGCGGAAAAAATTACAGAGATTCTTATTTCAAGGTAAAAGATACATAAATGTGAAACATACTTGCGCTGTAGCTTGACGCATCTTTATCAAATCATCATTCATTTCAAGAACAGTTTGCTCTAAGATCTTCTCTGGGTCTTCGAAGGAGCTTACAAGGGCATTTGCATATGACTGATCACAAGATATTTAAAAGACGAAAGAAGTTCAAACATTAAGTGTTGCATGTGGGATAGCGACATTGAAGCCACTCAAGCTAAAATCAATGACAAAATGTCGTCAAAACCTTGATAACTCTTGCAAATCGATCAAAAAGGTTCATACGGATACCATTACATCTTGTACTACTTGACTGAGGTAGTCTTACTCTAGTAACCTTTAGAGCTCCAACTGCAAGACAAATGAATCTATGAAAGATGAATCAAAAGGAAAAGAGTGTCTTGAGTTTAAGACCATGCTATTAAATCAAATGAATAAAGGAGTGACAAGAATAAATACAAAGAGGACTCAAAAGTCGTCCATTATTTTAATACACATACACTTCGCAGAAATAAATACAATATAGCCTATTCATCTAGTGGCATAATAGTCAATTGGGTGTCTCTAGCATGTCCAACAAGCGTGTCCATGAAAGAAAATTGGCAATTATATCAATTCCAACTAAAAAGACAGGGAATAAACCCAGACCCAATAAATGTGTGATGCCTCAAACTTTTATTTAACCAATTGATCACTTAAGTGTTGCTTCAAAACTTATTAGTGAGCTTTCGGAGGTGATGGTTCAAGTTTACAATGATTGTCTTCCTTTTGAGAAAATTAAAATCAACGAACTAGATAACTAAATGAATTCAAACTAGATACTGTTAATAAGCTGAGTTTCGATAATGAAGAGCTGTAACAAGGAAAATTGGGAGGAAACCCCACAATGGGTCAGCAAAAATTTGCCCTTAAACAAACACAAACACAAACACACACAATTGTTCTTCCAATTCATGTCCGTTTAGCACGAATTTCATTCCATGATAGTTCAAATAGCACGGAAGAGAATCACCATTGTTATGCACCAAACCATTACTACATTTAATTCCTAAATTCACACATAGTTTCTCTCTCAGTAACCTCACATACATCACTAACAACTACGAAATATCCACTGTCCTCTAATTAGTAGCAAAACCCACAATGGGTCAGCAGAAATTTGCCCTTAAACAAACACACACACACAGACCCAGTAGGAATAGTGATGGAAATTGTCAAGAAGAACCTACCTCCAGCGCCAAAGAAAGATGTACGGAGCCTGACAAAGGAAGGCCTATAAGAAGGAGCCTGTAATGAAGCGTTTGTCGTTGTTGAAGCCATGCTTATCCCTGTGATGGGTGCTCTTAATGCCATTCTGATTGTTCTAACAATGAACAATCCCCCCAAAACTCTTAAAAGTCAAATTGTGAGAAGATTATCAATCCTCAATTTATGGAGAAAATCTAATATATACAGAAAGAAAGAATTCTAAGAAGGATCAGTCGTCTTGGGATTCTTCTCCAGCAAGTGTGTGAACTAAGCCTGTTTTGTGTGTGGTGAGCGCTGGAAGAAAGACGATTAGGAGGTTTCAAAACTTGGGGGGCCAAATATCAAAAACTTCCCCATGTAGCTTGGGCTTATTGTGATTTACCCCCTTGGGTGTTTTTTGTTATCGTTAAAGCCCGTGTACTTATATTATCCTTCACATGACATCTAACCTTGCCTTCATTTGTTTTTATTTCAAATTTTTGATGAAAATTAAAAATAGATATGTGTTTGGTAACCATTTTTATTTCTGAAAAACTATAAACGTTTCTCATTATTCCCCAAAATTTTGAAATGATTTTTTTTTGTTTCTCACATAAGAGACATGATTCTTGTTTGAAACACGGATGAGCCAAATTAAATGAGATTCGACTTTCGAACTTTGGTCACAAAAAATTATCAACTCTAAATTTGTCTCCTCCATATGCTTTGTATACCCTTACGCAAAAAGTCATCTGCATGAATAAAAATAGTTATCAAACGAGTTTTTGTTTATAATTCAAGAAACAAAATGAAATAGAAACATGCGAAACAAAATGAAGAAATAGAAATGTTACCAATTAATGGGAAATACTCTAACATAGCGCATGTCTCATTCAAACATTTAAAGTTAAGTCATTTATGTAGCTATGTTTTTCATGAATCCTAGGTTTTTGTTCTGAAATATTAGAGGCATAGATACTGAGCCTTTTGATGTGTCCGGTCCAAAATCGGTCACGAGCAAACACCATGTGTCAGTCACGAGCATAATTAGCGTGGGACCCACCAGCCTAACGAGCAAAGCTACCAAGGTACCGAGCAGAGAACAAGACAATTCCCGTCCAAACCTGGCTAGGCAGAGGCCTTGCCTGCCTGACCAGAGGGCCATGCCCGGGGAACACACATCATCATGACTTGCATCACAAGTCAGGTAGAGACATGCTCACCCGGGCAAGCATCGAGCAAGGGAATCTTAGAGACTTGTTCTCCAAGACCGGTCAAAGATTTTCTTATCCGAGAAGAACACTTGTCTTATCTGCTCAGACAATCTCGCGACCAGTCGCTTGTCACGCCTATAATTTAGGAGTTTCTCCAAAAATCTGCTAGGTAACAATGGAAACTGAATCCTAGACGGATTCAATGATATTGGGGGCCTATAAATACCCCTCCATAAACTGTAAACAATGCACACACACTTTCTTGAGCCTAGAACCTCTGTCAAATTAATTTTTGACTCACACGATACTTACTCCCACGCCAGAGTGATTGCGCGAGGTCAAGCCTTGCACTCCCACTAAGGTGATTTCGTGTTCTTAGACATGTTCAAGGAAGCAGATCAAGCCCAGATATCCTACTCATCAAACAGATGGCCCACGCTAGATTTTTGTCACATCAGTTTGGCAACAAGCTTAATTGTTATTCAATGTAATTGTTTTATTTATCAATATACAAATTGTTCTCAGATTGTTTGGCAAGACCTACTCGCAAGCCGAGTAGATAGGGTCATGCCCAGTCAAACTTCCACTATACCTGGGTGTTAGGGGACAAATCTTGTCCTTTAAGCGAGCAAGATAGGGCCATGCCCAATCCACTCACTTAGAAGCCGGTAAGTCAATATGGGCCATGCCCACAAGATAGCGGCTGACTAACTCGGGTTTCTATAGTGACCGAGCAATATTGTTAGTGGTTTATCTCTATACCCAATTGATATGCTAGCAATAGCTTCGTCATACAAACATCAAACAGGCCCGAGCCCGGTTAGCTGGTCATCACTCAGAGTTGGGCCATGCCCGCTAAGGAGTCATCAGAATGCTCGCCCCAGAGCGATAGGGGTCATGCCCGCTCAAAGCCTTAGCCAGAACCAAGCACTTAGTCCGGGTAAGAACGTTTCCCTGGGCACTCAAACTTAAAGTAATATGTCAACTAAGTTAGCCTTATTATTTCTAAGTTATTATAGTTCTATTCATATTATGCTTGTTAAACTCGCTAAAATAGCCTATACACATACAAGCTAGTACTAATCAAATATTGGAAAAACACAAGTAAAAAGACAACAATCGAGTAGAACAAAATTTTCATTAATAGTGAGAAGAATTACATTTGGGGAAAACAAAATACTGGCTCACAGGCTGGACATAAAAATTCTCAATCTAAGGCTTTGTCCAGTTGGGGAGGAAGACTCTTGGAAGCAGCCTTATATCGCAGTTCATACCGGTCGTTCAGCTCTTTTGCAAGCAGCCTCGTCTGCAACAGCTTTGGCATCGACCTCGGCAAGAAGCTGCTCGCTTTCTCTCTCTCAATATAATCCCCTGCCTCTAAGGCCTCGATTAGCGAACACAAACTATACAAATCGAGTTTTGGATGAATAAGATATTAAGACTTAAAGTATAGTGTTCGAAGTGAGTCATTAGAGTAAAGTACTCATACAATGCCAGTATAATAATATTATCCCACATTGGTTAAACAATGATGTTGGTAGTAAAAGTCTTTCTATATAAGATTTCCATTATTATTAACAATAGAAGAGATTAATAGTAAATGATTAATATCACCATACCATATTAACTATCATTAATTTCTATTTTTAGCTAATGGCTAGAAAAGAAAAGGCTAAAGTCAAGTGATGTGGAGGCTTGAAAATTCAACAATGTCAAAAGTTGGGTGATGTGTCACTATGAGAGTTGTCCTCATCAACTTTAATATACTATAGTATGGATTTTGTCGCACATGAGGCTGTGCTAGATAAAGAATATTGGGTAAGCAAAGCTAATTGCTTATTAGGTCCTTCCTAGCCCATGGTTTGTTTATGCATCTACATTAGTGAATGCAAATGATTGTTGCTCTTGATACTAACACATATATGTTGATAGCCAACTAGGAAATTTGCAGAGCAGGTAAGATTATCAAATAGAATCACTTATGTTTCCTTTGAAAATCACTCATTTTCTGTTACTTTCATGGTATGGATAGTTAAGACATGTCATATTGAAGGATCTTACTTCCTCTATATATTAGGAATTCAATGCATTAAAGAGGCACCGCAAAGCACAATTTGGACAGAGATGCACATGCATTGTCACGGTACAAACTTTCAAACTTTCACAAATTGTAATGTTGCTTTCTTTTTTACAGTGTTGACTTTGATGTTGTGTTGAAAGATTGCTCAATCTTGGCTTAAAGAACTTTGATGTTGTGTTGAAAGATTGCTCAATCTTGGCTTGAAGAATTTTGTTAAAACATTTTGAGCATTTTTTAGGTGAATAAGGAATAGGGGAACATAGGCATACTAGGCATACCTTACTAAAGAGTGTAGTTGGAACGCTCGATCTAAACATCCGACATTTCTTGCATGGAGAGACTTTTCCTGGGGTAAATGGTTGTCTGATTCATGAATATGAATTGAAATAGTAGATTCATTAACTAATTATAAGAGCTACAATTTTGTCCATTCTCAAGAAAAGGTGAAAGCATCTTTCATCTGCAGTATATACAAAAAAGGCCCTATCTGTCGATATGGCTATATTGCAAACTTATGTGTAGCCAAATTAGCATGTCGATAGGGCTTTACAAGAAACATGATGTAGTTTGCTATTAGGTTTGCGAAGTCAATGGTAAGGTGATAAACCATCAACCCTACCGATGCTTGGATTTCCCTTCAAGGGAATAGCATAATTCATTAACTCTTTCATCTCTCCAATTTTCATATTGCAGGTGTAAAACAAGTGTATGTACATGTACATAGAAAAAATGTAGTTGCACAAGAACTGTACCAAAAGATGGGCTTTTAGGAATTAATATTTTACCAATAGAGTTTCTGCTTTCAAGTGAGTTTAGTAAGCAATCTGATTTGACATTTGTGTTCAGGTAGTTGAAATGGCTAGCCGTCAGTTATCAACAGATAATACTTGCGTTCGTAGATATTCACAAGTTGAATTTGAAGGTTGAAACTCAAATAATGTAACGTAGATACGTAACATAAACCATTCGAGAATGTCACTTACGCCTTTTGTTTCTGGCTAGACTTCCTTTCAAATTCTAGCGGTCTCTTATGCAATTCCTATAAATAAAAGTCTGGGTCAATATTTTTCTAATGTAGATTTCTTTTGAAAAAAATGTTTTTTTTATCACGACCAATTATAAGTCGCGTTGTCTGATGTTACTAATTCTAAGGGTTTTTGAATTATGTTATGCAATAAGGATAGTATTATCGTACATGTTTAACGTATTTTTGCATTTATGCGATTCTCTATGATTAACTTTACTTTTTATTAATCTCTGTGTTATAATTATTTTTTTATTTATATACATCAAACTTATAATTTTCACATTACAATTATTTGCTTATTCTGATAGCATTAAAGTTTTTGTTTATTTTATCGATATCAATATTAAGTCCGTGCATCGACACCTATGAGTTCCTAGTAAAATAGAAAGAGGAAAAGTGTAGACGACGAATATTCTTGGAGCTGCTACAAGAACATCTACAATGTACCACTTCTTATTCTATATTCTTAGCTGGGTCTCACTGCCACCCACCCCCACACTTTTTTATTCTTATTCCATTTAAAAATAAATCTTCTCAGTCATAATCTTCTTACACATATTCTTAGCTGGGTCCCACTGCCACCTCATTAACTTTACACTTCAAATTTATTTTTATACTTCTCAAACAAATAAATTTATTTAACTTTATTTAATATATTTCATATTTAAATATTCTACATAAATAAATTAATTTATAAATAAAGACATTAATTAATTTATAAATAAGAAATTACATAAAATAACATATTAAATAATTTATAATTTAATTAATATATTATCTATAAAAACACATATTATATATAACTCGTAAAATACATAAATAGAAACTTACATAAAATGTTAAAATTGAAGAAATGCATAATGATAAAGTTATATAAAACATAATACTTAAAAATTACGTAAAAACAATTCAATAGTAAGAATTACATAAAAACGTAAATTGAATTAAAACAAAAAAAGTTTCATATTGCATTATAAAAAAACGTCAATTGCATAGATGGTACACTGCCATGGCTCAAGTCTCAATCAAAATAAAAATTCAAATTGGCCCCCCACGTTAGAAAACAATTGAATTAAAAAAATAAAATAAATTCAAATAAAAAAAACAAATTAGACTTGGGACCCACACCAAATCCCTTCCCACATCGTGTGGTACACGCGCCCGTTCTAAGCAAACATTGCACGCATCGCCCCCTTCTCGGTCCATTCTTCTTCCCCATTTTTTTCTTCCTATTTAGGAAGCTAACTCACCCTCTCGCCTACATCTTTCAGATTTGGAAATACTTTAATTTATATATAAGTCACTTTTTACATTGGAAATTGAAGATAAAAAAATGTCATCATTATGGTTGATTCAATAAATGATTTCAAAACCTCTTCACATTCTTATTTAGTATATTAATAGCCAGTCCTGAAAACACAAACTATACAATACAAAACCAAGTTTTTTTTTTTTTGAGATTTCAATAGTAGAAACAATAGATAACAAAACCAAGTATTTTTTTGTCAATTTCTTTGCATCAATATTCGGGTTAGAAAAATTAAAGATGGAATAAAACAACGATTTTGAAACTAAATCATATATACACACTTTGAAGTAAAACTAATTCACATATTTGATAATCAATTTATAATAATAGTTAGATCTGCCATTTTATTTCTCAATTTCATCATAACCAAAGTTATTATCGAAAAAAATAATCTATAAATCGAGATAGGACCAGTTTTTGAGACAACTACATGTAAAAAAAATGGAAACCCGATAATTTCTGATTTTTTTAGTAACTTATACATGTTAAAAATTTCAGATCTAAAAAAAGTGATGATGAAATTAATTAACATTTAGATCGAATTTGTTTGTTAGTAGAACTAAATCACGAATTAAAATTAATAAACGAGTTTCGAAGTTAAACAAAGTTTTTGAATTTCCGGAAACATGAACATACCAACAAGTTTTCGGTAAGTCGATGGTCATAGCTTCCCTCAGCGGACTTTCTTTAGGTGGTAACCTTAGGGCTAGCCATCGCCGCTAGAGATGTGTAAAAAAATTAGAATGTGATGGTGAACATAGGGTAAAAGTGTTTTCTTTTTATTTATATACATCAACTAAAACGACGTAGTTTTATGAGTGTTTACCGAGTCGCGGTCCAAAATTTATCCATATCCTGATTTAAACAAAATTTTTCGATATTTATCCATCAATGGTTTGAATTTTTAGTTCATTTTCCTTAACCCATCTCCTAGATTTTATTTTTCTTGGTTATATAATACTTTTATTATTTTTTATTTTATTCTGATTTTTAAATTGAACCATAATGCTTGAATTATTTTGCAAAAATTACCAATTTTGAAAAATATAGTTTTGAAGGTATTATGACAAAACATGTTATATCACAAACAATTTACCCTTTGTATGATATTATATGTGCTATCAAATTTGTTTATTCATTAATGTAACTTTCATTTATATAGATTTATTTGTATACATTTTAATATCATTTTTTATACGGGAAACACATCAGTGAATTTAAATTTTGTTGAGACTTCATAGTAGAGAATGAGAGAAAGAGAATCTCAATTCCATTGTTTGGAATTGGAATTGTGGGCTTCAATGTAAATTTTGTTATTTATATTCAGAAAAATATTAGAATTGGAATTGAATTGAAATTCTTAATATTTTTATTCCATAAATTGAATTTTTCTCCAAAGGTAAATATTTTTAAATCTGAAGACTCTTGATTTTCATTAAGTTTTTTCTTCCTATTATTTTGCTTATACATTTAGATTTTTAATTGAATTCTACATGAGAGCCAAACAAAAGAATTATAATTTTAATGTTACAAAATTATGAGATTTAATTTTACATATCGAACTCATAATCATTATGTTGCAATAATTTGTTTATTTTATTAACTTGACTTGTCAAAAGAAAATAATAATGTCACTTACGAGTCGAAATGTGTCGGATCGAAAATACTCTTTCTTTAATAGTTTGGGGAAGAACATCATAACAGTTACTAAGTGAATCATTTCAAAATACCTACGAGGGTTATGAATAACTAATTATACTAGGACACTTAATCAACTCAAACTTAATTAGGTTTGAGCCAAGATTAAGTATAACGCAAATGTCATTTTTAAGACTTAGATTGTTCAATTATTTTTCTAATCTTTTGTTTAAGAAAAGGCAAAAATAAGTAAAGCCATATTATATTATAAGATTGGGCAGGTAGGTTTGTTACACACAATCATTCCATTTAGGCTTTCAATCCAACATGGATGTGGATCTTTTAATCCTACTTAAAGGCTTGCGGCTATGTTTGTAACATAACTACGACAAAGTGGAGATCGAGTCACATTCAAACTTATTTGTTGATATCCTTAATCGTAAAGCACTATTCTTCTAAAAATGGTTAGAACCAGTGCCGCCTAGCGCCTAAGCGGGCGTAGACGAAACTTAATTATTTTAATTTTTGATTTTTTTTCTCAATATAACACAATTTAACAAGCATTAAACATTCAAATATACTAATTGTAAATATCATCAATTAATTTAAAAATAATTATCACATCACAGTACTAAAAATTAAAACTAAAACCAGCAATTCAATACTATTCCAATATTCAACACAATACTTCATAAACTCCATTTAAAAATTACTACAATACATAATTCACTAATTTTATAAAGTATTTTTATTTTTCTAATATTAATAAGCTTTTTAAAAAATATATTAAATTTAGCTAGCTTGATTTCTATGCGTATGGTTGGCGCCTTGAATTATTTTAAGAACACTGCAGCATAAAAGGAGACCCCCATCATATTCACGATAGTCGGTTGTTATTGGCAAGTGGTGACTTCCATATACACCATACTCTTTGTGAAGGGAACAAAGCAGCTGATTTTTTTTTGGCATAAATGGGTTGCTCGATGCAACTCTTCAACTTACATGACTCACAATTGCCCTCAAAGCTATTAGGGATTATTGTGACAGATAGGATGCAAATTCCCCCTTTGAGACGTTGAGTTTTATCTTTTTGTATGTACCCCTTCAAGTTTTTATAAACAGTGTGTCTCACCTAGTTTTCTATTAAAAAAACAAATGTGTTTGCATCCACTAAAATAGTTTCTGATATAATCGGGATTTCCTAATCGCACAAGTAAACACGATACTTCGGTGATATATAGTTGAGAAGAGTGTGAGTGAGCTAACTAACCTCATTTTTCTTTGGTGGCTGTTTTAGTTCTTCAGAAGCAGCAGAAGTCTCCTTGGCAGTACTACACTTATGATTTGCGTATTTGTCGTGAGCTTTTGGGGTCTTTTGATATGGTTCATGTTTATCGGGAACGGAATCACGTTGCGGATAGGCTGGCTGCGGAGGCTCATGATCACTAGGGGAGTTATGTTTTCACTAATAGGACTGCTCTCCCTCGTTCTGTTAGGCTGGCTATCATTCATGATGAGAGGGGTTTTTATAGCTATCGTCATTAATTTTTGTATTTGTGCTTTCGAGGTAAGGCTCCTTTGTCCCCCTTTTTTTTGGGTAAGGCTGGTTGTCCCCCTCCTGTTTGTTTGTTTTCCGTTTTTTCCTTTTAATAAATTTCGAGGGTGCCGCCCCTATTTAAAAAAAAAAAAAAACCTCTTTTTTCTTCTTCAGCCGAGTTCCTCGAGTTGGATTAGGGTGTCCATAGTTGGGTCTAGGGCTTTCAAATGCCTTTTGATCTAAAAGTTTACTTTCTCACCTTTTTTGTCCTTATTTTTTTTGTATTGGTGCCGCAACGGGAGTGGTGGAATTGCACCTCCCCCTTTGTTTAAGGAACCCGCAAATCATATATGGCCTATTCTAAAAGCTTGGCCCTTCTGCATTTGATCAAAATCATACATACATACAAGTTTAAGCACTAATTTTATTTTATTTTCCTTTTCTCTTGGTGGATAAGTAACTTGCATACACGATTTTAGTTATCTTTGAGAAAGACAATAAGGTCTATGGATTATTGGGGGACTCTTTTGTGTTATTAGCTATTCATGAACTTTAGAATTACTACAACTTAGTTGGTATTTGTTAATGGTTAAAGAAATGATGTTTGGAGACGTTCCATCCTATATGATACTGTGGTTCACGAAAGTAGGGCACTAAACTTAAATAGTTTGACTTGTCAAATAAAACCAATTTTTTTGTCACTCTTTTCTCCTTTCTCTCACGGTACTTGTGCGCACGATATCGGTCATTGAGGAATACTTAGGCCTAAGAGGGTGGTCCCTCTTTCTTGCGTAAAAGCAATCTCCTTATCTTTAGCTTTTGATCTCATAACTATCCGAGCTAGGAAAGGGGTATTGAAGAAAAATGTGTTTTTCATTCATATTTTTAGGAGCCGAGAATATACAAGGTATTTATAGGATACTACTTCGAGAAATAAGGAAAGAACTAATTACAAGAATCATGGAGTAAATCATGGGGCACTTAGGAATTACATGAATCATGGACTTAATTCCTTAATCATGGAGAAAAATGTCAACACTCCCTCTCAAGTTGGTGTGTAGATATCAATCATGAGTCCAGATCTCATATACCACTTGTGTGTACCACTGGTGTACCACTTTTCATCTTAACCATTGCATCTCAACTATTGCATCTTAACTAATGATCGAGATGTAAAGTGGTACACCAGTGATACACACAAATGGTACATAAGATTTGGACTCATCAAGATCATGCCCAACTTGCTTATAAACTTGCAAAATATTTGGCTTGAAACTGCTTTTGTGAGGATATTAGCCAACTGCTCCTCTGATCAAATCTTGGGTAATTCAAGACTTTTGTCATCCAACTTCTCCTTAATGAAAAATTTGTCTACCTCTTCATGTTTTGTACATTCATGTTGAACTGTATTATGGGAAATATCACATGCTGCTTTATTATCACAATAAAGCTAGCTGAATCACTTGTCTAGATGTGTGGCCCAAATCTTGTAAGAGAAGTCTTAGCCATAGAGCCTCACAAAGTCCAAGTGCCATCCTTCTATATTCAGCTTCAGCACTTGAGCATGCCATAACATTTTGCTTCTTACTTCTCCATGTGACAAGATTACCACCCACAAAATTAAAGTAGCCTGAAGTAGATCGCCTGTCATCTACAGATCCAGCCCAGTCGGCATCGGTGTACACATCAATACTTTGACAATCTGAATTTTCGGTAAACAAAATTCCCTTTCCTGAAGCAGACTTTAGATACCTCAAGATACACATAACTGCATTTATATGTGACATATGCAAGATCTGGTCTTGTGTGTGCTAAATACATCAATCTTCCCATGAGTCTTTGATATCTTCCTTTGTCCACTGGCGTATGAGCTGGCACATGTTGACATTCTTGTTTCATGTAACAAGTCCAAGGCGTATTTTCTTTGAGACGAAAAAAATGCCTTTATCTGAGCAAGAAACTTCGATCCACATAAACAAGATCTTTCATTTCAAATTCCTTGGACAAGTAATCTTGCAGCCGATGACCACCAATCTTACCATTTCGCTTCTTTAGAAATAATGTGTGGTCTTAATTACTCTGACGATATCCAAAAGCTATCATAGACTTCGTAAACTTCCCGAACCAAGCTCGGAGATTGTTTTAGCCCGAAAAGAGCTTTATTCAGTTTGCATACCTTTTTGTTATGTTTTTCTTGTATTGTGCAACTTGGTGGGAGGTCCATATAGACTTCTTCAGATAACTCACCATGCAAAAACACATTTTTCACATCAAACTGTTGTAGTGGCCAATCCATGTTTGCAGCTAGAGAACACGAACAATGTTGATTTTGGCTACAGGAGCAAATGTCTCTGTGTAGTCGATCCCAATAGGTTTGAGTGCATCCTTTTGTTACTAGCCTCGCCTTGAAACGTTCAACTGTTCCATTAGCATTGTACTTCACAGTGTAAATCCACTCGCAGCCAACTATTTTCTTCCCCGGTGGTTGATCAACAAGCTCCCACGTTTCATTCTTTTGTAGGAACATCATCTCTTCGTTCATAACAGATTTCCATCTAGGATTGGATAAAGCCTCCTGCACACACTATTAGGAATATATACACTTGACAATTGATTTTGCAAATGACATGTTTGATTCTGACAAGCGGTGGTTAGACATATAATGACTCAAGGGATATTTGACTTTCCTAGAAAGATCAGGTTCATATGTGGGTTTGGGGATATCTCTAGTATATCGTTGTGGTAATCGTCTCTTCAATGGTTAAAGAACATCTTCAGGAAATGATTGGCATGGTACATCGGATGATGGTAGTTCTATTTCTTCTCCTTCAGGAAAATTTACTTCTTGTGTTGTTACAAGTTCATCATCGCCTTGATTTAGTCCTCCCATCTCATTATCCATTGGTCCAGCTTGTGAGTGGTCACCAGTGTAATCCAATATCACACCACTTATATCAAGATTACTCGCATCTTGTACTTCAGACTTTGATGATTCATCTCTAATTGAAATGGCATGATCATAATCTAGAATTTGAATTTCCTTAAGGTACTACCCCTGAAATTCAGACTCTGAAAAATACATTGTATCTTCTTAAAAGACAACATCGATTGTGATACACAATCATCGTGTGGGAGGATGATAACACCTATAGCCCTTTTGATGAGTGGCATATCCAACAAAAACACACTGCAATACTCGAGGGGATAACTTGCTGCGTTGATGTTGATGGAAGTGGACAAATACAACACATCCAAGAACACGAGGAGGTAAATTTGGCACGGTAGGGGAAACAATGACATCAACTAAAGCTTGGACCGATGTACGAAAATCTAGGGTGTTGGATGGTAACCGATTAATCAGCGATATGCAGCTGAAGTAAGTGCTTCTCCCCAGTAGGATAACGACATATGGACGTCTATCAACGAGGCTCTGAAAACTTTCAATAAATGTCGATTTTTTCTCTCGGCGATTCCGTTTTGCTGTGGTGTGTTGGAACATGTAGTCAAATAGACCATTCCTTGTGCTTCCAAGTATTTTTGAAATTCGATACTATTATATTCGCCTCCGTTGTCGCTACGAAGGACACGAATCTTTGTGTTGTACTGAGTCTCAACCATCTTATGAAACTTTTGAAATAAAGAGTTTACTTCCCCTTTGGATTTCATCAAATACAACCATGTCATTCTGGTACAATCATCAATGAGTGTGACAAACCAACATGATCCTCCTAAAGTTGTGACTTTAGAGGGACCCCAAACATTAGAGCATAATCATAAAATGAAGAGGACTTTTATTCAAACGTAAAGGAAATGAAGTTCGATGACCTTTTTCCAGTTCATAAACGTCACATTGAAAAGAGGAAATATCAACCTTTTCAAATAAACTAGTAAGTCCCAAAAGTCGATGCCATTGCCATATTTCCAATCTCTTTTTCTCCCCTTCACACTGATCCACCATTAGAGCTTTCTTTGAACTATCCACCAAGTCCATGTAATATAGCTTCCCTTCCTAGTACCATAGCCAATCGTTTAATGTCCTTAAACACACAAAGGCCAATAAATTACAATGCAAGATAAAGCTTTGGTAATTTGAGAAATTGACAATAGATTATGGCTTAATGGTGGCACCACTAAAACATAATCTAAATTCAAATGATCAATGAATTTTAAAGACCCTTCCACAGAGGTAGTGTTACCATTGGCTGTGGAGACTAATTTTTGTGAGGAGCGTCTAAGATCTGAAACCTGTCTAGAATCAAATGCCCTATGATCTGTGACACTAAAATCAATTATCCATTTACTATTGCTAACAGATGTAGAAGCACTTAAAACCTTACCGGAGGTTGTGGCGAGGGGCTCTTTCCACAGTATCTTCCTTTTTAATCTCGGTGATAGCTGCAGTCGAATTCTTCTTGGGGTCCTTTTTTTTGGTCACGATTATGATCCCACCATTCTGGATATCCTACAAGCTCATAGCAACGACTTTTGGTATGACCACACTTGTTGCAGTGAATGCACTTAAGAGTTGACTTATCACCATTGAAGGTTAGCTTCGAATGATTCATCTTTGTATGGTCGTGCCCGTTGGAGTTGATCGTTGTCTAGCAACCATGGCTGAAGGTGTCATGATTACTAGATTCCCCATTCAATGTAGTATGATGTACTACTTCTCGTCAAATCATTGCATAACATTCCTCCAAGTTAGAAATTGGATCTTTGTGTAGAATCTCCCTTCGAATCTGCTCAAAATCACCATCAAGTCCAGTGAGGAATATATGCACATGTTGTCGTTCAATAGACTTCTGATGTGCCATAATATCATTGGGATCTTTCATGACCACCTTATCCTGATGATCCAATTCTTGAAAAATCTCAGTCAATTCCCCATAGTATTCAGAAAGTGACTTCCGGTTTTGCTTGGCAGTGAAGGCCCTCTTATTCAAATTGAAAACCTGTAATTCATCACTTTCATAATAGAATGCCTTTGACAATGCACTCTAGATTTCATGCGCAGTAGGCAAGCGAAGATATCATTTCATAATTTCTGGACTCATTGACATCAACAACCATCTTTTCACTTTTTGGTTTCCAGCACACCATTTTTCATATCCTTCATCGGTGCTGGTTTCTTCCCATGAATGTGGTACAACTTCTCTTTCTACAATATGTATTTCCATCAGTTGCAACCAAACATCATAATTGTGTTCTGTGAGTATGATTCCTGCATTAAAAGTACTTTCTGATTGAACAACAATTTTTTCCCTCATTTTTTTCGGTGAGTGGTGTGATCCAATAGCGGTGATACGACGACTACCAAGGCTGTGAACGACTGCGACGGTTGGAGGTTCTACCAGGTATTTGAATAGCAACGAACAGTTTTAGGAACTACAAAAAAAATAAAAAATGAAAGTTCAATTGTGAATTGGATGAATAACCCAACAACACTTCCAGCTTGTAGCAAGTCGATGGGGTGGTAATGATAGAGATAAGAATGTATTCGGGTTTTGGTATGATATTAAAGACTAATTTCTTGGTTTTTTATGAAACGAATATTGGATGAATGAAACGATAAAACTTACTTGGCTTTGGTACCATATTGAAGAAAAATGTGTTAGAGCCTAATTCTATCATTCCATCTTTGTAGGAAATGCTCCTACCCCTAATGCCTCGTGTGTCTCTACCCTCCCCGCCTACGTCTACCGAAATGAGTATTAATGGCTACTCTTATAAATCAGAGAGGGAGGGGGGAGGGAAAAATCTTACCTCTACAAATACAATATGAGAGCATCTACATTGTTAATTATTCTTATACATCTTCTTAGCTGGGTCTCACTACCACTTACATAGTTTTCTTTTCTTTTCCACTTAAAAATATATCTTTCATTTTATAATCTTCTTAGCTCGGTCTCACTAAAAGAATATTTCATTTTACACCCCCCCCCAAATTGGTCACACACGTGTTAGGAAGAATGTTTCGTTTGACTTTTGAGAATAGAGTTGGCTATCATGCATATGAGAGGGTGATGCTACTTAATTCATGAATTTTGGATTATGAACATGTATAATGAATTATCGTTATGGATTCCATGAATAAAATATAATGTTACTTTATTGGGTTGAGTTGACTTTTATGCATATGAGAGTATGTTGGTCAACAATAATTCATGAATTGAAGGTTATGAGCATGCTAGATGAATTCATATCTTGATTATGAGTATGCTAGATGAATTTACATCTTGTTTGGATAAATGGTTATTTTGAATGAAAGCATGCTTGATTAAATGCTAACTTGAGTTACATGCTTGAAATGTGATAGTTGACTTTAAATATTAAGTGTTGACTTATGAATGATGTTTTGGGGTTGTTGTTGGGAAGGTATGAATTGTTGGGTTGCATAATGTTGTTAACCCTAAGAACGTAGCCATGAATAATAGCTAATGAATAATAGGAGGGCTATGATGCAAATAGCTTCTATGCCTTCAAATTTGAAAAGAATATAAATGACTCAACGAGTCGATTATTGGACTAATATGAATATAGTGAATCACGTATTGAGATCCTACGGAATTTGAGGTAGTTTTGATGGAGGTTAAGCCTCTGAGTGTTTATAAGTGTATAAAGAACACATGGGTATTAGAGACTTGATAATATTGGTCTAATGTGTTTATATGTTAGTTAGCATAGAAGTGCATAACTATGTGGTTTAAAAGTAAATATCTACTTGATTGGATTAGTGCGTGATGTTGTACTTTTCCTTGGTGAGCATTTGAGTATGGATTACCTGTGCTTACGTTTGAGTCCAGCTGTCATCTTTTTGGTTTGAGTATTTGGCGGGACGATGCATTGTCTTCACGAATTGTGAGATTCATGGTTGCAATGGATCGTCGTGCCGAGTTGCACACACCCCTCCATCGATGGCCACGGTGGGGAAGTAGTTGATCTTAGTTGTAGTAAGTAAACATGGCTCTGATCACTATGGAACCCGAGCGGGGATTGTTTCGGGGACGTCAATACCACGAATGGGGTTATCGAGGACACGTTTGTTTCCGCAGGAGTGCACGCTGGAAACGGAAAGTAAAATCATCTTCTCTCTTATGTGGTTTATTTTACGAGCACTTGTATGAATAGTTGTGCTACGTGGTTATGATATGATATACATGAGATGATGATTACTTGATGAAATGTTATGATAAGAAATGTAACATGCTAATGAAATGATGACTTTTGATATAGTGTTATAGTAGAGATATAACATGCTAATCATGATTAGAATGGAAACCGTTGTCTTTCATATATAAGTTCTTATATGAATTATGTTAAAGGATGAAGTGTGAGGCCCATGGAATAATTGAGTTATGTGGATGATGTTTTGATGAACAGTGCAATATGAAGACAACATGTTAAATATATTGGAATTGAGAATCATATTCTATTGAGATGAATTACTTATGATGAATTATGCAAATGATGTTCTATGAGACTATGGTTAGGTTTCGGTTTGTGTTGTGGGTTATTCCATGAAATGTTATATCATGAGCATGATATGAGATGTATATGTTTTATTTGAGCATAATGTCATGCCATGACATTGCATCTTTAGTAGCTTACTAAGTCTTTATGACTTACTCTGTTTACCTTGTTTTCCTTAGATTCGAGCCGAGATAGTGATTTGAAGGAATCCACCGAGTCTATGATAGAACGTGTGGTTCTGTGAGAAGGTTGCTATTAGTTTATATATTTGTAGTCCTTGTTTTGGAAAGGTCAATTGGGAAGTGAAGTTATATAAACTTCACTATGGGTAGTAAGCCTTGTGATTATTTAATTGGTACTTGTTTATGTTATTTGGTCTTTGGTGAGCCGACGGATGTTAGTCGTGTCATGTTAATATAATAATATTGTTTCTATCTATATCAAGTTATTTATATCGTTAGTTATGTTTTACTCCGGCATGTATTTAGCCGTTAAGCATGCTAGACTAGAGTTGTAGACTTAGTTTAATGTTAGGTTTCGGCTGTAACGTCGCCGATGACTTGGTATATAAATTACTATTTAATGATATTGCATGACAGGTGGTTTTGTTTTACGTGCCCAATGTTGCGTCACGTTATTTTAATTTTTGGACCGAGAGATTCATTATCTCTTTGGTTGTGTTAGTTTGAGCTTGTTAGCTCGGGTGCCACCATTTAATTATGTTACGCTTCCGCATGTGTTAAAGTTATTGGTGTATCGCCATTATGGCCTTAACCATTATTTGTTATTTGTCTGTTATCTTGTGTGTTTTTTACGGCACGACCTCGGGGTCTCGTATTGGGATCCGGGTCGGGTCGCCACAAGCGTAACATAATTAAACGGTGGCGCCCGAGCTAACAAGCTCAACTAAATACAACCAAAGAGATAATGAATCTCTCGGTCTAAAAATTAAAATCACGTGACGCAACATTAGGCACGTAGAACAAAACCACCTATCATGCAATATCAATATATATATATATATATACCAAGTCATCGGCGATGTTACAGTCGGAATCTAACATTAAACTAAGTCTACAACTCTAATCTAACATACTTCAACGGCTAAAAACATGCCGGAAAGCAAACATAATAAACCAACCAATACATGGTTAACATAACTGAAACATAATCATCATAAATACACAAGGCACGACTAACACAAGTCGGCTCCCAAAAGATTAAGTACTAATTAACGTAAGTACAAATATCAAATACATAAGTCTTGCTACCCTTCATAATGTTTACATAACTTTATGTTCCCATCGTCCTTGGCAAAAGAAAAGATTCTAAACTATAAGGTAGCAACCTTGTCAAAAGCTTCACCAATGCAACTTGATAATCACTTCGATCCGCTAGCACGACTCGGATCTAGGAAAACAATCAAAACAAATAGGAGTAAGTCATAAAGACTTAGTAAGTTACTAACATAACTTCCTGTCATGGCATCATGCTCAACAATAATAATTCATGCTATTGACATAATATAACATTTCATAAATAATCATGTCAAGGTATTCATACTTAACAATCTTGAATATCATGTTATCAACAAATATAACATTTCACTAAATCATTCAACCATCATATCATATTCACGTAGCACGTTATTCACATATAAGCACTCGTGAGTCAATTCATATAAAAAGGGATATGATACCGTTACCATTTTTCCGCCGTGTCGCTCCTGCAAAAACACGTGCAAATCATATGTGTCCTCGATACCCAAATCGTGGTATCAACGTCCCCGAGACATTCCCCGCTCGAGTTCCATAGTTATCAAAGTCATGTTTCCATACTACAACTAAGATCAACTACTTCCCCACCGTGGCCATCGATGGAGGGGTGTGTGCAACCCGGTGCGGCGATCCATCGAAATCACGAATCCCACAATTCGTGAAGACGATACATCGTCCCGCCAACGACTCAACAATCTGACTCCAGCTGGACTCAAACCCAAGCACAAGTAATATATACTCATATGCTCAATTAAGTAGGCATGTACTCTACAATCCTCTAGTCATGCATTTAAATCACAACTAGCACATAATCACATTAGAGATAATATTAAGACTCTAATCATCAAGTGTTCATCATACACCTCTAAATGCTTGGAGGCTTAACCTCCATTAATACTACCCCAAATTTCGTAGGACTTAGGCATAACACTCCTTAATGTCATACTAACCCAATGGTTAACTCCGTTGAGTCATTTTCAAACTTTCAAAAATTAGGGCATAGAAGCCATTGGCCTCAATACCTTCTTATGTTCATACTAACATTAATCACTAGGTTACCAAGGTCATTAAACCCATAAAACCACAATCAAACATTTAATTAGGCAACATAGAACCAAGTCATAAATTAGGCATATATATACATTCTAGCCATTTCATCAAAAATACTTCCAATACTTAAACATGCAAGATAGAATAATTAATCATACATCTCTACATATGAATAACATCATAATCATGATTTATAACATCTTCATCCAACCAAAATTCCTCATTTAGCATATATCAAAACATGGCAACTCTACAAAGCCCTAAGTGCTCTCATTGACCTCAAATAGCAAGATTGTTTTCCTTAGGGTCAATGAGGCAAAAACAAATAGAAAGAGATGTTGTAACTTACCTTTAATCAGCCCTACAAGCAAACAAAATGAACATGCAAAGGGTGGAAAGTGTTCTCCTTGTCCTCCTCTTCACTTATATGGTTGGGATTTGGAAATGGACTCCTCAAGCTTTGACCACCATGGATGAACACTCAAGAACTCTCAAGAAACCCTCTCTAACCTTCAAGAAATGTTCAGCTCGTTTTTGGAGAGAATGGCTTAAGAAAATGGGTTTAGTGATTGTATTTGGTCTCCCCTATGCTGAAAAGTAGGGTGGGAAGGTGTGACCAATGCATGTGGAGGTTCTCCCTTGCCAAGTGTCTTCCAATCCACTCAAAACTCCCAATACTTGCTTAGGACACATTGGTTGATAGTTAGGACGAATTAGAAGTGGTTTAGGATGGGTTTGGGTAGGGTTATGATAGCCAAAATGGAGCAACAAACGAAACAAGTCGTGTCAGGAAATGAGGACCATGTGGTCGCATGGTATGGCCTAGCATGCGACCGCATGCTAGGCAGATTCACTACTCCCAACTTCTGTTCATCTTGCGGGGGCAAGGTCCAAACCCCCTTGCGATAGCAAGGTCTCCAGAGCTCAAAAGGTGTTAAATCAACTCAATACAACCCCAAACTCAAGGCCAAAGATCCCTAGGCTCAATCCTCACTCAAAGATGAACTAGAATACAACAAACACTCCCGAACAACGTTCAAACGAGCCAAACGAAGAAGAACAACAACTAGAAGTGAGCAACAATCGAATCGACGATGCAACGAGCATTCAAACAACATCTAAATCATGTTAAGGATCTTATGAATGACATCTAATATTATAAACATGTTTTCATCATATAAACACAATCAAAGTCCCAACACATCTCATGATACAAAGGATGCATACGAGCATAGAAATCAACGTCAACTAACATGCTATTTAATTCGAACATACGAATGAGCTATGTAAACATATTTATGATGAATATGAAGGTATGAACTCATGTATAAAACAAGCAAACAATGATCTAGGGTATTACAGCATCGCAACGCTAGATGCGATATCCATCGCATTACTAAAAAGACGGATGCAATATACATTGCATCGCAACGCTAAATGTGATATCAATCGCATCACCAAAAAGACGGATGCAATATCCATTGCATCGCAACGCTAGATGTGATATCCATCGCATTACTAAAAAGACGGATGCAATATTCATTGCATCACAACGCTAGATGTGATATCTGTCGCATCACCAAAAAGACGGATGCAATATCCATTACATCACAACGCTAGATGCGATATCCATCACATTACTAAAAAGACTGATGCAATATCCATTGCATCACAACACTAAATGCGATATCCATCGCATAACCAAAAAGAGGGATGCAATATCCATTGCATCGCAACAATAGATGCGATATCCATCGCATCACCAAAAAAGACGGATGCAATATCCATTGCATCGCAACGCTAGATGCGATATCTATCGCATTACCAAAAAGACGGATGCAATATCCATTGCATCGCAACGCTAAATGCGATATCCATCGCATTACTAAAAATACGGATGCAATATCCATTGCATCACAACGCTAGATGTGATATCCATCGCATCACTAGAAAGACGGATGTAGTGAAGCAAATGATGCGATGCTAAACGAACAAGTGTTGCGATGGTTGTGCCTACCGACATAGGCTACCTACTTATCCTTATACAAGAAATCAGACCAAACGTACTTCATATTGTGCTGGAATGTAATGCCTCCTTAGGAACGCAGCCTTCGTCGGAGAACAAAACATTTCCCTCTGATCCGGGGTTGCTGGCCCCTTGATCGATGTTTTATTTAATCTTTTTCCTTGCAAGTGGACAAGACTATTATAGAATAGACTCGGAAGCAAGGGTCGAACCCATAGAGACAAGTGATCACGAACAGTGCGGTTATAGATAGCAAATTATTAACCTAAGGGGGGTTTTTATGTTTAATTCTACTCTAAATTACTAGTTATAGATGTTGACTAATTAGACAGTAATAACAAATATGAAGATCTTATGGTGAGTGGAAATCTAGGATTCTGGGTTTCACTTATATCTCCTTTATGTTCAATTCATAATAATGTCATTCAATGTCTTGGGTTCGTTCACTAAAAATAGATATGGTCTGTTGAACAATTGGTTCGGCCTCCATCCCCCATAAAATTCACCCATTCCATATCCTAAGCACATGAACTGTAATCTAGCTGTCACCTAGATTTATGATCTATCTGTCACCTAGATCATGTAAGAACCTGGTCCTAACTTATCACTCTCGTGTTTCGATAGGTCCAATTTATCGTGTTGGTGAGCCAATGTACGACATATGCACTTGGTCATGCAGTTATCCGCACCTCTAAGCCTTTATTATTTGCGATTACATTCATTTGTTCAAAGCGAAATAATAGAGGGATTGATAAACAACACAATCAACAAGCATTGAATAGACATAAATATAAGAATCAAAACATAAATTCGATACAAGTTACCTCCCACCTCCTAGATTAGGGATGATTTAGTTCATCATAAACGATGAACAGCACATGAAGATGATGGAAGACATGATTTTGATCTTCAATACTTGAAATTACAAAACCTAATTATGTTATACAATCTAAAACTACCTAAAATCTATGTAAAGAGAGCTTCCAGCCGTCCTCCTCTGCTTAGGCTCGGCATCTGACTTCTATATATACTTGGGAGTTGTGATTGAATCGAATGACTGTGTGAAAACCCGAAAATTGAGCATTCTGCCTACCTTGCGGTCGCAAGGTGCTGAATACCTTGCGTCCGCAAGGTCTCCAGTGTGTGTGCTTCTTGGCTCTTCGATTGCTGGCTTCAGGGACCTATACTGCCTACCTTGCGGTCGCAAGGTCTGAGGCACCTTGCGTCCGCAAGGTGTCCGTAATGACGACTTTCATTTTCTTCAATTCTTCTTTCTTTGTAATTTGCACTTAAAACCACGGAGTTTCGTGTATTTTCACGAACAATCACGAACGAAACTTACAAAACTCACCAAAAACATATATTAGTACTCAAAAGACTCGTGAAATAGCCTAATTCAAGTCACGAAGCATATAAAATCGGACGTATAAAATACATCGATCAAATACCCCAAACTTGAACTTTGCTCGTCCACGAGTAAACAAATAAACTTATAAATACAAAAACATCTAAATAACAAAAATTAAAATCTTTTTGTGAGGGTGACACTATTTACACTCCTCTATAAACCCACAAACTCAAGGAGACTCTTTCGAGTGACTCGACTATGCAGATAAATACAAAAACAGATAAATATAAAACTAAAATACAACTACAAATAAAACATAATTAAAACATAAAATCTTTTGGTTTCATCCTCAAGTTATAAGTGTATGGCATGCATGTAATCTCAGCTTGGTGCTCACCACATATATGCAGGCTTAGTCATATAAAACCAACTAGTCTTTTCTTAATACTGCTACTACTTTTAATTTCTCCGTGTGTGTGTGATCACCAGTCTTAAAGAATATCTTGACTAAAACAGTTTTATTGAGCTAAACACCACATTTATATGAAAATCACAGTTTAATAGAAAATCATGCATTAAGAAGTATGAGATCTACCATCCAAACACAGTCACATGCATTCTAAAGGTCCCAAGGATTCAAAAGATTTACACATCCATCCCATGCACTTCTATGTATGTATACAATGCTCTCCTATCCCAATGACTTGTAATAGCTAAGATTATGCTAACACAGTGAGCTTTAAGGTGAATAATAGTAATCGTGAAGTGTGTGATCAATTTTATGTTACTCACTTGACAATAAAAACAACATAAGCATTGGCAAGAAGATCATTAGGACTTTTTAAGCTTGTAATGTAAGGCCAAGGTGTTGGGGGATATGATGGAAAGGTATTGGAATTCAAAGTGAGAGAGTAAGACTACCCTTTATCCCTCATACTTCCAAGCAAAAGGAAGTTTTCCCTATTTAGGCTAGGACCTGCAAAGACCACAAGTGGAGGGGTGCTTTGGGTTACTTTTCACTTTTCTTCAATCCCCCCAAACTTGTTTTGGGCAATAAATCTTCTAAAAATATCACATCATTCTAATCAGCAGAATTTTTCTAACATATTTTCTCTTGAAAGCTATGCTTTCATTTGAATCTTTGTTTACACTCTTCTTCTTCCGTTTCATTTTTCGTCGACACATGATTATTATCATTATTATTTATTTATTTATTTATTTTTTCGACGATGGAAAGAAGAAACTTTCTGAAAAATAGCCTAACTGAAAAGAAGTGGTCCTCCTAGAATCAATTTCCCACCCAATCCTACTCTCTCAAAGGGTAGGCTAAAAGTGTATAGGCTTTTAGGGTTAAGTTAATGTGGGTAAAGAAACGATGGCGAATGGGGGTTTAAATAGTGTGCTTAGCACACTCCATTCTTTTTCATTAGGCTCAAAGGGGACACTAGGGATATATTTAGTATAGGTCAGGGAATATTTAGGCTCTAACGATCCAAAGATGGCCTAAATCATTTCTTAATGCCAAATGCTCACATAGTATTTAATGCAAGTACAACAACACAAAATATCATATCAACTATGGGAATTGGGTTGAGTGTTTAGCATCACTGATTTCAAATAAGCAATCCCTAAGGACAGATGGTAGGGACAATTGAGACTAACATGCAAACACGGTTCGAAAGTGTGCTTGAGATATATAAATGAGAAAAATCCAAGGGATCTATTTATCATGCAATTGACCCTAAGTTACAATTTAATGCAACAATCATGTTCGAATGGCTATGCATCATATTCGCATGCATATCTTGTTGAAGATAAATCGGTGTTATAAACTTTATAAAACTATTCTAATCAATCCAAAGTTATGACTGGTGTGAGTGCATGAAGAATTTGGAGAAAAGTAAAAGTTTCGCAAAATTAAGTAAATTCCAGGGGGATCTACGGACTAACTATGCGGTTCATTGCACTAATCTCCTCATGGACTACGACTAGCATTACCACACCTAAACTCGAGGATGAATATTTTGAATTATTATTATTTTTTATATATATATTTTTAAGAAATTGCGAAAATTGGAGGTGATGACGATGACACAATTGATGATGGGTCCCCATAAGAGGAACCCACGAGTATCCAGAATAAGTGTATTCTGGTCAAGGCAACACCTCCGAAAATCAGAAAAAATAAAAACAGGATAAATAGGGTGAAGAGTTAAATGGTCATCTAAGAAAGAAATTCTCTTTCACCCTAACGACATAGCCCAACTCCATTCCTCGTTAGGCTAGGACCTGCTAAGACCTAAAATTTTCAATCCCCCCAAACTTAAGTTCTATTTTGTCCTCAAAATAGAGGAACATATGAGAGGATTGATGGGGTAGGACAAATATAAAAAGGAGATAGCGGGTCCACCTAACGAACGAGGACGAAGCTTGGGCCTCGACTCAAGGTGAGTCGGGCGGAGATAACGAATGAGGACGAAACTCGGGGATCGTGCCTGGTGGCAGCCCATAATAGTTGGACAGATTCTGTCCAACATCGTTGGCCCAACCGAAAAATTTCAGCTGGTCGGCACGCATCTGGGCCAACTGCTGACTCACCATATCAGTTTGGAGGACAGCTTCCTCCAACCTGTTTGAGATCCCAACGAGTGGATCCTCGTCTTCCTCTTCGGGTTCCTCCTCTTGAGGAACCCTCACTCTCGGCTGCTGGTGATGTTCAAACAAAATGGCCCTAGTAATGACCGGACCGGCCCTTCTCGTGTTTGGGCATTCTCACGTTTGCCCCCCTACACAAGTCAGTGATCAAATGCGGGAACGCGAACCCCGCATTCGTCCTACCTCTAATTAGGGTCTTGATTTGGCCGTTGATCAAACGGCCAACATCAATAGACCCATTAGTCATGATGGTGTAGGTCAGAACAGCCCTCTCCCAATTCACCGTGTTTTGGTGACTTGAGGGCATAAGACGGCCACAAACAAATTTATACACGGGCTTGGCCGTGTCTTGAAGGAAGGACTCTCTCATGGTGCGAGGTCCATAGGGTGGGTTACGGTTATAGGACCACTCCACACCAGGGAGAGCAATGACAGCATTCACCACCTCGACAGGGATACGGGGGTTGAGGTGTGTGCTATAGTGATCGGCACCAACCGCAAAGTTGGAGGTGCCGAAGTACATGTTAATGCTTTCAGATGAAAAATTAACTACCTTATTCCTAACATTAACAGTGTCTAGCACACCGCCATCCATGCCAATGTTGCCATTGGCGTAGAATTCTCGGACAATAGGGACTATGGCGTCCCTAGGCGGAGAGTCTAACAGAAGCCCCCACCTACGAGCCATCAGAACGGGACGAATACCAAAATCTTCAGCCTTGAATCCCCTTTCGGGCACCAAGGACTTGGAGAGTTTGTTGGTGTACCTTTCTGATGCTTCGTAGGACACGAAGCGGGTGATGTCAAAATTTTGTTCTTCCTCCTGAACTGGGCCGGAGGATGAAGAACCGGTATTTCTACGCTTAAACATTTTGTTTGATAAAATTTTAAAAACTAAAAATTTAACAATTAAAATTGGTTTAAAATTTTAAAACTAAAATTTAATCTAAAGCATGCAAAAATATATCTACGTTAAAAATTAACTAGCACCCTAGCATGCAAATATTTTACGTGCAAAATTAAAGAGAGGGTTAGGAGTACTAGTTTGCAGCCTGATCTGAGTGAATGCAGCCGGAGTGGAGCTTTGATCTTCAACAGCAACAATGGTGGTACTTCCTCCTCCTTCTTCAAAATTCTTCAACTTTATGGAGTGAAATGGTGGGTTGATGAATGAGGGAGATGAAGGGTTTTGAGGAGGGAGAAAGAGATCTTGAAGTTTATGCTGAAATTTCCAAAGATCTGCCGGAATTCTTGAAGAATTATGGACTGCTCTGCTGCTGCTTTGAGAGAGATGAGAGTGTTTCTGTGTGATTTTTGAAGAAGAAACCCGGCACAGTATATATAAAGGGACCTTGCGGTCGCAAGGTCTGCCACACCTTGCGTCCGCAAGGTGGTCAGTCAAAGCGGTTGGGATTCCTTCATTCATTCCCCATGTCTGACACTTCGCTGCCCGAGATTTGCATTTACTGGGGACCTTGCGGTCGCAAGGTCCTACACACCTTGCGTCCGCAAGGTGGACAGAAACTTCACTTTGTTTTCTTTCCAGCTTTTTATAGCTTGCAGTTTAGTCCATCTGTTACTTCCGTTATGTCTTTGTTAATTCCTGTATGAAAAATCTAAACAAAAATTCTAAACTAAAAATTATTAGCAACATATAAATACAACACTAAGATGTTTTTCTCCCCCAAACTTAAATTTTGGCATATTTAATTTAAAAATTAAATGTCCAAGAATAGAATTTAACGGAGAAAAACATATCTAAATAACTACTTAACAAATAACTTTCAAATTAGTGGGTTGCCTCCCACTTAGCGCCTTTGTTTAACGTCTTTGGCTCGACCAAACTACAAGCCTAGTCTCTTGGTGGTTCATTGTCAGCCAAACGGATTAATTCAATTGTTCGTTCAACTGACATTGGCTCAAAATACGGCTTGAGTCGGTGTCCATTTACTTTAAACACTTCATTATTTTTGGGGTTTTGTATATCAACATGAGGATAAATTCGTACTATTCTAAAAGGACCAGACCATTTGGATTTTAACTTACCTGGGAACAACCTTAACCTAGAGTTAAACAATAATACTTTCATACCTGGATGAAGCATTTTGTTGGCTAATCCCATGTCATGATACTTTTTGGTCTTTTCTTTATAAGTTTTTGCATTCTGGTACGAATTGAGTCTATGTTCTTCTAATTCATTTAACTGGAACAATCTTTCTTCTCCAGCTAATGTCAAATCTAAATTCAATTCTTTAATTGCCCAATAGGCTTTGTGCTCAATTTCCACTGGTAAATGGCAAGCTTTACCATATACCATCCTATATGGACTCATTCCTATGGGTGTCTTAAAAGCAGTTCGGTATGCCCATAAAGCATCCTTGAGTTTAGATTCCCAATCTTTACGATTAGGCCTAACAGTCTTTTCTAACACTGCTTTTATCTGCCTATTGCTTACTTCTACTTGTCCAGAAGTCTGTGGATGATAAGGTGTAGCTAACTTGTGAGTTACACCATGCTTTCTAAGAACACTATTTAACAACTTATTGGTAAAATGAGTTCCCTGGTCACTTATTATGGCCTTAGGGACTCCATATCTAGCAAATAAATCTTCAACAAACTTAACTACTGTTTTACCATCATTAGTTTTAGTTGCTACTGCTTCTATCCATTTAGAGACATAATCAACTGCTACCAAAATATATTCACAATTATTGGACACAGGAAAGGGACCCATAAAATCAATACCCCAAACATCAAAGATTTCAACTACTAAATTAACATGTAAGGGCATCTCGTTTCTCTTTCCTATACCACCTGTTCTTTGACATTTGTCGCATGTTCTGTAAAACAGTTCACAATCTCTAAAAACAGTAGGCCAATACAAACCTGATTGCAAAATTTTTCGAGCGGTTTTATTACCACTAAAATGACCACCACAAGAATATCCATGGCAAAATTCCATGATACCTTGTTGGTCTTTTTCTGGTATACATCTTCTTATTAAAGAATCAGAGCAAATCTTGTATAAGTGAGGAGCTTCCCAAAAATAATTTTTCGTTTCCGCCAAAAATTTCTTCTTTTCGTAATGATCAAAATCCGGATTAATTATATCAGACACATAGTAGTTGACAAAGTCAGCATACCAAGGGTCAGAATCTTTAATGGCTAGGAGTTGTTCATCAGGAAAATTATCATTAATGGGGACAGGATCATCAAGAAATTGACGCTCCAGCAAGGGTGAAAATTCTAACCTAGACAAGTGGTCGGCCACAACATTCTCGGTTCCTCTTTTATCCTTGATAGTTATGTCAAATTCTTGTAACAATAACATCCATCTAATTAATCTTGGTTTAGCATCCTTCTTACTTAAGAGATATTTTAATGCAGAATGATCAGAAAAGATTATCACCTTTGATCCTAGCAAATATGATCTAAATTTTTCTAAAGCATATACTACTGCTAAAAATTCCTTTTCAGTAGTGGTATAATTCAATTGAGCATCGTTTAGAGTTCTACTAGCATAATGGATCACATGAGGCTTTCTATCTACCCTTTGTCCTAACACGGCTCCAATTGCAAAATCTGATGCATCACACATGATTTCGAACGGAAGTGACCAATCAGGGCCGGATAAGATTGGGGCAGTAGTCAACTTTTCTTTTAATAAATTAAAAGCTTCCAAACATTCTTTATCAAAAATAAACTCTGTATCTTTTGCTAACAAATTACATAGAGGTTTACAGATTTTGGAAAAGTCTTTTATAAATCTACGATAAAAACCAGCATGACCCAGAAAACTTCGAACTCCTTTAACTGAAGTGGGAGGGGGTAGTTGCGAAATAACTTCAATTTTAGCTTTGTCAACTTCAATTCCTTTATTTGAAACAACATGCCCTAAGACAATTCCATGTTTTACCATGAAGTGACTTTTCTCCCAACTTAAAGTTAAATTAGTTTCAAAGATCTTTTCAGACGATGTAAGGTTTTCTAAAACAAGGATCAAAAGAATTTCCGAAAACTGAAAAATCATCCATGAAAACTTCTACGCATCTTTCAACTAAGTCTGAAAATATAGAAATCATGCATCTTTGAAAAGTAGCTGGTGCATTACACAACCCAAAAGGCATTCTCCTAAAGGCAAAAGTACCAAAGGGACATAAATGTTGTTTTCTCTTGGTCTTCAGTGCAACAGGATCCGATTATACCTTAAAAACCATCAAGAAAACAATAGTATTCATGGCCGCTAATCTTTCAAGAATTTGGTCAATAAATGGCAAAGGAAAGTGGTCTTTCCTTGTTGCCGCATTTAATTTACGCAAATCGATACACATTCTATAACCAAGAATAGTCCTTGTAGGGACTAATTCATCTTTATCATTTTTGACAACAAGAATTTCGACTTTTTAGGAACTACTTGGACAGGACTAACCCATTTACTATCTGATATAGGGTAAATTATACCCGCGTCTAAAAGCTTAAGAACTTCTTTCCTAACAGCTTCTTCCATGTGTGGGTTAAGTCTTCTCTGTCTTTCTCTAGAAGGTTTACTACCTTCCTCTAAATGAATTTTATGCATACACATAGAGGGACTAATTCCTTTTAAGTCAGCTAAAGACCATCCTAGAGCTTCTCTATGTGTCCATAAAACTTTTAACAAACTTTCTTCTTGTTTTTCTGATAAGTCGGCTGCTATAATAACAGTAAAGTGTTACCTTCCCTAAAATGCATATTTTAAGTGGGATGGTAATGGCTTTAATTTTCGACTTTGGGAGAATTAATAGAAGGCATAAATTCAGAATTTTCTGCTTTAATTGTTTCTTTTATTTTAGCCTCATTATTCTCTTCTTGTTTTTCTTCCTTAATATCTTCTATCTCAATATCTTTTATCTCAATTTCTTCAAAGAGAGATTTTAGAATCTCTACTTCATCTTCTTTAATTTCATAACTTTCTTCAACTGTTTTCTTTGACTCATCAGAATTATTTTCTGATTCTACCTTTATTCCTTTTTCATCTTTCTTTTTACTAGCTTCTAGCTTTTCTTTCTCTAATCTTTCTTCTTCTTCTATTTCTCTTTCAATTTCCTCAATGTCAATTTTTATGGGAGGAATAGGGCTATCATCATAGACAATAAATCTATCTCTCTCATAATCTTGCTCTTCTTCAAAAGTTTCGTTGATAATTTTCAATCTCATCAATTGAAAACAAGCACTCATGTCACTAGGTCTATTCATAGCATCAAACACATAAATTTCAACTGTTTCACCTAGGACTGACATTGTGAGTTTACCATTTTTCACATTTATCATTGTATTAGCAGTTGCCATAAATGGTCTGCCTAACAATATTGGGACTTCATTATTAGTGCATATCTTCCTTTCCATCTCTAGAACCACAAAGTCTACTGGTATGATTAATTTATCAACCTGAACTAGGATATCTTCCACTATACCCAAGGGATATTTAACTGAGCGATCAGCTAATTGTAATTGCATATTAGTGGGTTTTAGTTCTCCTAGACCTAATTGTTTATAGACCGAGAAAGGCATCAAGTTAATACTTGCTCCTAAATCTAGCATTGCTTTCATCTTTTTAGAGTCTCCCAAGGAAACTTGGATATTAAAGCTGCCTGGGTCTTTCAACTTAGGTGGTAATTCGGGTTGTAAAACAGAACTGACATTTTCAGAAACAACAATTTTTTCATTGTTTTCAAACTTGTGTTTCTTAGAGTGAAGATCTTTGAAAAACTTTGCATAAGCTGGAATATTTTTAATAACATTAAGCAAAGGTAAATTAACATTTACTTTGGATAACATATTATAAATTTCCGTGAATTGTTTGTCCATTCGGTTTTTCATAAGTCTTCTTGAACGGAATTGAGGAACATAAGGTGGTGGAGCCACATAAGGTTCCTCTTCTTCTTGATCTAATTCTTTATCTACTTCAACTGTGTTGTCTTTATTTTGAATTTCTTTTTCTTGTTCCTTATTTGGAACTTCTAACTCTACTTCTACTTCTTTTTCTTTTTCTTGATTACTTACGTCATCAGTCACTTTATCACTAACACTATCTTTCTCAATTTCTTTTTCTATTACTTTTTCAGAATTTTCTACTGAAGCATGCATATTAGAAGGGGGATCAGAATCACTTACCTCTTCACCTATCACCTTACCACTTCGCAGGACGGTGATTGACTTAGCTTGCTCAGTTTGACTAGGGAACTTCCCTTCTTCTCTTTTATTTGCTTCAGAATTTTCAATATGTTTCTTCAGATTTTCAATTTCTTCAAGCATGTACTTCATCAAAGCTGCTTGACCTTTACTTGCTACTTCTTGCTTGGGAACTTCTTCAATTCTCAACTGATTTTGATTTTGATTTTGCAACTGTGGAGGTTGTGGTGGCTGAGGTTGGAATTGTTGAGGTTGCAAAGGCTTATTTCCTTCCCAAGAAAAGTTAGGATGATTCCTCCAACCAGGATTATATGTATTGGAATATGGATCATTCCTTGGCCTTTGAGGGTACATATTCATAGCATTAGCCTGTTCAGAATACATAGCACTTGACGGACAAAAATTAGTAGCATGAGAATATAATCCACATAGAGCACATGCTTCTTGAATTTGCCAATTTTCAAATTGAGCTTGTGTATTTGAATTATCTTGCAATTGATATAGGCTCCTATTTTTACCTCTAGCACTTTTCTGTTGGGAATTAATACTTAGCATCTCAAATAATTCTTCTAGTGCTTCGGTGTCATTCTATTAATAGAACCACCACTGCACTATCAACCATAGTTTGTAAACTGGCGAAAGACCATGATAGAATTGAAGCACTAACACATGTTGAGCCAAATTATGATGAGGACACATAATAAGCAGATTTTTAAATCTATCCCATGACTCATGGAATGTTTCACCTGGTTCATTTTGGAATGACATGATTTGTTTTCTATACTCTATAAGAGATGCATGTTTGTAAAATTTGCTCATAAACAAATCATATAATTGTGCCCAAGTAAAAACACTGTTCGGTGTTAGGTTCATAAACCATCTCTTTGCCAATTCTTTTAATGCACTGGGAAAGTATTTCATTTTAATTTGATCTTCGCTAACCCTCCTAAAGGAAAAGTACTCATCATGTATTCATATTCTCTTAAGAAACCGACAGATCTTCATTAGGCATCCCATGAAAAGATGGTATGGCATTAAAATAATGTCCTTTTAGTTCGAAATTCCTAACAAAGATCGGCAATACTAAACATGATGTTACCACATTTAATGAAGGTCTACTAAAATCATTAATAGTTCTTTGATTTACGACTACTTCCATATTTCTTCTTGCGTGCTCTTCTTGTCTTTGATTCCTATTGATCGGGTCAACTAGGTTTTCGTGATTACGATTATTGTTATTATCTTCCATTGTAGGATCAACCGAGGATCCTCTTGATTCGATTATCTTGATTATCGTGCTCGAAAACTAGATTTTCAAAATATCTTTGGTATCTTTTAACAATATTTATCTCTTGATCTAAGTCTACCAATTCAGGATTTAAAGATCTACGACCTTGCATAAAAATTAATTAAAAGCAATTTAAAAACAACTAACTATTAAGGCAAAATAAAATAAAATCTTTTTGTATTTTTATTTTTATAAAAACAGGAAATTAAACTAAAAACTAAATTAAATTAAAAACTACGCTACCTACAAACTAACTACGTGAACTAGCTTGTCCAAGAACGGCGCCAAAAACTTGATCGATGTTTTATTTAATCTTTTTCCTTGCAAGTGGACAAGACTATTATAGAATAGACTCGAAGCAAGGGTCGAACCCACGAGACAAGTGATCACGAACAAGGCGGTTATAGATAGCAAATTATTAACCTAAGGGGGTTTTTATGTTTAATTCTACTCTAAATTACTAGTTATAGATGTTGACTAATTAGACAGTAATAACAAATATGAAGATCTTATGGTGAGTGGAAATCTAGGATTCTGGGTTTCACTTATATCTCCTTTATGTTCAATTCATAATAATGTCATTCAATGTCTTGGGTTCGTTCACTAAAAATAGATATGGTCTGTTGAACAATTGGTTCACCTCCATCCCGCAAAATTCACCCATTCCATATCCTAAGCACAGAACCGTAATCTAGTCTGTCACCTAGATTTATGATCTATCTGTCACCTAGATCATGTAAGAACCTGGTCCTAACTTATCACTCTCGTGCTTCGATAGGTCCAATTTATCGTGTTGGTGAGCCAATGTACGACATATGCACTTGGTCATGCAGTTATCCGCACCTCTAAGCCTTTATTATTTGCGATTACATTCATTTGTTCAAAGCGAAATAATAGAGGGATTGATAAACAACACAATCAACAAGCATTGAATAGACATAAATATAAGAATCAAAACATAAATTCGATACAAGTTACCTCCCACCTCCTAGATTAGGGATGATTTAGTTCATCATAAACGATGAACAGCACATGAAGATGATGGAAGACATGATTTTGATCTTCAATACTTGAAATTACAAAACCTAATTATGTTATACAATCTAAAACTACCTAAAATCTATGTAAAGAGAGCTTCCAGCCGTCCTCCCTCTGCTTAGGCTCGGCATCTGACTTCTATATATACTTGGGAGTTGTGATTGAATCGAATGACTGTGTGAAAACCCGAAAATTGAGCATTCATTCGCCTACCTTGTGTGAATACCTTGCGTCCGCAAGGTCTCCAGTGTGTGTGCTTCTTGGCTCTTCGATTGTTGGCTTCAGGGACCTATACTGCCTACCTTGCGGTCGCAAGGTCTGAGGCACCTTGCGTCCGCAAGGTGTCCAGAATGACAGCTTTCATTTTCTTCAATTCTTCTTTCTTTGTAATTTGCACTTAAAACCATGTAGTTTCGTGTATTTTCACGAACAATCCTGAAACTTACAAAACTCACCAAAAACATATATTAGTACTCAAAAGACTAGTGAAATAGCCTAATTCAAGTCACAGAAGCATATAAAATCGACGTATAAAATACATCGATCACCCCTTAAGGGAAAGTTTCCAAACACAAATGCACAGAAAAGGAAAAATACCTTCCTTTTCTTTCCTTTGTTTTTCCCTTGCGACCATCTGTCATTGCTGCTGCCTTTGCGACTTCGACTTTTGCGACTGCCGCATCGCGCTTTTGCTGCACTTGCTATTTCATGCTGCTCTTGCTGCACTCGCTGGGGATTTTTCTTTTGCCGCAGTTCCAGCCTTTGTTAGAAATTCTTCCCCCCCCCCTTTTCCGTTGTATTTTTCGGCCATAGCTGGAAAACCTTTCTTCATGTTGCTGCAGTTTCCTTTTGCTGCTCTTTCTAACTTTGGCTAGAAATTTTCTTTTCTTTTTTTGTTGCTGCATTTTTCTTTTGCTGCATGCACATATATATTTTTTCGCATTTTCTTTCTTTTGCATGCTTTGCATTTATTTTCTTTTCATGCTTTTTATTTTTCTTTTTGCTTGCTTTGCATTTTTTTTTCTTTTGCGTGCTTTGCATACTTTTTTTCTTTTGCGTGCTTTGCATTCTTTTTTTTGTTTTATTGCATGCTTACCTTTCCGATTTTCGACTTCTGTTCATTTGGCTCTTGGGGATATGGACTTTACTCTGCTATCAACATGCGTTTTCCCCAGCATAGGGAAAGCGATGTAAACTTTTTTTTTAAAGGTGCTCATCCCAGCATAAGAGAAGCGATGCTTATGAAGTGTTGTGGCAGAATGCTGTCGATGATCGGCTTATGTAGTTTTTGATGATGCTGCTGAGGATCTTTGGGAGGTGATCCTTGGCGAGATGCTGGCAGAACATTTATAGGTCGATGCGGCGGAAGACCTGAGGAGATGCAGTTGAAAAATGCAAACCAAGGATGCAAGCATACGAATGAAATTTTCCTTTTCTCTTAAAAAAAAAAAGACTTTTGAATGTGCATGTGTATCATCTGTTTCTTAAACATGTTAAGACATGATAAGGTAAGGTGATGAAAATGTAATATAAGAGCTTGAGATATGGCTTCTAGTCGGCTTTGAAGGGTTATGAGTATAGGAGCGAATTGTGATATTTGAGATGGAGGTGGGTGCAGTTTAGGGTTGCTTTTCATCCTTTTGACTAGCGCATCATTCAAAAAAGGAAGTCGATCAGGATTAGTGAGCTCTACAAATTGATGACTTAGAGGGACCACTCTTTTTTTTTTACAAGAGAGATTTCGTTTTTTTACAAGAGAGATTTCTTTTTCTTTTTTTTTGCTTTTTTTTATGCTCTAACTTTTGCCTAGGCCGCCCTTTCAGGTTTTCAACCTAGCGAGCTTTTTACCTTGTAGGGAGCCAATCTTTCAATGCATGTGAAGATAAGTCGCTTACTCTTGAGAGATCACGGTTTTGTAGCTTCTTCGTTCCTTCAGGCAGAGATGGAAATGATAGCTGCTTCTGGAGATGATGAGCCTTTATGCATCCAATGAGTTTGGCGGGAGAAGCCCCAGGATGACTTGATGAGACATATTTTGTAAGATGAAACGGGCAAGTTTCTGAAAAAGATTAACTAGGGACAGCCCCAGAAAGACTCGATTTGGAGAGACTTTTGTGAGAGGCAGAAATGAGTATGCTCAAAGAAAAAGGGATGACTCTAATGGACAAAAGAAGAGTCATGATCCAGAGTTTATTGCCAAGTATCACAAGTTTTATGGACCATACTTAACATTTATCTTTTGATAATTTTATATGTCTTTAGCAATGAGTTTTGTCATGGACCCAGATCATGTTATAACCGATTTGAACAGAGCTACAGGTGGCAACTGGGTTCGGGTATAGTGTTTAAGTATTTGGGATGGTTTAGCTTTAGGGTTGAGGATCTGATGGGCCTCTTGCTAAAAGGTATTTTGGGCCATGGATTTGGTTATTTTAGGAAAGGCGATGACAAAGCAATCATTGGCTGGCCTTTTAGGTTATGGGTTTGGATGAGATTTTGGTTTCTGGACCTCGTTGTAGGTATGGTTGGGAGGTCGGCTTTTTGGCTTTGGTGATAGGTTATAAAGTTGTCCAAGAGTGATTGATATTTTTCTTTTGTTGCGAGAGAAATATTTTGAAGAAATTGCTCAGGAGAGGCTTCTTTTTGTTTTTTTTTCCTTTTTTTGTTGTTGACCTCTCGGAGCAATTTTGGAGAGTGCTAGAAGAGATATATGTCTTCTCTCTTTTGGGATAAAAAGGTAGTCACTCTTGATGGATGTATATATATAAGGGTGAAGCAGCCCCAGTTTTGGGAAGCTGGATCTTAGAGATGGTTAGGCTTTAGTGTATGGTGGTAGCCCCCAGTGTGCCATTTAATAAGCTCGGTAGCAATGGGTCGAAGATGACTTTTCACCACGACAGAAAGTTGCTTTATCGAACTTATATTTTTAATGGTTTGTGTGTCAATATTTTGAAATGACTCATTATCAACCCGTGCAGTTTTATCATGTTTTGACATGAGTCGACTCGTCATTTTTTTTATTTTATAACAGATACTTTGTTGATAGATGGTGCTCAGAGATCAAGAAGAAGACTCGACAAGCTAGTAAGAATTTATCAGATTTGAATAGGGATAAAATACCTTTCGGAAAGCGTGATTTGATGAATTGGTTGAACTTTTTGAAATAACGGAGACCAAATGGATTTTGTGAGCATACTCCTGCAAGGATGGGCTGTAGGCATCAATATGGGCAAAAGAGATACCACTGGGCTTGAAATCCCCTAGTTCTGAATTGTTGCTTATGATCCTGGAGTTGGCCTTTTCTGGATTTCCTGCCTTTCCAGAATTTTCTGCCTTCTTGGCTTTTCCAGCTTTCTTTTCTTCTCTGGCTCCCTATCGATCCTTCTTTTTTTTGGTTTTGTTTTTTTAAGTGGTAGCCCCTGACATATCGAAGTAGGATTTACTGTTTCTTTTTTTGAAAGCGAGGGCGACCGATGCACTAATCAACTAGTGATGCATTTATGAAATGTTAAAAGGGCAGAAGCATTTGGAGATGGTAATTGAGAATAATGGCGAGGGGGATTTCCTGTCTTTACATGTTTTGGGAAACAAAAGACAACACATAGAAAAACCTCCTTCTTCTTTTTTTAACTCTTTTTTTTTTAAATAATCATTTTTTTCTTGAAATGAGATGTAATGATTACGTACCTCTGGATAATTCTCTCAAGAGAGTAAATGATAGTAGTCAAAAAAAAAATTTCAGCCCCTGCAAAATTGTTAACGATACCAGAAAACAAGGATCCCAAAATTTATGAAAATTGACGCTGAGTTGAAAAGAGTTGTTTCCTGGAGATTTTATTTGACAAAAGGACATTCAAAGGTACAAAGAGTCTTTGGAGATGTATATACAAGGGTATTCTAGGGTATTTTTCACTTTTTACTAGAAACAATCATGGGCGAGGCTTCTCAATGATTTGGCCATCAATAAGATCTTGGATGGCACTTCTGAGCTTATAACACTTATCAGTGGGATGGCCACTGCTACGATGATACTCGCAATACTGAGAGTGGTCCCATGTGTCTGATAGCTTTGGTGGAGGTCAGTAATTTTCCATTGGTTTCAAAACCCCTTGTGCCATTAAACCTTGGAAAATCAGGGACATTAGGGCATTCAGTTCATCGTAATGCCTTCTTTTTGCTTGGTAAGGTCCTATGAGGTTCTTGTTGGCATTACTGTTTCCTTTAACAAGATTGACAGATTCATCTTTCTCATATGACCATGGCACATTACTGTACTTACCAGGTGAAAATCTTTCAATCATGTTGACTTCTTCCGAAGATTCTTCATCTGATTCAGATTTACAGAGTGAAATTGGGGGTGTATGTGTATCAATCTCTAGGGATCCCGTACGTATTTCTTCATCAATACGATTCCCTATTTCAACAATGGTATTGAAGTTACCATAGGGAAGATACCTCATACGTTCAAAATAAATTGGTTATAGGTTTTTTATAAACAACCAGGCTGATTCAGAAGGATCATGTCTGTCCAGAGTTTGGGCGACTTTATTCTTCCATCTGGCTGCAAATTCTGAGAATGTTTCATTTTCTCTTTGGGTGCATGCCTCAAGTTCCCTTTTATTTTCAGTGGTGGTATTGTCCTTGTATCTTTCTAGAAACCTTTATGCTATTTGGTCCCAAGTGCCCATGGTGCTATCATCTGCTAGCATTAACCATTTCTTAGCAAGGTAAGGTTAAAATTGGAGGCCATGGCTTCGAAACTAGCCCCTCTTGATTGCATGCCCGTAGAGTAAGATTTTAGGTGAGAGATAGGGCATCTAGTCCCATCGAATTTTTCTATGTCAGACATTTTGAATTTTGAAGGTAGTATGGCTGAGGGTTTTAGAGTTAATGCCTTTATAGAAAATTTTTCTTTATTCAGAAACTCGAGCATCATTTTTTGCAATTTTTCCATGTCAGCCTCCATTTTGGTGGGCAGGGGAGTTGGGTTTTAGTGTATGCTGGTAGGATTAGGGAAGGCTGGGTTAATTTCTGGTTGCGGTATATGGCAAGGATTTTGAGGAGGCATTTGGTAAGGGTTCTGGTAAGGATTTTGATTTTGGATAGGATTTGGGTTTTGGATAGGATAAGGATTTTGGGCTGGATAGGAATTTTGGGCTGGTGGGTTATTGGCGGTTTCGGTTTGGCGGCCAGGATTATTAGGAGGTAAATAAGTGGTAACTTGGCCTTGCGGGTTATAGTTTCTTGGGTCTATATGCGGGCTGCCTTGGAGCGGGTTGGTGATGGAGAAAGGAAAGTTATTTGGACTCTGGGGAACATTGGTGCTTGGGAAAGGGTATGGAGGATAGGGTAGAAAAGGGTTGAGATTTGGGTAGTAAGGATTTAGTGGAGGATTTGGATTTAGGGTAGTGGTGGTATTTGGCGAGTTAGTATTTGGCTGGGAAATTGGATTTGGAGGAATATGGGAGGTTGATGCCTTTTGAGGGACTGCAGGGGAAGAGATTACCTTACCACTGGGTTTTAAACTTTGCACCAAATTAGCAAATTGGTCCATTATACGATTAGCATGTGCACCCAAATTTTGATCTAACCATTGCTGCATAGCTGGAGTCGGAGCGTCCCCTAGAGCCCCTGTATCTGTACCCATAGCGGACTGCTCACTTTTAGTTGCCATTCTGCTCAAATCTGTACCTTCTGAACTAATAATGCCCTTTTTCTGACCTGCCCCTGATACTTTCTGATCTGCTTTCTGTGCTTGTTTCCCGTATCAACCAGTCAGTATTATTTCTACTTTTTCAAATTCGGGCCAGGTTTCTGAGGAAAATGGATTTTGGAGGTATCAGAAAGGTTGGCTGAAGGCTTTTTGGGCTAGGATTACAGCGTGCCTTTATTAGTATTTTTTTTATTGTTTATTTTCCCTACAATTGACCGGACAAACATCTGCTTAGTTTTGACAGTCTCAGAACTATTCCTGAAACAGTGGATTCCTTCTCCAGAGTATAGGACCAACGTATTCCACCTGCCTTTCGACTCCCCAAGATCGGACTGATCCCAGGGGAAGGGCCTATACTCTTTCTAGAATCCACCATTCGAAATGATCTAGGCCGAGCATCAGAGAATTATAAATCAGCCCCTGCGTTTTTTTTTTCGTGCGCAGAATTTCTTTATCTCACCTTTTTTTTGACTTGCACATTTTTATTTTATTATTATTTTTTTCGATCTTATTCATTTTTTATAGGGGCTGACTCACGATTCAGTAATACAAAAACCGGTCGGTCTTTCAAGTGTCCTAAAAATCTATATGCATTCTAACGATGACTTATGCAGGGGGTAGGTTGGCCATGGTGTAGGGTAACAGTTCGGAATATACCTATATGTGTGCGCGTGTGTGTGGCCTCTAAAAAGCAGTAATTTTTTTTTTTGGATATACAAACAGAAAATAAAAGCAGATATGGTTTGTCTTGCTGTTATGCGTGGATTTTCTCGGCTTTTTTAGTTTGAGCGCAAGCAAGCAAGCACATCACATCAAGAAATACAAAGAAAAGCGGGGAATCTATCTATTTCTATTAATTACAAATCGGTCCTATGTCCCCAAAATAAAATGGCAGAATGAATGCAAATATATACATATTTTGTGGAATAAAAGAAAAAACAATAAACAGAACAAAATAATATAGAGCCGAAAATGAAGCAATATTAAAATAAAGCCTCGGCCCTTTTATTGTGTTGCCCGGAATTTTATTGCATATAAAATATTGCATATATTTTTTTTGCAAATTTTTTTGACTTATATATATATTTTTTTGAAAAATACATATTTTTAAACATACTTATAACAGTTACTGGAAGGAAACTGCTGCAAGGTGAAGGATCATATCCACAAATATAGACACGGATGTATAGGAACGTAATATTCAAATGCATAAATTAATATAACAAGCATACTTTAGCCAAAAATAAAGAAAAACAAAAAAGTTTTTTTAATGAGTCTAGCCCTCCTCTTTTATTTAAAATAAAAACGATCTCCCCAGCAGAGTCGCCACTGTGGGTTCCCGGGACTTGCGCCAGCCGCCCGCGCCCTTGGATAGGGTGCGTGACGCTGGATGCGAGACACCACTGCTCTCATTCCATCCTCCCTTGTTTAGGGGAAGACGAAATTAAAAGTGCGAGAGGAGTGTTGTCTAAGATAGCGCGTTTGAATACGCCTCGGTAACTTTCAGTGAATTTTTGGTCCAATATGGGAGATTTGAGTTTTCTATATCAAGTTATCCCTTGTTTAGGGGATACCAGGATATAGGAATACATCACTCTTTCATTCCCATTCTCCATTTTTTGCTTATGGATTTTATGAAAATTGCCTTATGGCCTATTCCGGATTACTATGAGTGCTTTGGGTTTCCTGCATCAAGTTATCCCTTGTTTAGGGGATACCAGGATATAGGAATACATCACCATTTCATTCGCATTCTCCCTTTTTTAGAGGAAAACGGAAAAGTGCAAGAAAGGAGTGTTGCGACGCCCCACTGGATCCAAAATGTTTTATAGAGTCGTCATCTTTATTTTAAGGAAGAAATAAAAAAAACCAAAAAAAAAAAAAACCAGAGATTATAAAAACGGGTTCGAAGGCTAAGTTACGAGTTGGGAAGGTGCTAGGCACCCAACTCGCCCTTTCGTTCTCAAAAACGGTTTTTGGCTAAAGTATGTTTTTTGTTATACTTATTTAGCAAATAAACAAAGCATTGAAAGACAGAAATAAAAGCAAATACATCCGCAGCTACATTATTTACGGACTTGCAGTCATCTCCTTACAATAGTTACAAATATATTTAAAAATATTTGGCCATAATAACGGCTCTTTTACATAGTATTTTCTAACTAAATCCGGGCAGCACAACGGCTTATATTTTTACATTGGACCGGATTTTAAAAAAGAACTTTTCAATAAATAAACGCCCTTAAAGGCTTTACCTTTTAGAGCGTGGTGTGCTCGCTCTGTCCTTCAGGGAGAGGGAGTCTTTTTTGCTGCTGCTGCTACGGTTGTTGCGGTTCGGGCAGAGTAACGGCTTGCGAAAAGTTGCTTTTGGGACCTGTAAAACGGGCAGAGCAACTGCTTGCTTTTTGACACTTGCCTGCTTGTGGAATTTGGGTAGAACAAGGGCTTATTTTTGACTAATTTGGTCTTTTTACTCGGCAGAGCAACGGCACTTTCCGAGGTTTTTTGGACCGGGGAAATAGGGTGGATACCTAACTGGGGGGCTAGGGATCACTTTGACCGGTTAGTTTTGTGTTTGGAGGAGATTTGACAGAGTTTCGAGGCTTTATGGGAGGGGGAACGCACTCTCACTCACTGATCACTCGCTGCATAAAAATAACACAGAGTTTCTTCGGGCTTCAAGCCTTTGTCAATTGTGTCCCTGAAAGTGAGGCCGAGCACCTGTATTTATAGTTGGATTTTTGCTTCATCGGCTTGTACCGCGCGCTTGATAATTTGCACAATGCGTTAACCGGGGAAGCACTGTTTGGGACTCTGGCGCGGCCTAACAACACTCTGGGCATGGCGCCAACTGCACAATTTCCTCCCGTTTTTGTCATTTTACCCCCCTGTAGTTCACTATTCATGCATCCTACTTTTCCTTTTGCATTTTCAACCCTGTAACTTGACATTTGTTAAGTTTAAACAGTTCTTGATATCACATGCCAGAGTTACATACTAGGGGTACGAAATTGGGGTGTCTACAAAGCCCCTCAACGATGGAGTCTACGGGTAACCCGCAGCTTACTGAGTAGACGAACATCATTGATAAGAAATAGACTCCCAAATTTCGTGCAATTATAAATGGGGAGAAATGCAACAAGTAGTAGTTATAATGCAATCATTTATAATGCTAATCAAACCTCCATATCCTAAACATATTTAGTCGGTTATAGCAAGTTATCGTAGTTTCTAAACAGATATGCAAATTAAATGCTTTAATGGTCGGACCTACTAAAGTAGGCTGCCTACGTATCCCTTAATAAAGGAAATCAGACCAAAACGTAGTTCGGGCCTGGCCAGAACAAGAATGCTGCGGTGCTAACAAACAAGTGCTGCGATGGTTGTGCCTACCGAAATAGGCTGCCTACGTATCCGTATCCAAGGAATCAGACCAAACGTAGTTCACCTCTGCTGGGGATCAAGTGCTACGCGAAAAGATAGTTGTAATATCCATTACAACCTAGTGAAAATAATGCACATCAAAATGCAATATCCATTGCATTAACGCATAAACAGATGCAATATCCATTGCATCGTCAAAAACCCAAATGCAATATCCATTGCAACTCGACACTAGACGCAATATCCATTGCGTCGCCACAACACTTAATGCAATATCCATTGCATTAACGCAGAAAACAGATGCAATATCCATTGCATCGCAACACTAAACACAATATCCATTGCGTCGCCACAAAACTTAATGCAATATCCATTGCATTAACGTAGAAAACAGATGCAATATCCATTGCATCGCAACACTAAACGCAATATTCATTGCGTTGCCACAAAACTTAATGCAATATCCACTGCATTAACGCAGAAAAAAGATGCAATATCCATTGCATCGCAACGCTAGATGCGATATGCATCGCGTTACTAAAAAGACGAATGCAATATCCATTGCATCGCAATGCTAAATGCGATATCAATCGCATCACCAAAAAGACGGATGCAATATCCATTGCATCGCAATGCTAGATGCAATATCCATCGCATCACCAAAAAAGACGGATGCAATATCCATTGCATCGCAACGCAAGATGCGATATCCATCGCATCACCAAAAATACGGATGCAATATCCATTGAATCGCAACGCTAGATGTGATATCCATCATATTACTAAAAAGACGGATGCAATATCCATTGCATCACAACGCTAGATGCGATATCCGTCGCATCACCAAAAAGACGGATGCAATATCCATTGCATCACAGCGCTAGATGCGATATCCATCGCATAACTAAAAAGACGGATGCAATATCCATTGCATCACAACGCTAAATGCGATGTCCATCGCATCACCAAAAAGACGAATGTAATATCCATTGCATCGCAACGCTAGATGCGATATCCATCGCATCACCAAAAAAGACGGATGCAATATCCATTGCATCGCAACGCTAGATGGGATATCCATCGCATTACCAAAAAAGACGGATGCAATATCCATTGCATCGCATTACTAGGGGTACGAAATTGGGGTGTCTACACCACCCTTAAGTACAAGACAACATATATTATACCTAACACCACCTACATTCAAAGGAACATGAGAGGTTAAAACGAAAAGCAACCCTGCACAAATGTTCAATTCTGGGATTGAAACGTACTATTAGAGAGTGAATCCTTTTGGCATGTGGCACATACGCGTCAAAAATTGTATTAAACTATGGGGTCCACTACAACCAACTACAAATGTATCCATAGTATTTATAGTCACCAGACACTAAACCAGATCTCACATCTTCTCTTAAAATTGATCCTCGGTTTTCTATAACCCCTCTCTCTCCTTCTATTTATCTCTTCTCTGGTTGTCTAGAGTTACAGTGGGAGTTAGGAAACCCTTAATCAAGCTATATGGGCTAATTGGTCTGGTAAGTGTTTGAGTTTTTCTAGTTTTGAAGTTCAACCTTCCATTGCACTTATTTAATATTTTGCAATTTCCTTTTCTGTGATTGTTTCGAGTTCTATATGTATATCTTTTGCATGCATGATTACAATTCTATCAACAAAGTCTCCGACGATGCTTTTGATATGTATCTGCTATTAACATAATTATGATGGTATCCTATATTTCTTGTAATTTTAATTTAGTATGAGATTAAAGTTGGGCATCTTTTCTATTCAATTGGATATATTTTCTCTTTGACAAGGAAATGACTTTCCCATAATTCATATGATACTTTCTTTTTTCAAATATGAAACCACCAATGTTTGAAGTAAAATAGATTTTCTACCAATTTTGATGCATGCAATCACTTCACTTGTACACATTTGTTTAACTTTTCCTACACACACATTTGATTAGGATTGGTAGTTTAGATCGCTAGTATTTTAGAGTTTTTAGGCTTAAATCACAATTTGGTCACCCTACTTTCAAGAATTATTCCTTAAGCTCACTCTACTCTTTTTTTCTCACTTTAATCACTGTACTTGGCATTTTGTGATAATTAGGTCACTCTGATTTTCGTTAGTTAGGCTGGATGGAAATTTTTTAAAAGACATAAATGCCCTTATTAATTTATAAAAAATAAAGGGTTAACTTCAAATGGGGGATTTTTCATAATATCATAATAACAAAAACTGATTGCGATATGGATTTTTCATCATGGAGTCGACCGCCGTTGAGTGCTTGCTGCCACTACTCTCGCTCAACTATGCTCGAGAAACTTTTTCAACTCCAATGTTATTCTCTTAAATCTCATCGGGATACGCCATATAATCCCTCTCAGATTGGCTTTAACCCTGACTCCCCTCCAATTTCTTTGCTTCTTGGGGCATAAACCCGACAACATAAACATCAACAGCCCTAACAAAAGTTGTAGATATAGTATCTTTTTCTTTCATTCTCCCTCGTCACAACCCAATTTTGATTATCACCAATGGAGTTTGATACCTTAAAACCATTAGATTTGAAATGGGGGGTTGAAAGAAAGGGTTGAGGAACACAAAGAATACTGGGGTTTTGAACATTGTTTTGTAGTTGGATGATCTGATACTAGAATTAGATTTGGCAGGATTGATCTGGACTTGTTTGGTGTTGGATTTGACGGATGAAATTGTAGTGTTTTGGGATTCAGGGTTTAGTGGAGGAGCGATCGGGAGTTGGGGTGTTTGTGAGGTTGGATCAGGGTGTTCTCTTCGCGGTCGATCTAATGTCTTATCTTTCAGCTTCCATTGCTATCCATTTCAAGAAGAATCATTCATTTGAGCTCCTCTTTCTGCATAGAGAGAAAATTCTAAGGAAATTGTTAGAGTAGCTAACTCTATGAATCGATGGCATAATATTTTGATGTATTCTAGTGTCTGGGTCATTATATTGAAGACATAGATAGATGGGTGATGAGAAGAGGGAATGATTGAACTATTGTGGATCATTGTGATTTTTGAAGTTTATTTGAAAATATGGTCTTATTGCATTTTGGGAAAGATGGGGTTTAAAGCACCCAAATTGTTGGTTCCTTTTTTGAACGAGTGTTGTTTTAACCTTGAACTCCCTCTCAATTAGCGATGCAATTCCAGCCATCAAAAAAACTAATGACATGGTATATATATTCATGGCAGAGGAGGTCTTATTTGGAAAAGCTCCAACAACACCTTTTTTTCAATTCAAACAATGCTACCAGTGGTTATATCCGCATTGTCCATGAACATTCAACTTCTTCATATGCTTTTATATCAGGTTGAAGGCAAGAGAATCACGTGAGTAGCAAGTGATATACGTAAGGGTATTTTCGGGTTTCTATAGAGGTTTTAATCTTTCCATCCAAAAAACCTGGATGGAGTGATGAACGTGGGAAGGAATGCCAAGTATAGTCACTAAATTGAGAAAAAGCAAAATTGGTACAATGAGCTAAACGAAAAAGTGTGAAAGTAGGGTGAGAAAAATGTGATTTAAGCCTATTTTCTATTTTTTTAAATATTGTAACTAACAAAAAATAGATGTTTGACAAATTTTTGGATGGTGTGTCATTTGTCGGTTACCTCTATAGTTGCCAATATATCAACATCATCCTAACCTACCATCCACCAAACCCCACTACCATTTGTCGCCACCGGCAACCATTGCTTTGTTAGAGTTATTATCCTTATTCATGCATGTAAAGATTCTAAAGTTGGGATGTCATCAGAGTTACTACTACGAGACAATCATCAAAGCTTTTATTAACAATCGGGTAGTAGTCGGAAAACGATAATGCACTCTAGACTTCTTCTTTAATCATCTGTGGAACTGGCTATAAGATGTCACTAACCTACCATCCATCAAATAGCTAGTCAAGGGTAAGATAGTCAATCAAAACAACAAAGGGCATTATGGTAAAACAAATGCCTAAATATGGTCAGGTGAGTTTCAGGTGGGCATTTTCCGTCAACTCAATCAGTGGTGTCTAAACATAATGTGAAATTAAAGAAAATGTGAAGTTGAGGGGGCACATTGCTTTAATTAGTAGATTAGGGGGAAACTCAAACCTAGGCATAATTGAGAGGGTTATTTGTATTTTACATAAAGATTAATGGAGTATTTCGGTTGACCCATAGCGTCGATCTATTGTTCGGTCATATACTTGGAAATAACTTTTGTAATCCATTTGAAAATTTGAAAATATTGACATTAAAAAAGTAAAACATTTATTAATCATCCTAAATAGATATTTGAAGTAAAATCTCAATTAAAATGAAAACATGTTTATGTATTCAAAGTAACGTATACTTCAACGGGGTAATCAAAAATAGAGATTTTATTCAAGCCTTTATGTTACAACAACGAAATTGTAAACATATATATATATATATATATATATATATATATATATAATATTTATGGTTTCCTCATTCATGTTAGAAAAAATTTCAATATTTTCAACATATCAAATTTCAATAGTGACAATAAACATTTGAATTGTATAATGGGTTAGCAAGATTTTCTACTTTTTTTGAAAAGTAAAATGTCTTTCTCACATAAGCAGACTATGCACACATTGTGTGTCGTGTACATATAATTGGAACATATTCATGTTGTTCCATTCTCTCTCTCTCTCTCTCTCTCTCTCTCTCTCTCTCTCTTAGTGATTATATTTTCTCACTAACCATCGATGATTACTATTATATTATCCAATTGATAAAAAATAAAGGTTAAGTTTTATTGATAATTGGATAATGCAATTAATATTTGGTATTCTTTTGAGGTGATTTAATTGTATTATTCAACTAATCAATAAATCTTAGTCTTCAGTTTTTATTAAATAGATAACATAATAGTAACCATTAATGAATAGTAAGAGAATAATCATTAAGTCCTTCCACATGTAGACACACACACACACTACTGGAGATGGAATAAAATGTGTCTGCGAACCAAGATTATTACTTACTACGATGAGAATCTAACTCAAAACCTCTCCGAATTTGAGACAAATATGCATAAAAAGGCATGTCGATTGATTTTAGATGTAACATGTTTTGGATACATATAATGTCAATTTATGTGTTTTATTTGATCATTTGAGACTTACTTGACACATGCATAACTAACGCCTTCTTTTATAGAGGAGTATGCATATATGGACTTCAAAGAGGGTTTTAAGGTAAGAGGCGTAAGATAGTTAATTGAAATACCAAAAGGAAATTATGGTAAAAAAATATATCTAAAATTTTCACGTGAGTCTTAGGTGGGTATTTTCCCTCAACACAAACGGAAATGCATAAACTAAAGGCTCGATTAAACAAAATGTTATAGTTAAGGGGGTACAATGCTTCATTTGGTAGTTGAGAGAGGGTAATTCAAACTTGATCCATAGTTGAGGGGATTATTTGTAACTACCCATAAATTTATTTACCTTTTTTAAGCAACATATACCCATTGTCTTGAATCTTATCTTTGTATAAACTTTTTGCTTTATACTGGTATTCTTGTTTCATATAACCTAACACAAATTAACAAAAAAAAATTACAAAATATATTTCTAACATTATGTTTCTAGCATGTGATCACTTGTGAAGTTGTTGGTTGTCATTCAACTATAATTAACGATGAGTTTGCCTAGCTATCGCGTCTAATTTTGCTAAATAATACATTTTTTAAGGGATATTTACTACAATATTTAGCACCTATATATGTTGAAGATTTGGACACATTTCGAGAGAAAAGCTATATAATTATTGTATGTATATATGTTTCTTATAAGTTATTGATCCTCTTTTGACGAAAAGAAAGGAAGAACAAAAAAAGAGAGAATTAAATACGTTCTCATGGTACTAAAATAAACATTCTTTAACATAGATTTGAATTTATTATAAGTATGTGTGTTTATTATAAGCAATATAATTAGTGTAATATGTGTTTCTTATAGCTATACATTTATTACAAGTATCTATCTATCCATCTCTAAGAGGATTAATAGTTGTTCTCCACTTTCCTTATGCATGATTCGAACCCACAAACTATTAGGTGTTAGTAAAGTGTCTTACAACTAAGTTGTACTTCATCTCTCTCTCTCTCTCTCTCTCAATGTTTGTGTGTATGTATGTATACATATATATACACACACACTTAGATATAGTATCGTTTTGATGAAGATTTAATAAATTTTATCACTTGTTATTTATAGATAGTATTTGGGGAAATTAATCACTACTATTGAAATGACAACTAATTCAGTTGTACTTTCTTCTTTGCAGTACAAAACTTTAGGTTTCAACAAAGCATTAGTAAGCTCTGAAGAAGTATCCATTCATTGGTTACAAATGGATCAGACATCTCAATCTCAAAGCAACAGTAATATTGGTGAGATACAGACCAATGTCTTGCAGGAATCAAGTGTGTTGCCTCCACCAGCTGATCTTGAGAGGAGTTCTGGAATAAGCTTTCCCTCGATGAACATCGAAGAGTTTATTAATAGTGTCTCGAGTGATGAATTTCAAATCTCTTCAACTGTCAACAACCAAGAGCTAGCACCAAATGAAATTGTAATGGCTATCCAAATCAGTGCTAATTTTCCAGCTCGACAAGGACCATTATATGTGCCAAACCGTATTTCAGGCATAACTATCGATGATGTTTGGGTCGAGATACAACAAAATAACAACAACCATGCTGCAGATCAAGAAAATGATCATGGTCTGGCTTTTCCTAGTTTCTTTACCAATGATGAACTTTTGCCACTGCAAACACTTGGTGAGATGACTCTAGAAGATTTTCTAATTATGACAGGAGTTATAGGAGAGTCAACTGAACATCTCCCTCTGCAACAAGAAGTACTTGAACAGTCTATGATCAGTTACATTAGCAATGGCACATTGGGCTTTGAATTTTCTGCAGACCATGCACCAAACTGTGTTGGTGATGGAAATACAACTTTGATAAGTGATGGCTCTTCTGTGTACCCCATGTTGGCTGGAGCACTAGAGAGTACTGGTGGGGGCATAGGAGAACCAACTGATAATGTCGAAATTCAGCTCATATGTTCCACAAATGGGGGTACTGAAGCGAGTAGCAAGAGAAGGAGATGTGCTCCATTGGCTGCGGAAATAGAACGCAGACAGCGTCGGATGATAAGGAATCGAGAGTCCGCCGCAAGATCTCGAGCAAGGAAGCAGGTTTGTGTCTTGATTTTATGCCTAACGTCGGTTTTGTGCCATCTTAAACATAACATACTACTCCTTCTATTCATGAATAACTGTCTTGTTTTTTACCTTTTAAAGTCAACTTGATTGATTTTTTTCATATGAAACGTACTTTTTTCAAAACCAAAAAATATGTGATTTGTAGTAATTTTTGTGTAGCATGAATTATGTCTTTTAATGGTTTTGAAAGAAATTTAAGAAAATACATGTAAAATTTTAACTTGAAAAATAATCAGTTTGACATTAAAAAGTCAAAACAAGACAATTATTTAAGAACAGATCGTGCTAGTATGTCATACTAGCAATATATACTACAACAAGACAATTTTTAGAACGAATTAATTACTTTTTTAATTCGAGTGTCGTCTATCGAGTCAAACATGACAATTTTTAGTACGAATAGAGTAATTGTGATGGTAGTTAAGGGGGATTTACAAAAATGGCCAAGTCAAAGATGACTTGGTCATTTGTAGCCTCACTTAAACAATATTCTTTTATGACCTGATTTATTGATAAACCATTGATAAACCACGACTGGTTTATTGGTAAACCAGTAAAAATGCACCCCCCCCCCAAACATCTGAAAATCACTAGTCGATAGTGTGGTCAACAGATCGACCAGTTGTCGACCAAGTGGTTTACAGTGGTTTATTGATAAACCAGTGTAAACCACTTGGTCGACAACTGGTTTATCAGGTCGACCACAAGTGGTTTATGGTCAAAGGCCAGATATGTTCATCAATTGAGTCAAATCACCATATTTGACCAATGCCACGGTAGTTATTGTAAGGAAATTTTTGATGTTTCTACTCTAAATGTGCAAGAAATATATGTCATTGTTTATGTTTTAAAGTTGTTGAGGAATATGTATTTTGTAGGCATACACAGAAGCACTTGAAAAAGAGTTAAACCTCGAAAGAGAGGAAAACAAACGTCTAAAACTTGGTCTGGTAAGTCAAAGTGTCTCTGAATATATTGAAATATTTATTTTTTTGTGATATGTAATTTCTCATGCAATCTTTGTTGTTCCATTTTACTTGGAACAGGAAGAAGATAAAAATAAACGCAAACAACAGGTATGTAGATCTTAAATATAACACACACACACACACAAATATATGTATATAGTTAAATTTTGATACACGTCGGTTGAAGATTTTTTATACAAACGGCCTATAATATGCATTATTTGATGAGAACTTTTTTTTTCTAAAATGCAATCATATTGATTATTTATCACATATTAACCATGTACTTGATTTTGTATATGTAAATTTCAATTTTGGTATTAAATTAATTAAAGTTTTATTTCTATGCAATTGATTGGTGATATGAATATTACATTTTTTATATACTTGATTTTTATATCTTAAAATAAGCAAAATGTCAAGTAGTATCATGGATGATATAAATCAAATGAAGTTTCACTTTGCTTTAGTGTATAATGGAGATTTTTAAAACGCTTGCGTAAATGTAATATACATCGTTGGTGGATCATAATTAAATCCATATATATATATATATATATGTGTGTGTGTGTGTGTGTGTGTGTGTGTGAATACCCCAAAACTCACGTCAGTTAGATGTTGGGCTTATGTGTGCATGTCTAATAAGTGACCACCTATCACCACTAGGTACCAACTCCAGCCATACACTTTTTAGTGGACTTGTGGAAGGCCTAGTTGACCCATGTGCTTAGTGGGGCTAGTGCGTTGACTAAGCGTAGCAGACTAGGCTTTTAACCTTGGGGTGTTACAATATATCGTTTTTTAAGTAAAACTTCTTTATTTTTTTAGATTTGGCAGTGTAATGAACATGTTTCGCAAGAGAAGAATAAGTTTGGAGCAATGCGAAGGACCGTAAGCTCGTTATGGTGAACTTAAAGTGGTAAGTATGGGCATTTGTGGTATGTGTGATAAAAAAAATTACTCCCTCTATTCCTGAATATGTGTCTTGTTTTTATTTTTAGAGTCAAATTGATTGTAAAACACGTAATTCATACTATTTTTTTCGCATTACATATTACGTGTTTTATGATTTTGAAACAATTTAATTTTGAAAAGTCAAAAAAAGACATTTATTTGAGAATGGAAGAAGTAATAGGGTCAAAACTATGAATAAAGTTAAAGACTATATAAAACGTAATCAATTTGGCATATGATATCATGAATTCATATATTTTGTATTTCTTATGTACAATGTTTAGGAGAAGCAACAAGTAATGGTGGGAAGGAGATTGAGAAGATTGAGAAGGAAGGAGATTGGGAAGATTGAAAAGGAAGGCCCTCAAGTTTGTCATGTTGAACTTAAATAAATGGTAGCAAAAGACTTTATAATATTGCTATTAAAAATGTTGACAATAATCTCATGTTTTTATTTCGAGCTACAATAAATGAAACTATGTTGTGTAATAATAATCTCAAACCTATGGTTGGGAGTAATATAAATAAACATCTTTTATGCATTAAAGTTGTGAGAATAGTGCATTACATGTTACATCAATCATTGAAAAGCCAATCAATAACCTATATATATATATATATATATATATATAGAGAGAGAGAGAGAGAGAGAGAGAAGTCCTGAATTTGAAGTGTTAAAATTCAAGTGTGTTTTTCTACGGACAACATGTCCTTTTAGAATTAAAATTTTCGGACTTCAAAATAAAAATTTGACATCTAAAGGCCAGGTGTGCTTAAGTTTGGTGGAGTCGATCAAGGCACGGGGCGGCTTTACTATTTTGCCGACAAATTAGATTCCTTTTCCAATTATCAAGATAACGATAATTTCTTTTTGTCCTTGTGTTGAATTAGTGTCCATCAGGGCCATGGATGCTTTTACTTTCTACCGAAAAACTAATTCCTTTTTTCAAATTATCAAAACAATAATAACCGTTTGCTTTTCCAAATTTTGTTTTGTTGTTGAATAGCTGGAAAGCTATTCTTCCATCTTTTGTGCCTTTTGTTGATTTACTCTTTCTTGAGTAACTCCAACAATGGCATCCATGAAATCTCCTATTGTAGGAGATACCTCTTCTTCTTCTTGTGATTCTCGGGCAAGAATTGCAAAAGAAGATCCTGGAACTATTGATAATGAACCGGTCTCAGGCTGGGAAGGCTGAGATGCATCAAACTAATTCTCCATTGTTTCGAAGACTTTTAATTGACATTCCAAAGATGTTAATCTTGGATTTTCTCTTCTGATTTTTTCCATCATATATGTAAATATATTTTGGATCTATGGCTGAGTAGAGGGCTGAGGAACTGATTGATTAAAAAGCTTCGAATGGTTGTTCAATTTTTTCAAAAGTTGATTTTGAATCAAACTTTTCCCACCACTTATAGTGGAAAGTCCTTTATAGGACTGGAATTTTTAAAGAATCATATGAGAAAATACTATCCCATTTCCAAATCCAAGTAATTTGAAACTCTATAAAGAACCACAAAGTATTCCTGCCAATAGGAGGATTTTCAGTTGTTTTGTCTTTAAGCTTAGGATGATAATGATACCACCCAATGTGATGACCCGACCCCAACCCCGACCCCGAAGAGGAATCGTGAGTCAAGTTATCCAAATAGGACAACAACACATGCAAGGACTCAATTATCAAAACTAATGTGACGTAACATTATACATGTAACGCGACTCAGCACTAGAATAATTTAAAACGTTTTAAAACCTGATATAACAGTTAAAATATTTAAACCAATTCATCGGTGGGTTTACAACCGGAACCCAACAACTAAACAGTTAGTGCTTAGTGGAAGACTAATGCGAAGTAAACCAACTACAAACTATACAAGGCTCGGCGTACATGCGTCGGTACTCAAAATAGAATACAAATGACTACAAGTTTAAATCATAAAGACCACAAGTTCAAGTTCCCAAAGCAGCGTCTACATGACTCGCTTTACCCATCGTCCTTGCCAAAAGAGAACAAAAGAAGGACATCTCTATACAACAACCTCGTCACAAACGATATTAGACAAGCACGAACTCAGCAACGTCTCAACGTGAAGGACCCAGTTGCTCGGATCTAAACCAGTAAAAGGGAGGGGGTAAGTCAAAGAGACTTTGTAAGCTACCAATTATTCATGTCATGGAAAAAATGCAAGGCATACCTAGCATGATATCTTAGTTAATATCAAGACAGTCAAAACATGAACCCAAATAACACTTAGTTCACATATCCATGGTAGCATGTTGATTTCACATAAGTGCTAGAAAGTAAACCACATATAAGAAGGATATGGTCTAGAAGCGGTGTCGCTACGTAGCTCCTGTAATGCACAGCATTAATTCTCATCGTGCTTGAGATACCCGTGATGGATGTATCAAAGTACCGAGATCCCTACTCGAGTACCAAGTTCTCTACTTGGTAACTAGACTTGCCAATGTGCTCTGTTGATTACAACAAAGTGGCTACTTCCCCACTGTGGCCACTAGTAGAGGGGTGTGTGATAAAACCCAGTACAACGATTCATTGTTAGCACGAGACCCATAACTCGTAATGATAATACATCGTTCCACCATCGACTCAACCAAATACGCCAGCTGGACTCAAATGCAATGACAAGTAGATGTTTACTCAACAAAATATCAAATACAGAATGAGCTTTACAAGAGCGATCTTGTTCAAGACAAGTAGGCATGTTACTCTACAATCTAACGATTAGGCATATCTTTGCTATAATCTTTGCTATAATCACATAAACAACATAGAAGCTCAATTGAGTTTCTTAAGCATATGAATTAAGGCATGCATCTCAATTCATCCCAAAGTCTCAAAATCTAATACATTAGTCTAACGAACTACAAACATCGTAGGGATTAAATGTGGAGTCGGTATTGTTCTATAGCTCCCTAAACTCAACTCTGATGAGTCATTGCTAAAAGTGTAACCAAATAGATCTTTAATGTTATATGTGTTCCAAGGCCCTCTTCTATGCTTTCGAATACATTAAAGCTAGATTACCAAGTCCAATAGCAATCCTAGCCAAACAAGTTCATAATTCCACACTTGGTGAAACCTTAGATTTCTTAATTCAAAAGAGTTGTCGATTGCCATAATTGCAAGAACAATAGTTGAACCACACAAAACATATAACATAATTAATTATAGGCTTAGAACCAAAACAATCAAAATGAGTTCATGACTCAAAGTTCCATACTTTTAAATCTTTCCAAAACATGTTATTGACATGGTAGAAGGCATGAGAAGCGTGATTTCAACATAGATAAAGGGAGTAGCATTTTATATTTCTAACATACAAATCCTAAGGGGATTAATATCTTACCTTGAGCCAAGAAAAGATTGGGAAAACAGAAATTAATCGGTGACTAACGGTCTCCTCGTCGGTAGCTTCAATTCGGTGGTCTCAAATTTGAAAATGGATCACAGGAACTCTTGGAAGCAAAACACACACACTAATCTCACTATATCTCCCACACACAAACTCACTCTAATGGGCGTATGAAAAAATGAGGAAGATGTAGTCTTTTGTGACTTCCACAAAGACTTAGGAAAATATCTCACTCAATAAGAGTGAGTGGAATACACATGTCACAACTAGGTTGAATAAGATAGGGTTAACAACATAGATTAGGATTAGCTTAGGCTAATTAAGATCTAATTAAAACTGATTAGGGTCCTTTGTGGGTCCCAATGAGCATAATAATAAGCTAGAAGGGGGGTTTGAATAGCTTATTAACACTTTAAAACTTTTAAAGTAAGTTCCTTGAAAGTTACTTGCAATCTATGAAAAGAATCAAGTAGCGGAAGACCTTCAAGAAAATTGTTCGAATGCAGATAAGGACTACCGGTAGACCTTTTACAGATTACTTAAGTTACTGTGAAATGGATGAAGTAAACAATGAAAGCGAAGCGGTTCAATAATTAAGCAGACGAAGGAAATAACACAAGTATTTTGGGATGGTTCACACTATAATGAGTGCTACGTCCACCAAAGGCGATCAACCTTGGATTTAAATTGTGCACTATGTTTTCCACTTAGATCAATTACAAAGAATATCCCTAATGGATCGTGTACAAAATATTGACTTGTGTTTGGGTCTAGGGAATTAAATATCTGTAAATACAAGATATTTAATTAGATGCTGAAAATATAGTTAATGGAAGTAAACAACAAGAAGAATAAAACAATAAATGTTGAAGAGCGACTTCTTGTTGTTGATGAGGACTTCTAGATCTGTTGAGGATCTATTGAATGCTTGGTGAAAGACTTTGAGTTACGTAGATTGAGCAATTCTTTTTGTGTTCGATTGATTACATGCAGTTGTCACTCTATTAGATCCGGTCTTCAATGGCGATATTTAAAGCGGGTGCACTTCAAAAGATCCGTTGGAGAAGGCGAAAACTTCAACTCTTTTCATAAATGCATTAAATGCATGAAATTTGTCGATCAAGGAATTTCGTCTTTCGTCTTCACAGATAACTAGAAGCGAGATAATCATTTACGAGATCTTCAAAAAGTGGGCGATTTGGTGTCGGATCGAGAGATGAAGCGAAAGTAGGTGACGATGCCTTTCTTGCTTTACTTGTTCGGGGCGAAAAGTATTCTGCTTTTCGGAAAGTTGCTTTCGGCTTGACATGTCGAGGAAAAAGACTTGGATTAATTCAAATATCAAATGAGAATAAGTTTGAATTAATCCGGCTAGCTGATCTGGAGAGGACACGTAGAAGCGGATCATGGACACGAGGTCTACCGATCTTAAGCTTTGAGCGAGGTCTTAGGTGAAGCGAGAGAAGTGGTCTTCGATGTTCTGAAAAGGTCCTACCAAAAACTATACAAGGCAAAGTTCTATACACGGTTGCCACGCTAATCGATCGGCCGATTAGCCAGAAATATAAAACTAAAGTAATGTCTTGATCGGATATAAATTTAACATAAGAATCAACAATCTCCTCCTATTTATATCGGTCATCATTACTACAAATGAGGGTTTTAAAACAAGCTATTTAATAGATAATAGCATGTCGAGAAAGTTTATATATTAAATGGCGGTAGACATGCCTCTATTAAGCAGAATAACACCTCGGATGCAAGGGACTAATCTAAGTGCATACAAGAATAAGAGAGTCAAAGAATAGCACACGGATCGTGACGGTTTAAATCAATTTAAAGCTGAATGTTTAAATTCTCATATAAATAAACAATAAAGCGGCAGAATTTAAACAACATAATTTTGAAAAAAGCAAGTAATCATACGTATTCATAAACAAGATGTTTACATTTGACGAGTTTTCAAAAATAAGATAAATACAAAGGAAAGGGAAGAAAAGATACAAAAGCTACCATGGTCTTTTCCTTTGCCTTTGTCTGCTGACCTCCTTTTCTCTTCTTTCTCGCTCTAGCTCTTCCATTCTTCTTTGGTATTCGGCATACGCATCGGTTGGAGGTGCGGTGGAGCGAGCGGTAGTCGGTTCTTCGAACGGCTTGTTCTCTTCCATTAGCATTACGTTGATAGATCTCATTTGTTTCTCCTCGTGATGGCGGATCACGATCGGTTGGCATTCATAATGTCATGAGCGAGTTTCGGCGAGGTTGTTGAGTTCCATAATAGAATGCGGCCAGTGGTGAGATGGAGAGTGATGGCGTGGAAGAGCTCGTAGAAAATGGAACCTATGATCGGCCTTCATCTCGTTGAGCCTACGTTGATCTTGACATCGGTGAAGTCGTGCATCTGTCAAAAGCGAGTCGGACATCCTCTTGAAATTGTCGAAGAGTAGTGGCGATCCGGTCGTTGGCCTTGGCATTGCGGCTACTTCGGATAGCGGTAGATATGCTAGTGAGTTCGCCTAGCCGGTAGATGGCATCTAGCAGGGACAAAATTCGACATTAATTGGTGATTGGAAGTAGAGGCTTGGCCAATGTGAATGGAGTCGGCGAGGCGAGTCTGCGAGCTGATGGGGCATTGGATATAGAGAAGTCTTTGGAGGCGAAGAGGATGAGTCTTGGGTTGGTATGGGTTTGGTGGAAGAGGATAGGGTTATAGGGGAGGGAGGAGGGAGTTGGTGGGAATCGGTTCCATATCGGTGTCGAGAATTTTCAGCGATGTGGGAGGATTGGGGAATGGGTTCGGTAGAGAACCCGAGAAAGAAAGGCGAGGTAAAATAGGAATTTTGGTTTTTGAAGAGAAGGTTGGGGAGGTTGAGAAGGTTGAGGAGGTTGATGAGAAGAGGTGAATAGATGCACTCTTGACGAAAGTTCGAAGAGGAACTTAGCGGCCAGCGGGGTCTAAGGGTTGTGGTGTGGTTGAAGAAGTTGGTTGGGATTGGGGTGGTGAGGAGGGTGTGGATGGGTCGGGTGAGTAGTTAAAGGGTGAAGGAGGAGGAGGAGTTGGGGTTGGTGGCTCCTCTGAGGGATAGACTCCTCAGGAGGTGGTGAATTCCTCGAGTAGATGACTCGGAAGGAATAGATGAAGGGTTGATTGAGTGTTGGGCATCGGTAGAGGTAGTTGGTTGGTTGGCGGAAGAGGGTTGGGATGCAGGTAGCTCTCCTTTTCTTCCTCGGTAATTTGAATAGGAGACTCATTTGCTTCATCGGTAGAGGTTGGAGGGGCTGCCGGTGGCTGGTCTTCAAAGGTTTCTGAAGTCTCCTTCGTTTAGGTTTGGGAGTGGAGTGCGGGGAGGTGGTGAAGGTGGTTGGTGGATTGGGTAGAAGGCTTGGCTTGGGTAGATGGAGGAGAGGAATGGGTGGATTGGCTGGTGCCTTCTTCGGCCTTCCTTCATCTCTTTACGGATCCACGGCTGCTCCTCTTCGGTTGGAGGTGCCACTTAGGCCTTGTCTTTTGGCTTTGCCTTTGGTACTATATTTTGGACCTTAGCGGCTCGCTCTGCCTCATCGGCCAGACCTTTGGCCTTTAGATGGAGGTCAGTGGCCACTCGATCATCAAATTTGGCGAGACCTTTTCGAAGGACTTGCTTGCAGCTACATGTGCTTCCATGTTGAAGCGGGTGACCAAGATAGGTGCGAGGCTTGGCCACTTTGTCAGAGAGACAGGCGGTAGACCTTTACGTACCGGCGTTTGTTCTCGTATTCGGTGTATTCTTGAAAGCGAGGCGTGAGTTGTTTTCCTTGGCCACCGTATACAACTCATCTTCTTTCAAGCGAAGAGTTGATGGTGCATCATCCCTTAGAAGGCGTTGATGAGTCGGCGAAGGCGTTTGCAAGTGGGGTTGCTCTTTGCTTTCTCCACCCTTGCTTTAGCTCGTCGAAGATGATGAGCCCCGTTGAGGCAATTTGTAGAAATATAGCACTTGTCGGCTTGATCTGTTTGGGCGATAAACATGTCATGTGCTCCACTCTTGAATAGAAGCCCCTTGTCTAGAAGGTGGCCAGTGCGATGAAGCGTCAAGAGGAACAAGTTTGAGCATTTTCCCTTGAGGCTCCCAGGAGAGCATCTACTCCCTCATGGCTTCAGGGCATGTAAAGCCTCGGCCAGTGGTTCTTTGAAATAGCTCCTCAAGTAATGCACGCCAATAATGGTGGAAATAGATTTGGCGGTGACGGAGATGGGGCGACCTCGAATCCACCCACGAAGAAGCGATGCAGTTCATGAGCTCCATTCGTTGATAAAATTCTTACGCGGGGAAGATCTTTGTAAGTTTTGTCGTTGAGGCGGAAGAGGCGAGAATCGAGGCGTCCATATCCTCGCAAGCTTTTACTCGGCGGCTATAGAATTGATTGTGAAGGTCGATGCACATGCCGAGGAATGTATAGCTTGGGGTCCCAGCGACAATGATGTCGTGGCGGCGGGATAGGTTGGATATCTGGAAGATTGATGTTTGAAGCTGGGAGGAATGACTTTTCGAGGTCAAAGCCTTCCATTGTCGCTTGGATTTTGAGGTTCTTGCCTGAAGGAAAAACAAAATAAAAGTTAGGGCTTTTCATCTAGACATCTAAACAAGTAGGAATTTCGGAGTTTTCCAAAATAATTCGAAATTTTCAACGAAAAAAAACTTGAAACCCTAGAATGTTTAGAGAAACCACACTCGAGAAAAACATAACAGAAGTTTTCATAAGAATGAACAATGAATTAGACAAAAGCATTTGTTAGTATTCAAGTATGTAAGAACAATAATGGCGAATCCTTTGTTTAAACTTCGAAAATGAGCGGTTTGAATTCCAAAAGGATTTTAAGATGTTGTTGAAATGTAGAACAGTACATGAAAATTTCGAGTAGAGTAGAGATAAACGTACCATTGTTGAAGATGAGAAGAAGAAACAAGAAGAAGAACGAGAATTTGCAGAAAGTAGTTATGCAGAGAGAGAAGAGAAGTTTCTGGTCAAAGGGTTTCGTAAAGTTTGGAAATGACGGTTCGAGGATTATTTAAAGGCGAAAATATCGGTTTTGAAAAAGCGGGGAACTTAAGATATTTTCTTAAGTACCAAATTTTGTCCTTGACCCCTTTTATTGCTTTAGAAACCTCTTTAGCGAGAAAATAGACTAAGTAAGAGTACTAACCTTTAGGTCTTAGGTAAAGAAGAACTTACGTCTTCCGATTAGTCTAATACTGGGTCTACCGGTATGAAAGAAATATTTAACAAAATTTTTTAAAATTAAGCAGTAGGGTCAATCATACCAAGATTTCTCCTTAAATAAGCAAACCTGGTGGCATCCAGTGGTTTTGTGAGAATGTCTGCCAATTGATGATCAGTTGGAACATATTCGGGCCCGATGTTACCTTTTCCACATGATCTTTGAGAAAATGATAACGAATATCAATGTGCTTTGTCTTTGAATGCATTCTTGGATTTTGGAGGCGAAATAGGCGATGTGTTGTCACACATAATTGGGCGGATTTCGGTCTTGATGTTGTAGTCCACCAATTGTTGCTTCATCCATAGCGGTTGAAACAGCATTTGCTTGCGGCAATATATTACATACGTGGTTGAGTTTGCCATGATCCTTGTTTCTTGCAAGACCATGAGGCAGTGTTTCCAAGAAATTGACAAGTCCCAGGTGCTTCTTACGCTCACTGCGGTGCATAATCTGCATCGAGTATCCAACTAAATTGAAGTTGTTGGATTTTGAATACCAGATGCCTAGATTTGTTGTTTTTGAAACATATCGATGATACGTTTGGCGACAAGCAAATGTGACTCCTTTGGATCTTGAAATCTAGCACAAACACAAGCAACAAACATAATGTCGGGTCTACTAGCGGTAAGGTAAAGAAGTGAACCTATGATTCCTCGATACTTGGTCATGTTCTCTTGCTTTCCCTTTTCATCTTTGTCAAGATGGCGGTCGGTAGACATTGGAGTTTCAAATCCTTTGGTGAATCAAGACCAAACTTCTTGATTAGTTCCTTTGCATATTTGGTTTGGTGATGAAGATTCCTTCGAAGTGCATTGTATCTGCTGATCTAGAAAATAGGTAAGTTCGCCCATCATACTCATCTCGAACTTGCTTTGCATTAGCTTCTCGAATCTTTTGCACGGGCTTTGGTTAGTTGATCCAAAGATGATGTCGTCCACATAGATTTGTACCGAGAGAGAATGGCCTTTGTACTTGAGGATGAATAAAGTAGTGTCGATTCTTCCTCTCACGAATCCTTGTTCAATTAAGAACTTGGATAGAGTTTCATACCAAGCTCTAGGAGCTTGCTTGTAGAGAGCTTTCTTGAGTCGGTAGGCGTGGTTCGGTTTGTCGAGAGATGACAAATCACGGAGGTTGTTCACGTATCTGTTTCTTGAAGATCACCATTCGAGAAAGGCACTCTTAACATCCATCGATACACTTTGAAGTCCATGAGCGAGGCATAAGCTAGAAAGATTACGATTGCTTCTAGTCTAGCAACAGGAGCAAATGTTTCATCAAAGTCAATTCCTTCTTCTGTCGGTAGCCACGAGCAACCAATCTAGCTTTGTTTACGGTGACATTTCCATCTTCATCTCTTTTATTTCGAATACCCACTTGGTGCCGATATGGATGATCGGTCGGTCTTTGAACTAAGCTCCACACCTTACATCTTTCAAAGCGGTTCGGCTCTTCTTGCATAGCTTCAATCCGGTTATGATCTTGATAGCTTCATCAATCTTCTTTGGTTCGAGTTCGAGATACAAATGCGTAAGCAAACAAGCGTTTCTTCTCGAACCTTATTTCTCGTCTGGACTCGAGTTGAGATCACCAATGATTTGGGAAATGGGATGATCTCTTGCTTCAATAACGAGTTGGAGGAAAATCATACGGAGGATTCTTCCCTTAAATTGCAGGTTGGTTGAGAAGGAGATTCACCAAAATGCAGTTCGAGAAGAAATAGAGTCTTCAAAACTTTCATTTTACGGTGAACAAGAAGGATGAGAGATCGTAAAGGTGCTTGGGGTAAAAGCAGAAGAGATGGGTTCGGGTCACGGAAGAGTTGTTATCGGTATCGGTAGAGGTCTCTTCTGGGTGAAGGGTTACCGATATTGGAGGGATCTGCGGTTGCCGTTTTCGATAAGGATTGGAAGTAGATCTTTGTATTTGTACTGTCTCATCGAATCATTAGCAACGTTCGGAGCCATTCTAGGCTCTAACAAATCATATTCATCAAAAGAAACATGCACGATTCTAAGATTTTTAAGTTAGATTTCTTGAAAATGCGAAATGCTTTTGAATGTTTGGAATACCCAGAAAAATTCCTTCGTCGATTTTGCATCAAATTTTCCTCTATACTCTTTTCCATTGTAAAGAATAAAACATTCTGATAGAAGATTTTAAGAAATCCAATGTTTGGGGATCTTCCTCTCCAAATTTCATATGGAGTTTGAATAGCTTATTAACACTTTAAAACTTTTTAAAGTAAGTTCCTTGAAAGTTACTTGCAATCTATGAAAAGAATCAAGTAGCGGAAGACCTTCAAGAAAATTGTTCCAGGTCTGCCGATAAGGACTACCGGTAGACCTTTTACAGATTACTTAAGTTCTGCTGAAATGGATGAAGTAAACAATGAACCGGCAGTTCAATAATTAAGCAGACAGAAGGAAATAACACAAGTATTTTGGGATGGTTCACACTATAATGAGTGCTACGTCCACCACCAAGGCAGTCAACCTTGGATTTAAATTGTGCACTATGTTTTCCACTTAGATCAATTACAAAGAATATCCCTAATGGATCGTGTACAAAATATTGACTTGTGTTTGGGTCTAGGGAATTAAATATCTGTAAATACAAGATATTTAATTAGTGCAAATATAGTTAATGGAAGTAAACAACAAGAAGAATAAAACAATAAATGTTGAAGAAGCGACTTCTTGTTGTTGATGAGGACTTCTAGATCTGTTGAGGATCTATTGAATGCTTGGTGAAAGACTTTGAGTTACGTAGATTCGAGCAATTCTTTTTGTGTTCGATTGATTACATAGTTGTCACTCTATTAGATCCGGTCTTGATGGCGGTATTTAAAGCGGTGCACTTCAAAGATCCGTTGGAGAAGGCGAAAACTTCAATGACTCTTTTCATAAATGCATTAAATGCATGGGGCTGTCAGTCAAGGAATTTCGTCTTTCGTCTTCACAGATAACTAGAGCAGATAATCATTTCTGAGATCTTCAAAAAAGTGGGCGATTTGGTGTCAGATCTGAGAGATGAAGCGAAAGTAGGTGACGATCGCTTTCTTGATTTACATCGGAGCGAAAGTATTCTGCTTTTCGGAAAGTTGCTTTCGGCTTGACATGTCGAAAAGACTTGGATTAATTCAAATATCAAATGAGAATAAGTTTGAATTAATCCAGCTAGCTTTGATTGGAGAGGACACGTAGAAGCGGATCACCGGACACGAGGTCTACCGATCTTAAGCTTTGAGCGAGTCTTCGGTGAAGCGAGAGAAGTGGTCTTCCGATGTTCTGAAAAGGTCCTACCAAAAACTATACAAGGCAAAGTTCTATACACAGTTGCCACGCTAATCGATACGCAGCCCGATTAGCCACTGAAGTATAAAACTAAAGTAATGTACTGATCAGATATAAATTTAACATAAGAATCAACAGTCACTAATGGTTGGTCTCATTAAGGTTGATTGGGTAAATTAGAAAAAATAGGAAAGAATCACGCAAATGTTGAACAGGGAGCATGCGGTTGCATGCCATACACACCTTGCGACTGCAAGGTCCTCAACCTCAATTTTGATCACTGTCAGTACTTTCTTGCAAGGGCAAGCCCAAACCACCTTGCGACTGCAAGGCTTAGAGGTGTGGAAACTCTAATTTAAAGCCTACAAAAGACCCCAAGAGAACCCAACAATAAAGAGGTTACACAAACCACTCAAAACCCAACCAAAACACTTCCGAACTAAGTCCGAAATTAAAGGAAATAAGGGTCAAGAACAAAGTGAACAACTAACGATCAAAACTACCAATTCAATCAAGCTATAAACTCAATCTAAACATTTAAAGACTAAGACCAAGACCAAGATCAAGAGACATATAACTATGATATTAAGGCTCTCATTACTTAGAAAAGTTCAAGAATGCCAAGCTACAATTCAAAACATCCTAAACAAGAACCTACAAGGCATAGAAATCTTACAAAGCACTATAACTCAACCAAGGTAATACAACTAAATCAAACATGTTAGGCACATTACTAGCATGTTAAGAAATATAGTGCACAAGTTATAATCATTTTATACAAGTAATGGTTTATGGTTCTCACATCCTCCCATGCTTAAAGGAATTTAGTCCCTAAATTCATACCGGTCATCTCAAATAAAAATGGGTACTTCTCTCGCATATCAAGCTCGGTCTCCCACGTGGCTTCCCCAATGTCATGATTCTTCCAAAAGACTTTCACTAACGGAATCCACTTAGTCCTCAAGACTTTTTCCTTGGTATCAAGGATTCTCACCGGCTTCTCAACATAGGAAAGATCGGGTTCAAAGGTAATCACTTCATAAGCACGAACATGTGATTCATCCTCCATATACTTACGAAGCATCGAGACATGGAACACATCATGAATACCCTATATAGAAGGTGGCAACGCAAGCTGATAAGCCAAAGATCCAATCCTCTCTAAGATCTCAAACAGGCCAATGTACTTCGGTGAAAGTTTCCCTTTTTTCCCAAACCGCTTAGTACCGCGTCGGAGCGATACTTTCAAGAATACATAATCCCCAACCTGAAACTCAAGATCACATCTATGGTTGTCCACATAACTTTTTTCTCTACTATGAGCTGTAAGCAATCTGTCTCTAATCAGTTTCACACTCTCAGCCGACTTTCGTACCATTTTTAAACCCCATAACTTAGCCTCACCAACCTCATCCCAGCAAATCGGTGAATGACACTTACGCCCATACAAAGTCTCATAAGGAGCCATCTCAATGCTCGATTGGTAACTGTTATTATGCGCAAACTCTGCCAACGGTAAATGTGAATCCCAACTACCCTTGAAATCCATAGCACACACACGTAACATGTCCTCTAATATTTGTATCAATCTCTCGGACTGACCATCCGACTGTGGATGAAAAGCAGTACTGAATTTCAACTTCGTACCTAAAGCTTCCTGCAAAGAATGCCAAAACCTGAATGTAAATCTAGGATCTCTATCCTACACAATGCTAACCAGAGCATCGTGTAGCCTCACAATCTAGAATTGGTTTAAATATTTTAATTGTTATAACATGTTTTAAAAAGTTTTAAATTATTCCGGTCTTTTGTTGCCGAGTCGCGTTACATGTATAATGTTAAGTCACGCCAGTTTTGATAATTGAGTCATTGCATGTGTTGTTATCCTATTTGGACGACTTGACTCGTGATTCCTCTTTAGGGTTGGGGCCAGGTCATCGGACACAAGAAATAATTCAAAAATCTGTTTTGGAAGTACATCCAATTCTGGACCTCATTTTTTCCACCAACGTAAAAACCAAGTCGGGAATCATCCTTGTTCTAGGATTTTTGGATTAATAACAAAAATCCATGAATGTTTTCTGATAGGATTTTGAAAATAGAATGCATAAAACCATGCATTAATATAATCCCAATAATTGTACTCAACTGATTTATTAATTAGTAGGTTTGTAGGTTTTGATAGGTCTAAAAGACTCCTTTGATGAGGATGAAGTACTTTAATTATAAAGCACTTGGAATGTGACCTTGCTTGATATTTTCCACCAGTCGGAGTATTGTGAAGAATATGATCAAACTGAACAGAACCAGTTTCTTCTAATATTGCTTCGTAAATATAACGAAACTTTCCTTGTGGAGTAACATAATTTTGGTTACCCAGATAACTGTCTTTGAGAACCCAATGGTCTTCTTTCCATTGTAAGTCTGAAAAGACAAATCAATAATATGTTCCAAATGTTGCTTCTGAACATAGGGAACAAAAACATATTTTTCTTTTTCTTTTCCTTCCCCAAATGGGTTGGATGTTCCACTCCTAGATGGATTGTATTTCTTGGATCCTTCACCAGAAGTGAAAGAAATCTTTGGATATTGATTTTTGTATTTAGCCGCCTTCGGGGTGATCCATTTTATTCGATGGATGCATCTTGCAAAAATTCTCTTGTTAGAAAATCAGGTAAAGAATTAGCAATACCTTTAATATATTCAATTTTATAATCGAATACTGATAATTCTGATTGCCATCTGGCAAAAAATTGTTTTGAAACAATATTTTTTACATCTTTTTTAATGATGCATTTTGCAGCACTACAATCAATTCTGAGTAAGAATTGTTGGTTTAATAAATCATCCTGAAATTTGGAAATACATTTTGCTATAGAGAGCATTTCTTTTTTGATAGTAGCATAATTTTTTAGAGCATTCTTCCATATACCATAAGAAAATCATAATAACTCCTCTTTCCCATTACTGGGATTCTTTTTGTTTAAGAATACCTCCAAATCCAATATTAGAGGTGTTGGTTTCTACAACTTTATACCAAGTAGGTTGAGCCAAACAAAGACATGGAAATTGTTTTACATGTAGTTTGATTCTTTGAACTGCTTTAGTATGATTCTGAGTCCAAGGACTAAGATTTATGCTTAATCTAGTATTTAAAATAGCACCATCTTGTGCAATATTTTTGTAATAATCAACAACATAATTAAGACTTCCAAGAAATCTTTGTGACTGGTTTTTATCTTTAATTTCATCTGGAAATTTAGAAGTGAATTCTATACTTCTATTAATGGGTATCGTTGTGACGACCCGACCCGAATTCCAACACAGAATCCCGAGGTCGTGCCGCTGAAACGAACACAAACAGAGAGCACTTGATAAACAATGGTTCAAGTCGGATGGTCGAGCTAACAAGCTCTAAACAAGAATGTGCAACTATATTGAAATATGGGTCAACAAATATTGAATATGCGGAAGCATTAAAAGAGTGAAGCCCCGAGCTATTAAGCTCAAAACTACTACCAATAGAAACCAAGAGAGACAATTGTCTCACAAAGAGGAAAAGAAAACTCACGTGCCGCAACATTGCAAACACTAAACAAACCCTCGACACTCTAGGCTGACGTTTCAACGAAGAACCAACCTGATTTAAGAATGACCCGACAGCTAAATCATATCGGGGTTAGCAACAACAACAACAAGGACAACATAGAACTACTAAATGCCCCGTGGCTACAATAGAACTACTAAATGCCCCATGGCTACAACCTGCCCAGAATACAACTGAATGAATACTATACTCTGGAGTACATAAGCTGGACTACAAAGGTCGGCTATAAAAATGATACAACAAGAGTAAGAATACTACCCGACTATAAAGTTTATATAACTTTACACAACATCGTCCTTAACAGAATAGGAGGACAAAATAACAAATATAACACAATGCTAGACAGGACTCCGCGAGCTATAACTCGAAAGAAATAGCAAATGTGGCAAACACGAATCACACGATCTCAACTCAGCTATTGATCCATAGCACTGCTACAGTCAGAATCTACTCAACCTCAACACGGATAACGGATAACATTACACTAGAAAATAAAGCACGGAGTGAGTCATAAAGATCCAGTACGCTACTACAAACAACAATATAACATAATATGAAACATTGTTATAATTAAACATGTCATCACATTTCTAAGACGAAAACCCATGAAGACGTTCTGTATGCTTGATACCCACAAGATAACCTTTCTTTCTCATTTACCAAACCGTCCAAACGAACTAGGGTGAAATTCCGTACTCATAAACAAACCAAAACGATTAGAAGGAACTCTCATAAAAATCATCATAGACCAATATGCATATTGATATATACACACATTAAGTACCTCATATAATCATTATGTATAAGTATGCATATATGTATATTTACACATCAAGTTCCTCAAGGATACATAATCAATACAAACATTGTCACGCCCCAAAACCTGCCCTAACTTGGCCTCGGTTCAGCATGAATCAACAAACAAGCTAGAAATAATACTGAAACAAATTTAATAAAAACATTTTCTAAAAATACTTCACTTAAAATAAAACGGAGTCATACAAGACTCAAATTGTCTTACACCATAAACCCAAAGTTGTAATTTACAAGTTTCAAAAGGATTACATGCAACACCGAGAAGACTACATGTCTTCTACGATCAAACAAAAGAAACTACTTAATTGCAGAAGCTACCCCAAAAAGACTTCACCCAATCTAACACTCCGTAGGCCGCTGACACTCAATGTTTCGCTTGAAAAAAAATAGGATGGGGTGAGTTGAACTTGAAACTCAACAGGGTTCAGGTGTAATTATATATGTCATGCGTGCATGCAACATAAGAGCGTGCCATGTACATTAGCGATGCATACACCAGAAAATCATAGTTTCCACAAACTATAAGAGAATATTCACATATTGCATGATTAGACACATGAAGGTAAGATATCACACAAGTAGTATACCGAACACAATCATAGATGGTTATTCACAATGTCTTGGGAATTCGAACACAGGCCAGGTCCCTACAACCTCGGTAGTCATGATCTACAAAGCTACTACCGAAAAACCACAAGGTAGCCTTAAACCTCATTCATGGTCGTGACTAAGGGCTTGAGCCCAATCAAACTCTGCTGCTAACTGGCACTGCACTCTGCCCCGTGCTCCTATTAGAGGGTTGTTTGATGCTCAATATAATCACAAGGTGTTACTCACAAGATCTCATAATTGTTCTCAAACATGATGCCAAAATCTGATTATTCACAAGGCCCAATAATTATCATAATCGATTACTCTAACAATCATAGTACTCAAAGTAGGATACACTGACTTGTGAAGTATAATCATTGTTACCTAACACATTTTATTCACATAGTTCACAATAGTTCCATAATATTTTTCTAAACATTACTCCCACAAATAAAACCACATTTCAACATTCGAACGTAAATGTTTCGGACACCAGGCCCGAGCGTTTACAGAAATGTTCAAACACCAGCCTAGAACGTTTGCAGATATGTTCAGAGATCACCACTGGACGTTACATAAATGTTCGAAGATAACCACCGAATGTTTACAGAAATGTTCAGAGATTGCCACTGAACGTTTACAGATTCACCAGAAACACCCAATTAAGAACACAACGTTGACAATAGTTCTACACCACAATCATCTTTCAAATACCAAAATATTATACACATAACTCTCATCATAGAACATCGTATGAACCATAAATAACAATCACATAGGCATAATAATAATGAATAAGACATCTATAAGTAAGAATCCCCATACCTCAAGAATGGTGAATCTTCAAATGATGATGCATGTAGCAGATAATCAGACCAAAATGAAGCTTTAAGCAATGAGAACAACTTTAATAAAGACTCCAAGTGCAAACAATGAAGGATTGAACTCCAAATCCAAGCTAGAAGATGAAGAAACACATTACTCTAAATCTCACCTACAGTAGGTGTGTTGGTGTGTGTTTAAAAGCTGAATATTGTGATCTCTCCCTCTCTTAGCCGGTCAAAAAGGTATATAAATAGTGTTTGACTAAACTACAAAATCACCAAAGTTGGTTTAATGAAATTAGACTCCCAAAACAAAACACAACCACAATGTACCAAGTATTCCACATACTAGAACACAACCATAAAATTGATGTTGATTTTTATCTAACCATATGTTCTAGTAGATCAATGCAAAAATAATCACAAGAACACATAATTTATATCATTTAAGTTTTTAAAATTTTCTGGGTTTTACGCCTTCTACCTTCAAAAAAAATTTAGCCCCTGTAGACACCCCAATTTCGTACCCTTGGTATGTGACTGACATAAAATATCAAGAACTGTTAAAACTTAACAAATGTCAAGTTGCAGAAGTCAAAAATGCGAAAGGAAAAGCAGGATGCGCGAAACAGAGAACTGCAGGGGGGCAAAGTGTCAAATTTTGAAACTTCAAAAGGCAGCTGGTGCCGCCAGTAAAGGCTTGGTGCCGCACCAAGCATCTCTTCTATGCGCTCTCTCTGATCAAATTGGTACAAGCTCTGAAGCACTCGGTACAAGCGGCCAATGCACAGAAAGAAATCAAGGAATTCCCACTGCGTCCTCAAGCTCTGCTATAAATAGAGACCCCCGGCCTCACATTTTCACTCGTTCAGTCTACGCGAAATTTTCATCGCAGCGAAGCTCTGCTTCGTTTTCTCCGATACACTTAGTACGAGAGGTGCGAGATAGGCGAGTGGAAGCCTCTAAAATCTCCAAACCCCGTCCAAACTCTGCCAAATCAAAAACCCATAGGTTATAAGTGATCCCTAGCCTAGTCGTTAGGTATCCACCTCAAATCCCCAGTCCAAAATCCCAAAGTAAGCCGTTACTCTGCCCGAGTAACGAGCTGAAAAGTCAATAAATTAAGTCTAGGTTCCGCCCAACCAAAAAGGCCAAAACCTACCAAATAAAGCTGTCACTCTGCCCGAGTTGATAAGCCCACACTTCAAAAAAAAATCAACACAACAACACACACACAACAACAACAACAACAAAAAGACTCCCTCTCCCGAGGAGGACAGAGCGAGCACACCACCGCTCTAAAAGGTAATACCTTTAAGAGCGTATTTTTATTTCATTTGTATTTTTTCCTTTTATTTATTTTCAAAAAGTTGTATTTTAAATCCGGCACAATGTAGCCAATATAAGCCGTTGTGCTGCCCGGATTAGATTAGAAAATATTATGTAAAAGAGCCGTTATAATGGCCAAATATTCTTAAATGTGTTTGTAATTATTGGAAGGAGACGGCTGCGAGTCCGTAAATAATGTAGCCACGAATGTATCTGTTTAATTTTCCTTGTCAAAATAAGACCTTATTTATTTGCTAGATTAATATAACAATGAGCATACTTCAGCCAAAAACGCTTTGAGACCGAAAGGGCGAGTTGGGTGCCTAGCACCTTCCCAACTCGTAACTTAGCCCCCGAACCCGCTTTCTAAAATCTCTGGTTTTCTTTTCTGGTTTTCCTTTATTTTTGCCTTAAAATAAAGGTGGCGACTCTAAAACTTTCAGATCCAGTGGGGCCTCGCAACATTCCCTCTTTGCACTTTCTTGTTCTCCCCTAAAAAAGGGAGATACGGGAATGGAGGGGTGATGTATTCCCATATCCTGGTATCCCCTAAACAAGGGATAACTTGATGAGGGAAACCCATAGCTCCCATAGCGATCTGATTGGGCCATAAGGCTATTTTAATAAATCCATAAGTGGGGGCGTCGCAATATCTTTTCTTGCACTTCTTTATTTTCCCCTGAAAGATAAAAGGGGAGAATGAGAATGGAAAGGTAATGCATTCCCATATCCTGTTATCCCCGAAATAAGGGATAACCTGACATGAGGAAACCTTTAGTTCCCATTTTGGATACAAAATCCACTCAAGGCAACCGAGGCACATTCCAACGTGCTAATATAGACAACACTCCTCTCGCACTTTGGATTTCGTCTTCCCCTAAACAAGGGAGGGTGGAACGAGAGCAGTGGTGTCCCGCATCCGCACGTACGCGCACCCCTATCCAAGGGCGCGCGGAGCACACCCCGGGAACCTCACAGTGGCGACTCTGCTGGGGAGTTGTTTTATTTTAATAAAATGGAGGGCTAGACTCATAAAATAAAACATTTTTTTGTTTTTCTTTGTTTCTGGCTGCAGTATGCTCGTTATATTAATTTACGCATTTCAATAAAGTGTTCCCATTACGGCCGTGGCTATATTTGTGGATATGATCCTCCATCTGGCAGCAGTCTCGTTCCGATACTTGTTACAGACATGTTCGAGAGTATAAAAAAATCAAAAAAAAAAATATATATACATATACATAAAAAAAAATTCGAAAAATCAAAAAATCAAAAAATATTTATCTATTATATATTACAATAAATTCCGGGCAGCACAACAAAAGAGCTGGGGCTTTACTTCCGGCTCTATTTTCTTTTATTTATTCCAGTTCTATTTCTTTTTTACTTTATTCTGTACATTTGTATATCCCTGCATTCATGCTGTCATTTTATTTTGGGGGCATAGGACCAAAATTTGTAATTAATAGGGATAGATAGTTTCCCCATTTTTCTTTCTATTTCTTAAAATGGTGTGCTTGCTTGCTTGCGCTCAAAAATAAAAAGCCGAGAAAATCCACATATAACAGCAAGACAGGCTAAATTTGTTTTTATTTTCTATATCTGTAAAATAAATAAAGATTTTACTGCTTTCTAGATACCGCACACACGTGCACGCATATAAATATATTCCGAACTGTTACCCTACACCATGACCAGCCTACCCCCTGCATAAGCCAACGTTAGAATGCATATAGTTTTTCAGGACACTTCATAGACCGACCGGTTTTTGTATCTTTGAATTATGGGTCAGCCCTGTCAAAAAAAATCAATCAAAAAAATATATATATATGTCAAAAAAAAATGCGCAAGTTCAAAAAAAATATATACATAGTAAGTGCGCACAAAAAAAAAATATCAATATAAATAATAAACAAGGGCTGACTTATAATTCTCAAATGCTCGACCTAGACCATTTCGGATGGTGGATCCTGGAAAGAGTATAGGCCCTTCGCCTGGGACGATCCGATCCCGGGAGTCGAAAGGCGGTGTGAATCGTTGGTCCTATACTGCGGAGAAAGAATCCATTGTTCGGGAAAAATCCACGAGGCTGTCAAAATAAAGCAGGTGCTTATCCGGTCAATTGTAGGGAACTTGAAAATAATAATAATAAAATATTAATAAAAAGGCACGCTGTACTTCAAGCCCAGATAGCCTCCATCCCAGCCTTATGATACCTACCAAACCCCATTTTCCTCAGAGACCTGGCCCGAATTTTGAAAGGCAGAGACAGTACTGGCCGGTTGATTCGGGAAGATAGTGCGTAAAGTCTGTCGGATCGAGAGGATATCGATTTCGGATCGGCAGATACTGCATTCGATAGTATGGCGAGAAGAAAGTGAACGATCGGCTATGGAGTACGAGTTCGGGGGCTCCGGGGTATGTTCCACCTCCCGGCAATGCAGGAATGGTTTGACCAAAGGTTGGGTGCGGCGATGAGCCAGATGGCTAGTCTGGTACAGAGTCTAAAATCCAGTGGTGAGGTGAATTCTTCTCCTACTATTCCCCAAGAAGCATCCACATCTCAGGTGCCTCCTAACCCAACTCCTCAGCCAAACACCAATCCACCAAATACTACCACTATCCCAAGTCCCAATCCTCCACCAAGTCCCTATTACCCAAATATCTATCCTTACCCGCCTTATCCACAATATATTCTCCCAAACACCCAGAACCCAAATGACCTTCCTTTTCCTATAACTAACTCACTCCTAAATAGCCCACACATGGACCCAAAAAGCTTTAACCCACCAGGCCAAGTTACCACATATCTACCTCCTAATGATCCTGGTCGCCCGGCTGAAGCTACCCAAAACCCACTAATCCAGAACCCATACACTACCCAAAACCCACTAATCCAGAACCCATACACTACCCAAAACCCACCAAACCAAAATCCCTATATTATCCAAAACCCAATAACCCAAGACTTTTATCCAACCCAAAACCCACCAACCCAGAATCCATACACTACCCAAAACCCACCAACCCAGAGTCCATATACCGTCCAAAACCCACTAGCCCAGAATCCCTACCTTCAACCAGAAAATAACCCAGCCTTCCAATCCGGTATATACCAAAACCAACTCCCCCAGCCACCAAAATGGAGGCCGACATGGAAAATATGAAGGCCATGATGCTAAAGCTCCTTAATAAAGGGGAATTTTCTACTCGGGCCCTAACATTGCAACCATCAGCAATACTTCCCTCAAAGTTCAAAATGCCCGACATAGAAAAGTTTGATGGGACTGGATGCCCCATATCCCATTTAAGATCTTATTCCACCGGTATGCAGTCACGGGGAGCTAGCTTTGAAGCTATGGCTTCCAACTTTCACCTCACCCTGGTAGGAGCCGCCAAACAATGGTTAATCTTTGTCGATAGCGGTACCATGAATACAGGACGAGATAGCGAAGCATTCCTCGAAAGATACAAAGATAATACCGATCCACGAAAATAGGAGGGACCTTGAATCGTGCACCAGCGGAAAAACTTCTTGAGAGTTTGCGGTGGAAGTGGAAGAAAGGCTGGCCGCGGACCTTTGGCACCCGATCCAGGTGAGTCATGCCGGATGTTTATCAAAAACCACCAACCCATTTACCTGGAACACATGCGGTACCTCCCCTATACCAATTTCAAAGAAATAGTGGAGATAGGAGCCTGTATTGATGATGATATACGGACCGGCCAACTAAAAACCAATACGTCTTCTAGTTCTTTCCGTTATTCCAAAGGAAAGACAACCGCACCAGCTCTAGCTGTCAATATGGTAGGGAATGCCTCAACCCCATTTTCTACCCAAAATTATAGCTACATTCCATGGTATTATGGGTCGGGCAATTCTGTCAATACAATGGGAGCAAATAATGGCCGGCGAGAACTTGAAATCGAGCAGGGGAAAACCGGCATTTTGATGAGCTGCAAGCTCCCGATGCGTGATACTACGAGGGCTAATGGCACAAGGCAGTGTTGAAGCCATTAGAAAATTATAAGCCACGACCCCGCCGGGACTTGGAACCATGCCCGATCTTGTGAATATCATCGCTCAATGGTCACCTCACCGAGCAAATGTTACACCCTCAAACATGCTATCCGGGACCTAATAGATGACAAGGTTATTGAAAAGCCTCCACCGGACCAAATGTAGTCAATAACCCTCTACCTCAAATCAATATGATTGAGGTTGATGAAAAACTTTCTCAGTGCCCAAGTTTGAAATAAATAAACACCCACTTTCATATATCCTCATTCCTATTCCTCCACCCTTATCCATAAAAGAGCTTAGGCGTAATATGCTCTCTTGGGACACCATCCTTGGTAGCCAAAACACACTGTAACATTGAAAAAGCCACTTGGGTTGGTGGAGATGTTAGCCACCTTACCGTCTGGCCAGAGCCTACGGCCGAGACCACGAAAGAGGTGACCACTGCTGGAAAGATCAAAGTAACAGAATCTTGGGGCTAAAACGTGGAAGATTCCTTATTAGCTCGGATGAAGAAAACTCGGCCAACATTTCCATCCAGGGCTTCTTGTGTGCTTCCAAGACCCAGTGATACAGTTGGCTAAGTCATTGTCTAAGCAAGCGGTCGTTCCTATTGAAACCTCCCACGAGTTTACTCAAATGATCGGGAACATTCATTTCGAGGCGTGATAATGTTTACCGATCTAGATACCGAGAAAGGAACCTAACCACATTGATGCTCTTCACATCCGTGGGAATTTTGGAGAAACGGGTTCCCGAAGTTTTGATAGATAACTGGTCTTCCGGAATGTATGTCTGCCGACCACGCTAGCCAAGCGGGGATAAAAATATCGAGAACTCACTCCTTCCGCATGACGGAGTTAAGGCATACGACAATACCGGTCGATGTGTCTTGGGGGTAGTCACTTTAATGTTGTTAACCGCCCCACTAAACATGCCGGTTGAGTTCCAAGTCACGGATATACCGGCCACCTAAATTTCTTTGTTGTTGGGGCGCCCTTGGATTCATGGGGTAAAGGGGTAGCCTCTTCATTACACCGGCGTGTCAAATTCATCCACGATGATCACATAGTTATTATTCCGGCCGACAAGATCGTGGAGAATAAGGAAAGCGAGGATGTCCCAATCCTCGAGATAGAACAGCAGAAGACAACGGTATTTTCCTCGGTGGCTTTGAGGTTATCCCCAGCGTTGGTTAACGCCATTGAATATGGTCGGAAACCGACATCATTGGTAAAAAGTTACCTCCCTAGGAAACATGGTCCTTTAAACATGTTCGGGAAAATGAATTACATGCCGGTCTAGGTCTCGTGAAATCGGCAAGGACTAGTTAATTTAGTCCAAGATGAACTTAAGGAATGTATCCTCCTTTCGGTCTAGGATACACGCCTACCTCACCGGTGAGTAGCCGGTCATGAAGCAGAAGCGTAAACGAAGAAAAGAAAGTAAATGAAACAGAAGCTTCCTTATGAATATCCCTCTCTCGACCCTATCGAAAAACCTTAAATGGTTATTTTGTGTGCGAAAGGGGAGATTGAAGCCTATCTTATGTTTCTGAACCACGGATAGACTAGAATGGGAAAAAATGCCAGAGGTTGCCCCGTCTTTGATGAGTCTGTCGGCATTATCTCGGAGATGGTATGGAACAAGTTACCACTGGAGCCCCGTAGCACCAATTATAAGGCTGTCACCATTGAAAATGCTTGGTCTATAGATCGACCAAGATGATTATGCTCACGGCCTGCTAGATGACGATGACCGGTCAGGAGGCTGACTACGGGTATGATAGGTGGAGGCACTATTAAAAGCTCCTGTTGAATTGAGTCTATTTCTAATAAGCCTCTGCGGAGGTGGTACACACGGCCAGGTCCGCTCGACCCGGGCACGTAGGCCGCCGGATACACTATCCCCGTTTTCCTAGCTGCAGTTGGTCATCTACCAATCCGCTACCAATTGAGGATCTTAAACCCGGGTCTCAACAATGTAATAACGCAATGTGCTTTTTAATAATATGGATGTCTTTGCTTATTCCTTAGTTGCACCTAATTTAAAAGGCGCATTAAATAATAATAATTATGATAATGAGTCATTTAATAAAATGGACCCAAAGATAAAAATTATACGCTTGAGCAGCAAAGTCGGTCAGTACCGAGAGCAAGCCATTCATCGGCAAATCTTGAAGACACATCATTATCAACTTTGAAATTTGGACAATGAAATCAAAGAAATCGAGAATCGGCGATTACCTCAAGGTCCGAAGAAAGGCACTTATTGATCTCCTCGAAAGTTCGTAGATATCTTTGCAGGTCCTATGAAGATATGCAGGCCTAGATCGACTATAGTCGACCAGGATTCCCACATGCAGGATGCTCGCCCGATCAAACAACTCAGCGCATCAAGCGAATGGTCACTACAAGTCAAAGAAGAAATCATGAAACATCTGCGTCAACTTTATCAGGGTAGTTGAATACCCGACACAATCCCAACATAGTGGCCAGTTCCCAAGCCCAGCCAGGAAAGTCGGAATCTGTGTAGACCGCGACCTCAGGCGTCGCCCAGATGACTTCCCCACGCCCAACATTGATATTGTGGTAGGCGTAGTCAGCGGCTCACAAGTCGATCCTTCGTCTACGGCATCTTTGGGCTACAACCAAATCAAAATGGCGGCGAGAAGACGAGGAAGACCTCATTCACTACTCTTGGGGACTTCTTGTTATCTTGTCATGCCATTTGAATTTGAAGAATCTGGAGCCACTTACGGAGGCTGCCACCACCCTCTTCCACGACATGATCCTGAGATGGAGGTCTATGTCGATGATATGATCGTGCATTCAGCGGCGCTTTATGGTGCTCACATTAAAGATCTCGAAATTTTGAAAGACTCGAAAAGCACCGGATGAAGCTTAACCCCACAAATGCACATTCGGGGTTACGAGAGGCAAAGTCACAGGATTTCTAGTAATTGAGCAGCATCGAGATCGAGCGGCATGTTGGTCCCAAAATAGGCTCAATCTCTAGAAGGGGGGTTGAATAGCTAGATATGCTTTTATTAAAACTTTTTCTTTTATTAATACTTCTTAAGGATTTAAAAATGTTTGAATAGAAGAGTTTAAGCGTGAAGCTCATCGGATTATGAGAGATTATCAAGAGTCTTTGTTAAAGCCGTGAATCTGGAAACGATTAAACAGCCGATTAAAGTGAGAGATAAGAAGAGTTTGAAGCGCACACGAGGAATTTGAAGTGGTTCGTGCGTGAATAGTACTACATCCACTACAAGTGGTTAGCTTTGGATTTTAAAGTGCACTTGTTTATCCACTAGGTTTATGATTTAGATCTCTAATGGATCGTGTACAAAATTAGTTTTTAACCAAGTGTATAAAGGTGAGAGAGACAATCAATAAATAATTGTTCTCCTTTGCGTGCGAGAATTAA
>CM028383.1:57667832-57720420 GCA_013146195.2 Codonopsis lanceolata
CTAATTAGGCTTTTTTGATTCTCTGGCTAATAGGTTTAAATCTATATAAGCATTCATGTGTCCGATGAACAAACGTATATTACACTCCTCAGGTAAACTGTGTTTATCACCATTTGAGGTGAATTTTGATTCCGCCTTCAGGTCTTAGCAAAGAAAAAATTTATTGGCTTGAACTTGTCACTTGCCCTTCTTCCGAATCCTCCTCTTGTTACTAGTCGACACTTGTCGCTTGACCGACATTTGTCGGCTTGTTGTTAGTCGGACCGATTTTGAGGTTTGTGACCGTAAGATCGACAACTTTCATTGTTCACCCTATCCCTTTTGTTGATGTACCTCTTGGCCGATTCTTTATTTCGATAAGTGAATGGTACAAAGATTATAGACTAATCCCTTTGTCCAATCTTAGTTCACCTTTGACCGCCACATCTTCATCATTTTTGAGTATCCAAGACCATGCCGGTTCATGATCTTTTCGTTGTCCGATGATAGTTTCAAAGCAGCTTTTGACTTTGAGTAAGTATCAACAACATTGGTCGGGCCAAGATTTCTTTCTACAAGGTCAACAATTGGGCATCTCGAGATTTTTGCTTGAGTCTCATATTTTTCATTGAGGCTTTTAAGTTCAAAGAACTTTTTGTCGAACTTTGTAAAGCTCATTGATTTTTAAGCTCACGCTTCTTCTAAATTCTTTCAAAGTCACTAGATAAAGAAAATGGATTCTTTTTAAGTGTTTCAAACTTGAATACATTTCTTGCATTTGTTCCCAAAGAATCATCAACACTTGAGTCAAGCAATCTTCTCCTCCCCGCCTTTTGAATCATGAGTTATTTTAGCAAATTTCGAGAAGTCGACTTTGACTTTCTTTTCTCGGCCGACTTATGATTCCTTGTCCATAAAATCCATTTCCTATTTTTAACCACAAACCGATCAAGTTTGATGACCTTTTCCGCTTGGAGTTTGTAATAGGTGAGCTTTGACACCATTATCGCATCTTTGAGTATTTAGGACTTGGAAGCTCATTTCTTCTGGATCATATATACCGATTCTCGCTTACAAGACACAAATTTGTTTCTTTGCCAAAAATCGGCATTCATCTCTCAACTGCTTCAATCCAAGTTAAAGATTATGATCTTCTCGCAACCAAACCTTTTGTTTTTCAAAAATTTCTAGAGCTCTTTATAATACTCATTTCTTGTAAAAGGACAGCCAAGAAATGACCAAAGTTTTTTCTCTAAAGCAGTTGTCGTCTTTTTTCTCAACCTTGTCTTCATTTGATTTGAAGTAAGGTTTTTGAAAGCTTGAGTAGATGGTTTTGGAAGCTGGAGAAGGTTTTTGATAATTTGAAGGAGACTTTTGAAAATTTGTCAAGGTTTTTAAAATTCTTTTAAAAGATTTGTATTTTCTAAATTGTCTAGCAAAGGCAAAGAATCTCTTCATCAAAGTCATCATCCGACCGAGATGTAGAAGTTTTTATGTTTCTTCTTCTTCACCAAGAGATATTCCCTTCAAATTTTTTCTCAATTTCTTGAGTTTTGAGAACTTTTTTCATAAATTTTTAGACTTGCAACAAGACTACGTGATATGAAGTTTTGTTCAAGTCTCTAGCTTCCTTTATGGCGCCACTTTTACATGCCATCTACTTCCCAAACCGCTAAGAAAACGCATATTTAAATCTTTCATACTATAAACTTACCAAGAGAAGAACATGTTACTTACCTCGAGAAATCTATCGTAGGCATTTTTAAAAAGATTCTTTTGGGTCCTTCTTGAATGCATCAAATTCTTGTATGCAATCATATAGTTTGTTGTCCTTGGTATTCTGATCTCCTTCTACATATTCTACAAGCGCATCCCAAATTTCCTTGGCATCCACACCGATCATATATACCGCTTGTAGTTTTCATCAGTACACTTGACAAGATATGTACGGCTACGGCATCCAATCCAGTAATCTTGTCTTCCTCAAATTCATCGTTTGAGGTTTGAGAACGTATTCTTCTTCTACGAGGAGCAAGAGGGTTTACTGATATCATCATCTGCAGCGAGAAGATTTACCAACTTTAGTATTTATTTTCATTGGTTGCATAGGACCACCTCTTACACATTCCATCAACCGTTTATCTATATTGTTCATATATCTTGTAATTCTTTCCTTCCAGATATCAAAGTGATCTTCATCAAAAATGGGAACTTGAGTGACATTGTTTGATTGAAAAGCTTTAGAGTTGCCATGATCGAGCTTTCAAGCCGTTTGTTAGGCTTGGAAAATAATTTTTCAAAACGCAAAGCTCTGATACCAATTGTAAGTCCAGATGGCAACAGTTAAGGCTAGAGGGGGGGGTGAATAGCCTTTAAAAACTTTTGAGGGTTGATTTGAAAATCGTAAAATATTGGCAGCGGAAAACTTGATCTTGTCAGTCAACTGAACAACAGTTTTCAAAAGAAATTTGTTTTGATGTTTGATCACTGAATATAGAGAAGAAATTCGAACACAAGTTAACTAAACAAGTAAACAAACAAATGTTGTTAACTGGCTGACACTTAATCAGTTTAATAACTTCTTAAGTGTTAAGTCAGTTAGCAGGGATATAAGAAATGGCTGACAATTCAGTTGAAGTGGTTCACAGATAAACTGCTACGTCCACTACCAAGTTGGTCAGACTTGGATTTTTGAAGTGCACTAATTTTATTAAAAAATCTAATTGATCTCTAATGGATCAGTGTACAACAAAAGACCGGTGTTTGGGAGAATGATTGAGGAACAATCAAACTCGTGAGACAAACCGATCGAAGTTCAAATAATTTGAAATGAAGTACTCAGTGTTTTGCCTAAACAATAACTAGAAAGAAATTTTCAATGGGAAGTATCTAGCTAAAGTTTTCGTGAAGACGAGGACTGAGAGTGAGTGAAAAGTTTCTTGACTTCAAAAAATTCTTCAGATTCGTTGTCTTCACCAATGCTTCCAATGAGTATTTATAGATAGTCTTTGCAAGCAATCCGTTAGGAACACATTTGAATTTTGAAAATGTGTTATGACAGAGGCAAGATCACAAAGGATCTTGTGAGATATTATATGGCAGGACATCTATCACAAACACAAGGTGGGAAAGAGTTAGTACAAGAGTATGATTAAACAAATAAGGAAAGGTAAACTCATTCTATAGCTACGTATAGATCAGCTGAGAAAGTTGGCTGACAACATGATATACAGCTGACCAGTTAATCTACTTGTCCTGGCTGACAATCAAGTGAAATGTTTTTAAGCAAATCTTTTAAATTTCAAGATTCAACAGCACGCTTCTCTAACAATGTACTCGTACATATCTGTTGTAGGAAGGACTGCCGTGGTAATATGTGTGGATCTGTTAACAAGCTTTTGGACAACTAGATGAGAATGTTTCTGAAACCACGTCAGATACCCAAATTCAAACTAACCAGGTCGTTGAGCTCTGGAACTAAGATCGTCATCTGATAACATATAGTTGTTAAGCATGTTGAAAAATCTTATGAGCATCAACCACATACTTCTATCCTTGGCAAGAGATCTATTGGTGGTGTCATCAGCAATTGGCGTTGTTGGAATCCTCTATATAAAGCCAAATTGTCGCAAAAATATCTCTGAATGGTATGGCTCCACAATGGTGCCCATACATATACATCCGCGATAAAAGGTAACTCTCTGAAATGGGTAGAACCTTCTCACACTCACATTGTACGGAACCCACTCAACCTACAATAGTATAACATAATACAATTTAAAATCATAATAATGTAATAATCAAACTCGTAAAATAACGAACATAAAAAAGTCAACGATTAATACTCACATCATTGTATCTCAAAGAGTCAATTTGTTCACGAAACGTCTTTAATCGTGTAATATTTAATCCATGATTGTCTATCGGTTTCCACCTTTGTCCAACGGGCTGTCTATTTCTATAGTCCACATTATGTGGAGGCCTAAAACATGGAAATTATTCGTATATCCAGGCCTGCGTGAAATTCAATTGTAAATATAAGGCAATTATATTTATCAATTATCAAATATAGGACAAGATATTACCTCCAATAATGTTAACGATCCTTTCCCTAGCTCTCTATATAAGAAAGCTAGTGCAACAGCTCCCCATGCATATGTGGACGCATCCTCTAGATCAGCTAGCCACTCAAGGTATTCTATACTAACTCGGGTGCCATTCTTGTCGGTAAAAATACTGTAACCCATCATATATAACAAATATTCCCTCACTACATACTTCACTATCTGTTCATCATCAGATGAGACATCGTGCATAAATGTTTGTCAGAGCCACTCAAGTCTCATTGATGAACCCTTGACTCCCCGCATCCCATCCCCCAATTGCAGACAATCCACTCCCAAAATTAAACAAACACGTTCCTTTGTCAACTTGCCAGTAGATAGAACCGACCTCCCAAGGATCAGAAAACCAAGGATACAATGCACATCATCCAAGGTAATTGATATTTCACCAAATGACATATGAAAAATATTGGTCTCTGGATGCCATCATTTCACAAAAACGCTAATTAATGGTATATTGACTTCATCAAAATGCACCAGGCTACTTTCTTGCAAGTTTGTTGGTTTAGTAGTCGTCTTGAAATAACAAGCACTCGCATCAGCTAAAATCTCCCATTCCCGTATTTTTTATGTATGGCTAATACATCTTAGAACCCCTCTCTCATTACCCAACCATACATCTACAGCGAAGTGGTCGACGTATGTGATTAACAATGACCCTATCACTGGTCCACCAAGTTGATACAATGGTGAAGTAAGTTAAATTTCACCAATTTCACCAAGTTTACAATACTGGTGAAGTAAGTTAAATTTCACCAAATTCACCAAGTTTACAATATTGGCCAAACCTAAAACAACAAAACAACCATACCAATTGTGGAACAAAACAACCAAACCAAATATGGAACAAAACAACCAAACCAGTTATAAGAAAACAGAGCACACAAATTGGTGGACCAAATTAGTATCTTACATTACCAAACCTAAAACAAAGGTTAGCATTGTCATAAACATAAACAAAAATACGTGACCAAACTGGCGTATACTTACACAACTATAAGGAGCAACAACAACATCAGAATAAGAAAAAAAACAACCACATAGTAGAAAGATGAAAAAATTTCACTCCCTATTGCGCTTGATTTTTAGTTGCATTATCTCTTTTTTGTGTTGATTGATTGATTGTAGAAGACCTGGAATTACAACAAAAGATCTAGGGCACATGGGGGGATCATGCCATGAAAAATAACGACACCCGTTATCTTGTAAATAATTTAAATCGGCAAAAAGAGGAAGGTGAGTTATCAATCGATGATATAAACCCTACAAACTTAATTTGGAAATTTGAATGAACACTTACGGTAGAAACAGGTTTCGGAAGGAAAAAACCTCCGCCCAGGGTTTGTTCCCGTCCATGATGTTGTAAGCACGCTGGTTTGACCACAATAACAAGTGACATCTGCCATAGCCGTCAATAGTTGTTGCTTATGAAGGAAAGAGGGAGGAAGATGATGAATACGACCGTTATTCGAAGGAAGGAATACGATGAGGACAATGAAATCAACTAACCCCCAATTAGCGCTTATTTATGTCTTACTATGAGCAATGACTAAAATAATCATCAAATGAAGGGGCACGTGCAAACTAACGTTGGAGTTCTAACGATCATCAGTCTCAAGGGTTATGTGGGACGAAATGGAACATATTTTAGGGGGTAAAACATATTTTAGCCTAAATGAAATTACATAATATTGTTTTGTGACAGAGAAAAAAAAAAAAAAATACCTTGGAAATAATGGTCATCCCACTCGAGCGTATTATAATCTTATATAAACCCTGGAAATAATTGGCCATCCCACTCGAACATATTAACATCTAATATAAACCCTTGAAATAACTGGTCGTCCCACTCGAACATATTATAATCTAATATAAACCCTAGAAATAACTGCTCGTCACACTCTGACATATTATAATCTGATATAAACCCTGGAAATAAACCCTAGATATAACTGCTCGTCACACTCTGACATATTATAATCTGATATAAACCCTGGAAATAACTGTTCATCCCACTCTAATGTGTTATAATCTCATATAAACCCTGGAAATAACTGGTCATCCCACTCAAATGTATTATAATATGATATAAACTCTGGAAATAATTGTTCGTCCCACTCAAACGTATTATAATATGATATAAACCCTGGAAATAACTTGTCGTCCCACTCAAACGTATTATAATCTGATATAAACCCTGGAAATAATTGGTCGTACCACTCGAACGTATTATAATCTTATATAAACCCTGGAAATAACTGGTTGTCCCACTCGAACGTATTATAATATGATATAAACCCTGCAAAATAACTGGTTGTCGCACTCGAACATCTTATCATCTTATATAAACCCTGGAAATCACTAGTCATCTCACTCGAACGTATTATAATCCGATATAAACCCTGGAAATAACTGGTCGTCCCACTCAAACATATTATAATCTTATATAAACCCTGGAAATAACTGGTCGTCCCACTTGAACGTATTATAATCTGATATAAACCCTGGATATAACTGGTCGTCGTACTACAACGTCTTATCATCTGATATAAACCTTGGAAATAACTGATCGTCCCACTCAAACATATCATAATCTTATATAAACCATGGAAATAACTGGTCGTCCCACTCAAACGTATCATAATCTGATATAAGCCCTGGAAATAGTTGGTCGCCTCACTCGAACGTATTATAATCTGATATAAACCCTGGAAAAAACTGGTCGTCCCACTCGAACGTATTATAATCTTATATAAACCCTGTAAATAAAGGGTCGTCCCACTCGAACATATTATAATCTGATATAAACCCTGGGAATAACTGGTCGTCCCACTCGAACTTATTATAATCTTATCTAAACTCTAGAAATAACTGGTTATCCCACTTGAACGTATTATAATTTGATATAAACCCTGGAAATAACTGGTTGTCCCACTCGAACATATTATAATATGATATACACCCTGGAAATAACTGGTTGTCGCACTGAAACGTCTTATCGTTTGATTTAAACCCTGGAAATAACTGGTCGTCCCACTCGAACGTATTATAATCTGATATAAACCCTGAAAAACCCTAAAACCTAAACCCTAAACTCTAAAACCATAAACCATAAAACCCTAAACCCTTAACCCTAAATTCTAAAACTCTAAGGTCGATCAAATGAACAGACCTAGTCAATTTTTTTTATCAATTGAACAGAAAAAATACCCTTCAGACAATAAGGTCGATCACAGGTCGAGTAACTCGACCTTGAGGTCGATCACCAGTTGAGTAACTCGACCTTACTCGACTTTTGGTGTTTGTACGCGTTGTTATACGTGTTAAGGTATGTTCGGTCTAGAAAACCAAACTTTTTTCTTATGTTCGGTCCAGGTAACTGAACCTTTCTTGTTAAGTCAACATAGTCAATTTTTAATCAATTGAACAGACAAAAATACCATTCGAACAAAAAGGTCGATCAATGGTCGATCACAGGTCGAGTAACTCGACCTTAATGTTGATTAACTCGACCTTAGGGGTTTGTACGAGCTGTTATGCGTTTTTAGGTATGTTCGGTCCACATAACCGAACCTTTCTATTTGTGTTCGGTCCAAATAACCGAACGTTATTATTATTTTCGGTCCAGGTAACTGAACCATTCTTGTTTAGTCAACCTAGTTGATTTTTTATCAATCTTGGAAAGTGTAGTAGACCTTGTGTTTTGTAATGAAATCAATACAAACAATAATGTTAATATAAAACATTAAAATATAATACATCTAAACAACACAAAGCACGGTCGTCTAATTATTGAAAAACGAAATACATTGTTATCATAAGTTCACTGTCATACATAGAAAATTGAAATTGAACATAATACAAACCAAAACTAAACTTGTGAGATTGCTTATCACTCGTAGGAGTTGGATCAGGTTGTGATTTCCTATAACTCATAGGAGTTCGATCCGTACACGAAAGTCGGTTGTGTCCTACTTTTTGACATCTACTGCATTTTTGTCTTCTACGATGCTCTCCAACTGAAGGGATTCTCTTTGTTCTACGACGACTAGCTCGTACTCGGACTAAAGGTGGCAAAATAGTCATTTATTTGACTGATTTTGGAATGTCCCAATCCTCTTCATTAGAGACAGGGTAGATGTTTTCATAATATGCTAGTCTCTAACAGTCAACTATATAGAATGATGAGCACAATCGATGCACTGAAAAATTTCTCTTGTTTGCAACTGCAACTGCATGGCACGTGGTCCAACTGAAACTTACCGCAATTGTAAGTATTAGTAACAAAGTCCACCGTGTAATTCTTAGGACCGCTCCTCACCATATACGGAGTTGAGAGACTCTACATTGTACATGTTTGTGCTAACTCACGCCTATCACAAAACCATTTCTACAATGTTTTACTAATACTTTGAAGCACGGGAATTATAGGAGTCTGTCAGGCGTCCTTGAATATGGAGTTGAGAAACTCTACATTGTTTGAAATCATTATATTGTAACGGTTTCCTTTGCAATGTGACCTGGCCCAAGTTTCAAAAATGGTTCCGCTAAGATATTCTCAACCCTTCTCATCAGTTTTTTTTTCAATTTGAGACATATGTTTCCTGAACCCTTCTTTCGTATATGCCTCTCGCCACCCTCATGAAAAGAGAAAATGTCTCGGCTTAGGGTTGCGGTCTTTAAATTTTCCTTTATACGGTAGATACAATATACATGATGTACATTTTGAAAAACATCTTTGACTGCAGTAATAATGCTCCTATATTGGTCGGAAATGATCACAAGTCCTTCGTTGTCACCTGTTATTGCTTTCAACTTCGTAAAAAATCAAGTCCATGCATCATCATTCTCATAATCAACAATAGCACACGCCAGAGAATATATCTGAATATTTCCATCCTGACAAGTTGCAATAATCAATGTGCCTCTTTATGTTGCAGTTGAAAATGTTCCATCCACAATGATCACCGGACACATTGCAACGTGGAATCCGATAACGCAGGCCCCATACTCCAAAAAGAAATACTTGCATCGATTTTCACTATTAAGCTCTAAAGAGTACACTGTTGCTGGATTAGCAATTACAAATTATGGGCATATAGCTTCCTGTAACTATCCTCCGCTGAGCCCCTTATGTTAAGGCAGCTTCTTCTTCTTCTTCTTTTTCTTCTTCTTCTTCAACCAAGATGATTACTTTCTTCACGGCTCCCTTCGTAATTTTCTTCACAGTTCCGTTCTCAATTTTCTTGCTTAGTTATATAAAGAAGAGTTATAGTGCCAGGAAGGTTAAGATTAAAAAGCCATTCAACATCTTCATCTGACGTAATTTGGACATGATGTTGTAAATTCTCCTCTGTTGGTGGAGGAGTAAGAAATCATAACTCTACATCATCAACTTAGCAAAGCTTTTTTACTTTAGCATAAAACTCTTCAAATGAAGTTGAATTACTGAGCGCAAATCCTCTTGGTTTATGTTTGTCACTAAATTTCCACGAAGATCCAATGTTCTCGTCATTGTTGTTGTCAACAAAATGTTCAAAATACAAAACAGTGATCCAAATAGTTGAACCCATACCTGAAAAGCAATCGAAAAGAGTTTCATCAAAAATAGTCCTGGTTGAGTAAAAGTATACACTTGGTTGAGTAAAAATTGACATGACAACAATAATGCTTGCTTGAGTCAAAATAAGGTATGATTGATGAAATATAATCAAGGTTTCTTTAAAAATATCAAAGGTTTATCAAAATTATCCAAGGTCTATATCAAAAGTGTCCAAGGTCTATCAAAGGTGTCCAAGGTCTATCAAAAGTGTCCAAGGTCTATCAAATGTGTCCAATGTCTATCAAAATTAACCAAGGTCTATCAAAATTAACCAAGGTCTATCAAAGGTGTCCAAGGTCTATCAACGGTGTCTAAGGTCTATCAAAGTTGTCCAAGGTCCATCAAAGGTGTCCAAGGTCTATCAAAAGTGTCCAAGGTCTATCAAAGGTGTCCAATGTCTATCAAAAGTGTCCAATGTCTGTCAAAAGTGTCCAAGGTCTATCAAAGGTGTCCAAGATCTATCAAAGGTATCCAAGGTCTATCAAAATTATCCAAGATATATCAAAGGTGTCCAAGGTCTATCAAAAGTGTCTAAGGTTGATCAAAAATATGCAAGGTTGCTAAAAAATAGGCAAGGTTGAGCCATTTCATGTCAAGGTTGCTTAATATAATACAAGGTCTAGTAAAACTACTAGAGGTCTAGTAAAATAGTCAAATGTTGATAAGATAAGAATGTTCGGTTACCGCAACCGAACAGTTTCAGAGTATTTCGGTGGATGTAACCGAACATGTTTGAGATTGTTCGGTTGAGGTAACCAAACATGTTTACCCAAACTTTCTTTGTTTTTTGCAATGCATTTCATCAAATATTATCAATAATCGAACCTTCATAAATATAAAAAAAAATAAAAAAAAAATTGTTACATTGCATTTAACAAATTTGCTGCATTGCATTTAACGAAAAAATGAAATAATACGTTTAAGAGACACACAATAGAGTAAAAATACTAATCGAATGATTGATTTGCCTATCCGTGAAAATGATGGAATGAATTCAAGAGAAAATACAATATGTTTGCAGTAGAGAGGAAGAAGAATTGCAAAGAGAGGTTGAGTGGCTTGCAAAGAAGAAAGAGACGAAGAACGAATAACGAAGAAGAAAGAGACAAAGAAGAATATGATTATACAAGGAGAATACAACGTTCATATTCCTCAGTTGTTGGATTTGGGGATACTATAGACAATTCACAATATTCTATCAGCCATATAAGTTAATTTTTTAACACAAAAGGGTGTTATAAACAATTTATCCCAAAAAAATGGTTATATAAGTTAGTTTTTTGAGAGTTAGGTTATTTGTTAGTTTGGTAGGTTTGAAAAGGTCATTAATACATATACCCCGATGCACAGATGCAGACATGTTGAGAGAGTGAAAAGGGTTTGAAATACGAATAGAAACCAAGGTTGGTAAAGGTGGATATTTTAGTCTTTTTGTATTTTAGAGAGGTCATTTTAGTCTTTTTCAATATGTTCCGTTAACGGCATCCATTTTATGCTTCATATTGATACTTTTTGTAAAGTAAAGTTAGCAAAGTGTGAAAAAAAAAAAATAGAGTAAGTTTATCGGACTTTATGAAATATTAGGGGACCAAATTAAGAATTAAGCCTTATTAATATTTCAAGAACTTCATCTATTGGGTTATTAACGAAACGTAAACTAACATTTACTTAACAAGCAACTAGCAACTATAAGTCATCAATCCACATACAATACATGCACTAATAGACTAATAGTTCAATATTGTTATAGTGCAACATAGGGACCGGGTTACCTAACCTTGAAATTAAGGTGTGCAAGTTGGAAGATAATTAGTTACAATAAAAATAAGGAAAACAAAAAAGGTGAAGATGATAACATGCGAATTCCATATAAAGCGTGCTTATACAATCTACAAGAATCATAGAGCTGGTTAGGCCTGACAATTACAACTAAAAACTTATTAACACATTGTGAGTGTCCCGTTTTTAACCAATTTCGCGCCACTGAAAGGCGGGGGGTTTCAAAACCTTTTAAGCGCGTGGAATACGCTCGGCCTCAATTGTGGACTCGAAAAACGTGTTATAGAGTCGTCATCTTTATTTTAAGGAGAAACAAAAAAAAAACAAACATACCAGATTATATGGGTTCGGGGGCTAAGTTACGAGTTAGAAAGGGGTTAGGCACCCAACTCGCCCTTTCAGTCTCACAATGAGTTTAACAATATGCTTGTTTTATTTTGTACATTTTGGCTCAGAAAAATACGTTTATATGCGACAAAGATAAATAGAGAGAAATTAATTCACTTTTATTAAAGAAAAGAAATTAAATTACAACTTGAATAATACAACTTAAAGAATAATTACAACATTTTTATAAGCTATTTTAAGGATAAAACAATTTATACTAATAACAAACTTTATTTACATTATATGTATAAGCAGGAAAGAAATTTATTAAATAACAAGAAACATAACTATTTCTTATTTTTAAGTGAATGCAGGAAAGAAACTAAATAAAATGTCAGAAATTATAACTACTTTACATTAAAGTAAAGACGGAAGAAGAAACTAATTTAAAGAAAATGAAATGTAGCTATTATTACATTTAAAGTAAGAACGGAAAAGAAACTAATTTAAACAGAAAGGAAATATAATTACTTCTATTTTAAAGTAAAGACATAAAAGGAACTAATTTAGAAGTAAAAGAAAATATAACTATTTCTATATTAAAGTAAAGACAGAAAAGAAATTAATTAAATATTTATATCTTCTATTTATATATTGAAATATATGCATAAAGGAAACTAATTAAATGTTTACATTTTAACTATTTATATATTAAAATATAAACAAAAAGGAAACTTACTTAGATATCTATATTTAAGTTATAGATTATAATAAATAACTACGGGGACAAAACTTACCTTCTAGAACATGAGTGTCTGAACCCGGTATGTCTGGGCTTAAGCCCACTAGGCGGTTTTAGATGTGCTTCCCCTGTCCTTTCGAGAAATGAAGTCTTTTTTCTTTTGATGTTGTTGGATTTCGAGCAGCGTGGTTGCTCCTTTTAGTTGTTTTTCGCCTTGGGATCTAGGTGGCACAACTGCTTGCTTTTGCTTGCTTGCTTTGCGTGTTTGCTGAGTCTGAAATCGGGCAGAGCAACTGCTTGCTTCGGTTGGATTTTGACGTATGGATTTGGGTAGAGCGACTGCTTGCTTTTGCTTGATATTGCATCTGGAATCGGGTAAAGCAACTGCTTGCTTTGGCTGGTTTGACGTCTGGATTCGGGCAGAGCAACTGCTCATTTTGGTTCTTTTAAACCGGTGAAATAGGGCGGAAACCTAGCATGGTAATTAGGGTTCAATTTGGCCGGAGAGTTTTAGTGTTTAGGGAAGAGATTTGACAGTTTGGCAGAGCTTCGAGGCTGGAGAGGAAAATAACCTCGGCATTCTCTCGAGATAACTTTCACAAACTATGCATTGAAACTATGTTTTTTTCTGAAGCCGGGAGCATTTATTTATAGGCTGGGATCTGGACTTCCTTCGTTGTTAAGTATCATCAACTGTGCATGAGCAGCTTGTACCGCGTGCTGAGAGAATTGCACCAAAAGGCAACTGCACTAGTGTTTTAAACTTTGTGGGCGCAACCAGGGGGCTAAGTGGGTGCGGCCTAAAAGCTTGGTGGGCGCAGCGCCCACAGCCTTTTTTTCTTACAATTTTGGCACTTTAGCCCCCTACAATTAAATGTTTATGCATTCTTCTTTATTTTTGCATTTTTTGCATTTTAAAACCTTGTAACTTGACATCCGTTAGTCCTTTTAATAAGTCCTGATATTTTATAGCATGTCATATAACAGGGGTACGAAATTGGGATGCCTAGACTCATCCAACCCGTCTCGAAAATTACCCAACCCAATCTGACCCGTTATTTTTTTTGGGGTCAAAATGGATTACCCATTTCAACCCGTTATTTTTTACATTACGAAAAATTGTGAGTCAAAACGGATCGCCCGTTACTCATTTCGACCCGTTTATTTTTGGGTTATGACGGGTCATGACTCATTTCGACCCAATTCATACCCAACCAAATCCACTCTATCGCCAACCTTAGGGCTGGTTAACCAAAAGGGTTAATTCAGTAACTTGACCATTATTGAGTTTCTATCTACATGGAGCGATCTATTTTGGAAGATGTCTCATTCGACGCTCACTGTGTACAAATTCTTTGGCCAATGGGGTAGTCTTAAACTCAAATTAACAATTTAGTTTGGAAATACCTTGTAACCACAAAAAAAGAAAAGGGAAAAAAAATAAAAATATATATGGTTGGTTTAAACACTAAAGCTTAAATGGTAATTTGGTCACCCTAATTTAACAGATTATTCGTTAGGTTTACTTTACTTTTTTTTCCACTTTAATTACTATAGTTGGTCTTACTTTTCACGATCATCTCGTTTTAGATGGAAAGTTTATGACTTTTTTAAAACCCAAAAATACCCTTATCGATTCCACGTACTACTCACCCTTTTCAAAACAAAATAGTTCACCCTCCCGCCCTCCACAGCTCTTCCTTACTCTTTCTCTATCCTAAACCCTCCAAACCATAACAATGGCGATGATTGATCTATCACCAAAATAAATCGAGCAGCCGATAAAGTCCCACATTTCGACTACATGTCAACTAAGCCATTCTCGACATTCACAAGACAATCAATCCCAGTTCTGATTACATAACAGTGAACCGATTTACCAATCTTCAAGGACCCCGTACTCGCAACGACTGACAACATGGAAACAACAGTCTGAGGTCATCGTCTGCATGCATCCGCGAACCAATTCCAATACCCTTTTTGCAAAACCCAGAAATTATAGTATTCCAAGTTTCCAACTAACCAAATCTCATTCGGGCATTCTATCAAACACCTTTTATGCCACATCAATGAACCTACATCGCTACTTTCATCCATCCTACAAAAGAATGATAAAGCATTGTTCCAAGAAGTGTGCTGCGCATAACCCTTAAGCATGGTGTGACAGAGAGGATCGATTTTGGGTCGATGGATTTGAAAACACAACCGGCTTTGGGCAAGCTGTCATGTTTTCAACAAGGAATATCAATCTCTATTGCCATGTTATAGTACTGTATTTGTAGTTGTAGTATTGATAATCATAAGGGTGAGACTAACTACACACCAAAATTCATTCTCTACACTCCCATTTTATGTAATGTACATCACATAGTACAATACCTCAATGCAGAAAAAAAGGGTGTAGATAGTGGGTTTTTGGGTGTAAATGTGTAATTAGCTTCCACCTAATCATAAAATCATAAATTGTTCATTAAATGAAACAATAAAGAGAGTGGGAGAAATAGAAATATATATATATATATATATATATATATATATATATATATATATATATATAAGTTGGTGAGGAGTCATGTAATTATGTCCATCTCACCCCACTTTTGATAAATTTTGATTGTGAAGCATCCACATAGGGAAACTCTTGGATTTTAAAGACTTTTCATTTTTTGATCATTAGCTAATAACAATATCAATTAATAATAGAATTGATAAAGAGAATTTATATCATAGTTGTTACAAAATATCTATTGTTATGCTCCTATTATAATTAGTATTAATAATTACACATTAACTTCTCTTAATAACAATGTCTATATATAAAAATAGAAGTCTAATACTAAAGAACTCCCGCTAATACACTAGGTAAGCGGGTTGAATGTCCTCACGGGCGTAGTTCAGCTGGTTAAGAGTTAGTAGATTTGGAACAGGACCAAGGGTCGAGTCCTAGCAACCGCAGTGTGAGGGTTTCATCCTCTTGTGGGGGTGGCTCCTTGTAGGTACTAGACACGGGTCATCCTAGCTACTTAATCGCTGAGTCACCGTGATTTTCCCTCAAACATTTTCATAGGGCTGGGGTGTGGGGGCTCTCGGGGGGAGATTTTCCCCTTTTAGAACCGGTAAACGGGTTGAAGGAGTAGAAAGGTATTTTGATATTGCTAAATACTAAAGAACTGCTCTTCCGACTCTACCACTTCTTAGCGGCTCCAAAAAATAAAATGTAATTCTCCCTCCTTTTCGCCTCCTCTCTCACAAGCCTCCCCCAAACGCCTCTCCTCTCTCTCCTTACCGTCTACAGTGTCCCTCCCTTCTTTCTCAGCGCCAACACCCATGCGGTAACTCGAAGCTCCAACGACCGTAACTCTCACAACTGTAAGCTTTCTCTCTTCATCTCTCTATAGTTCAATTTATTGCAATAGGTTTAGTTTTAATGCCTCTTAATTTCTTCTTTCTCAATCTTACTGACACCCGATTTTGAGTTTTGTTTAATTGTTCATGGTGTATGATTTTGGTATCAAAGAAATTAAAGAGAGAGAGAGAGAGTATGGATTGGGAAGGTGTTGTGACAATTGACAACAACATATCCTTCTCCAGCAATGGCGGTCATTCTAACTCCACCCTCTTCCAATGTACTCCTTCAAAGGTATCCCCCAATTGAAGAAAATTTTAAATTAGTTCATTACTTCATGTTATTCTGTAATTTGATTTATTTTAGACCCAATTGAGTTTGACAATTTTCTCTTTTAGAAGGTCATGTCACTTTTATTGATAGCAATTATGTGTTTCGTTTTTGCAAGATTGGTACTTTTGAGTGGAGATTGAGCCTAAATGGTATGTTTCTTATCTGTGATGTGTACCTGTAAAAACATTTTATTTGGAGGAAGTCCCCTTTCATGGTGTTTATAAGAATATTTTTTTTTTTACTGTACTTTATCGATTGCTCCAATCCAAAATTGAAGAAAGAAAATCACTTCACGAAGACTATTTTGGGTCCCTAGAACTCGGTATAAAATTGGTTAATTACTGTATTGTGTACTACTTCGATCCCATTATTGTTTATGAAGTTTTTACGCACCCGAAATGTGTGTCAATTAATGACTGATTAATTACAAGTTGTGAATGAGGCATGAGATGAACTTTGGTGGTGGAATAGTTGCCTTCACTTCTGAGATGAGATTCTTTACCAAGACCACGAGAGAGTTTACTCTTACGGGTTCTTAATGACAATGGTCATATACTTTCATTCAACTGATTTGATCAGGTACAAGCTACTATATGTGCTTCATCTGATTGAAAATGTTTCTTGCCCTTTCGCCTTGGAGTGAATGTATAGAGTGGTAAGTTTGATTTGGACAACTTTTATGTATATATGACATGTATCATGTGAATCGAATCATATGAAACTTTCATTTGGTTACAAGTAAATACTCTCCTCAGGCCAGGAATGATACATTGTCTGTTTGAGAAGATGAATGAAGTAAAATAGTGTATAGAAACAACTATTTACTCATATCCGTAATTTTACTTATTATCAAACGAAAGTATTATATTACACAACCAAAAATTTGTATATATTGACAACTCGTAACTTTTGTTAGACATGAAGTCAACAAACGCCTACATTCAATAACAATAATCTTTTATAAAAATATTCAATTAGTATTAATAATATATATATATAGTTGGTGAAGAGTCCTATGGTTGTGTCTCCTCACCCACTTTTGATAAATCTTGAATGTGAAACATCCACTTAGGCAAACTTTTAGATTTAAAAGACTTTTCATTTTTTGATCATTAACTAATAAAAATATCAACTAATAATAGAATTGATAAAGAGTATTTATATAATAGTTGTTACAAAATACATATTGTTATGCTCCCATTTAAATTAGTATTAATAATTACACATTAACATTTCTCCTAATAACAATACCTATATATAAAAATAGAAGTCTAATTACTAAAGAACTCCCCCTACTGCAGTAGGTAAACAAGTTGAAGGCGGCTCTTCCAACTCTACCATGTGGCTCCATGAAATAAAGTATAATTACTTTATTGAAGGTTAGTTTTATCGAAGCTAAAATAATTCGATTGTAAGCTTAAATTAAAATAAAGGACTCCAAAAAGACGATGACTCAAAGTAAAATTTTAAACGTGCGAAGCACGGGCTATCTTATTAGTAAAATAAAGAAAAGCAAAGCAAAGTAAAACATACGAAACAAAGAAAAAAAACCTATTCACAAAACCAAATATCGGAACGAGAGTGTGAACACTGTAAGGTACGTCTGAAGTTATTTAATTTAGGCTTAAATAGCAATTTGATCATCAAACTTTCACTAGCCCCTAGGGGGTGGCTTAGTGGTAGAGATAAGATTTCACAATATATGAGGTCTCAGGTTTGATCCCTTCTCACGCTCCCTTTAGGATGAGAAAAAAAAATCATCATACTTTCACGTTTTTTTTTCATTAAGCTTATTGAATTTTTTTCTCTCAATTTAATCGATGTACTTGGCCAATCAAGTCAATAAGGTCACTCATGATCATTTCCGTTAGTTAGATGGACAGAAATGTTTAAAATGACCAAAATACTTTTACTAATGTATAGGGTTTTCACTTTAAAATGTTATTAGTTAAGAGGCCAAACTAAAAGATTAAAAATGCTTAGATACTGATTACATGGTTGAAGATATATATATATATATATATATATATATATATATATATATATATATATATATATATATATATATATATTGAAAGTACAAAGCAAAACAAATTATTAAGATATGTATGCCCAATTCTTTAATTATCCAGCTTCTTCACCATAATTATCTCTAATTTATTTTTTTTATTTTTATTCAGCATAGATTTACTATTTTACAAATATTTAGTTTGTAGTTTCTTAATTGATTATTATTGTAATCAACTGAAATCTCAATTTAATTTTTGTCCGGCCTAAATTTAGTTTTTTAAAAAAAAATTGTTCATAAGTTTTGTAATTAATTTTTGTAATTAATTTTGTAATTTTAAATATTTGTATTTTTAATTTCTTTCTTTTTAACAAATTTGTGCTAACTTTCCCTTTTTAGTTTGAAATCTTTGTGATTTCGATTTCGAATAGTTTTTTTATTAATTTCACTGTCTCATTCAATTTATTTTATGATTTTTGTCTGAGATTTTCATTTTTAAGTTTATATCAATTAACAGGTGTTGAATTGATGTGTACGAGAGAGAGAATGTTTTTTGATGTTTAATTATATTCTTTTTGGATGAGTTACAAAATTTTACAACCAATAAAATATATTTTTCTTTAGATTTTGGGATGTCGTATTTGTTTTGTATAATATACATTGATCTGATCCCTACAAAATCTCAAATATATATTAATTTATTCGCATCATACTTACTTCATACACTGACGATCTCCATACTAATACCGTGTTATAGACACGGGCACGAAATCTAGTATATATATATATATACACACACATGTCAAGTCCGATCAGGTTTAGGAACGGGTCTGAGGGTAAACCTAACCTGCTCCTAAACCCGAGAGGTCCTTAAATTACCTACTAAACTCACTCCATAAAGAGCAGATCATAGCAGGTTTCGGATTGAGTTCAAATATTTTGTCATCCTTAGAGAGAGTATAGAGTAATCCTGTTATGTAACTTTTTTTTTGGGGGAAGAAAAAAAAGAACGAAATCGGCTCCTCTTTTCACATTTCAGCATGTGTTTTTCATGGTAGACTAGTGAAAAACAAAACATACATATACACACTATATATAGTAATGACCAACAAGCATTTGAACATTTACATGATTGATCGTAATTCGTAAACTACAGCGACAAAACAAACAACATCCTCTCTCCGACACAAACCCGAACATATATCGCCGGAAATACTTCTCCAGTAGGTACACACACTTCTCAATACCTTCCATTTTCGTCCTATTTATCAAAGGAAACTTCTTAAATGTACAGCAATCAGAAACACAACCTGGTTCAAACCAGACTCTTCAAGTTTCTTTGCAAGGCAAAGAGGTAAAGCCCAACTCAACTTGGACATCGTGACCACTGAACCAACTCTCTTAGTATCTGCAATTTATGCAACAGCTGTTCCAACGTAACCCTGACTATGTTGGTTCACAAACTGCCCGGATTTATTCTGTAAATAATTAAAAACACAAGTTTAAGAACGACCCCATTATTTTATATGAAATTTCAAACATAAAAAGAAAACAACGTGCTTATAGAGCAGAGAAAAGAATATAGAACTTCCTTTTGAAGCTCAAACAGATGGAAAATCAATTGTCTTGATGATGAAACGTGTGAAGTCGTATTGAAGTACATTTTCCTTTTATGGAAGACTAAAGTCACACTCCCTTCGTCCCAATAAAAAAAATGTCTCATTTGGATAGTCAATCGTACTTTTACTCCTCTAGATTTCATTTAAATTGCGTGGAAGTTTTAGTTTCTTATTTATTTATTATGTATGATATGTTAGATAAGTATCATGACCCTCGAATGCAAGAAAAAAATTGAAACAAGATAGAGATTGGTAACTTAATTTTTTTGAAAACGGGCAACAAATTATGGATGGAAATAAAGGGAATGTAAGACTTTTTTTTGGGAAGAAGGGAGTATCAATTGTAGATCAGATGCACCTTCATAAAAAGGGGTGTCATGCCAAGGGCCGCAATAATTTATCACAGAATAAAATCGTTCTAACAGTGGTTTTACTTCTTTGATTTTAACCTTTCCCATCAGGCTATGACCAGTTTATAACATCATAAATCTAACATAACTATCCATTTACCCATGCAGTCCTACATCAACTCTCCTTAGTTGAAAAGAACAATACTTTTGTAACTTTCAAGCTCACAAGAATGAAGAAGCACTGTGAAGATTGAAGGACTTCTTCAACTTCAATGTTGCACATCTACAGCCAGTATAAGTGTGTTTAGTCTTGTCACTGATAAGGGAATATGTGTTGACATGACGAGCATGTTGCGCTTCAGGGGCATGTGCCCCCAAAGAGTATATGACAAGGCTTAATCGACAAAACATCACATAACAATCTCGGCAAGCTTGCCAATAGAGAACGTCATTGGGTATAGTTTATCAATCAGTAACTTTGTGTCACTGACCAGGCACCATCTTAAGGCTCAGCTCACTACATCCTCAGAAGTAACATCATACGGTAAAGGTATATCCAACTAGCATGCCTGACGTTGAAATTGTACTCTCATCTGACATTTCTTTAGTCTTAAGCACATCATTGACCAGCTTGTGAGTACAAAAAGTGGATGAGAAACTATCCATATCCTGATCTTCATTTTAATTGGCATAGGAACATCGAACACCTCTTCTTTAGGTTCTTGCTCATCAAGTTCTTGAGGCCCTTTAGGCACTTCCTTTCTAATGGTGCAGACAATTCCGTAGATGTAATTGACTAAGTACTGTTAGAGGAAAATTTTCAACAAAAAAATAATATAAAAAAAATTCACTTCTTAATTTCTATTTTTTTTGATAAGTAAATTAACTCATTTGATTATGTTATTTATTCCTCTATCCATATATTAGAATTCAAATCCCGTTCTCAACCCATGACCAACATGAGCTCGAAGCTTGGAATGTTTCAGTTTATGCTCCTGCTAAATTCTTGACTGGAAGGGACACCAAAAGCCTCAAAGTATGGATTTCATTTGATCTATATCACATATATTATGATTTGTACCTTGTTTGAATTATGTGAATAGAAAACTTCCTCTGACTTTCTTTCACAGAAGAATGATGGCCAAATCCATGACAAACATCCAGACAAATCAGAAGTTTCTAAACTGGCATTCAACAAGGTAAGGTAGGAAAAACTCTAAGGAAAAGAGTGTGAAAAAAGAGTTCTAAACTTTCTACTTTCAGGCAATGGATCGAGTTCATGATGTGTGATTTAATTGTCCAATTCAGGTATGAGCCGGTTGAAGAAGAAGAACAGTAAGGCTCACTTGGGAATCCCAAACGGAGAGGAAATTAAAGGAAAGTCCATCATTCTCACTTACTTCTGTTGTTTGGGAGTCTACTTTGGAGAGGACAGAGAATGGAAAGAAAGATTATTTTCTCCACTTCTGTACCTTTGAATTTACAAGATTTAGAAGGAAAGAAAAATTCATTAACGAATATATCCATATGCCGATTTTTCGCACCAAAGCTGTGAACAAAAGATTATAAAAGTATATCAGATCACCATATTCTCCAAATCAAATACCCTGGGAGGATGGCCAGACCTCCACCACAACCAGAAACATCAAACCACGATATGCTCCCTCAATATTCCACAACTTTTACTTTTTACCACCTCATTTCTTCCTCTTTCTTTTTTTGATAGGTAAGTGTGACCCCTGGTTGCCTGTTGGTATGTGGCTGCCATGGAAAGCACCTCCAAAATTTGTGCACTTACCATGGGCAGACGTACTCTCATGATAGTTGCATTTTACACTTATATCTTAGGCCACAAACACATATCAGAGAGAGAGAGTAGCTCTTGAACCAAAAATAGCCATCAGAAACCAAATTTGTTTCAATATTATTCACAAAATTGAACATTTTGATGAGCATAAGAAATTCAAAGAACTCTCAGTTTGGTTTGGTTCCCCAGCAAAGAAAGTTGCTTTTGATTTTCGTAAGCAATGATAGGAACGATTGGGTACAACAGGACATACTCTCTTTTTTTCCTTTCTTTTCTTCTCAGCCTTCAAGCAGAGAGAATAACCTTTTCTTCTTTCATCACCCCCCAAAAAGAAAAATTAAAATCTTTGTTTCTCTTGATAACTCACAAGCAGAGAATAAAGATCAAAAACACAAAGAGCTAAGAGGATCGGTTTACTGTGGTATGGACAGGAGGGTTGCAAGCAGCATTAAAATTTGTTGGCTTAGCGAAAGAAAACAGGACCATATTTGTTAACCAAGCACTAGCTTGGCTTTATATAATACAGATCAGGTGCTTGTCGCTTTCGAGAAGATGTTGATCCAGGCACAGAAGAAGTAAGAGATCACAATCACTAGGTTTTTTCTCTGGTGTATGAAAACGAGATCACGGTTAGGCCAAGGTTTTGCCACGAGTAAATAAAGATAAATGTGGTTTTTGAGTGGTGTTGAAGTGATGAGTCCCAAGGTGCCCATGGGGATTCAAAACCAATACAAGCATCATATGGATCAATCAACACAAGAGCTTTGAGTCATGAAGTCAAGGCCATGACGGGTCCAATAAAGATGGTGAATGTTGTCCAGGGCATAGGGATCGGCATTGGAGAAGATTCAAGTGAGAAAACAACAAACAGCAAACAAAGTGGGCGCATTCACCCCGTGCAAAGCAACCACATCTAAAGGCGGCCGCATTCACATTCCAAGGTGACCGCTCATTTGACAGGAAGTTATATCAATTTGGAGGCGGTCACATTCCTTCTCAACGCGACCGCGTCCGACAGCGATGCGAATCGCATCGCCTCTTTACAAAGCGACCGCTTTGCGGCGACTTTTCCTGTTTCCAGATTTTTAATTAGGATTTTGTTTAGACTTTTACTCTAATTGTTATTTACGAGTTTTCAGCTTAGGGTAGACTTCTTAGGGTTATAAATAGGTTCTTCTCTCATTGTAATTAAAAGTTTTTGATTAATTGAGATTGTGAATTTCTTTGAAACTTGTTGGTTCCTTGTGAACTATTTGGGCTTCTACAAGAGTAGTCTTGTAGTTGTTGCAAGTGTGACTTATCAATTGGTTTATGCATGCCAATTGTGGCATCTTTCATAATTCTTACGTTCTTAGATTCATTCAATTGTGGGTTAAGGCTTGTGCCAAGGTTCCAATTGTTGATTTCAAGGGTCGAGGAGTCCCCTTCACAACCATCCTGGCGAGCTTGCTTCCGTTGTTAGGTGTGTAAATCGTTCTTCAACGAAATCTTCCGCTAAGTTCGTATCATTTAGCCAAGGTTCGTCCATAATCTATCATTTATTTAAATTGTTCTAATTTTGATTATCTCTTTTGTTTCTCTTCTTCCTTCGAACTAGGATCATTAATCCTAAGTTTGTTCTTTTTACATATTCGTGTTTTATTTAAAATCTTCAACTAGGATTATAAAATATAAATTCAAAAAAAAATTGCTTGTTGAAATTTCAGCCAAGCTGCTTTAGATTTAAAAAAAAAGAACCAAACTTTTCGGACAAAAAAAAGGGGGAATTCCGAAAATTCTGAAAAAAATAAAATAAATAAATAAATAAATAAATAAATATATATATATATATATATTACAAGGTTTGTGAATCCAAAATTATCGATTCGCAAATTAAATCTCTTCTCCTACATAAAAATTTTCTAAACGTTGTGCCTTTTCGTTCCTTCAAATTTCTTACTCATCATTTAATTCTTCTATACGTTATCTTGAATCGCTACTTGATTACTCTTGTTATTGCCTAATAGTCCTATTAGAACCATTGTAGTTTCCCAATTGAGTCGTAAAAGGCAAGAGTGGCGAGTTTAAAAGAGGGTAAAAGCCATTATTGTGTGAAACACGAGAGTGAGTGATTATCCTATCGAGCCATACACGTAAGGGAGTATTTGTAAGGAAATTTTATTATGGGAAGCGAAAATAAATTGTTCTTCGATGCTATGATGGCCAAGATGGAACAAATGATGAGGGAGCAAAAGGAGAAGATGCATGAAATGATGGGTAAGATGGGTGAAGAATTTAATGAGAAACTTGAACAATTACGGAGTGCTAGTAAACGGAAAGCCCCTCTAGAACCTAACCCTCCTAAGGGGAATCATAGGCGTAAATTTGAGGATGGATATTTGAATGGTATTAAATTGAAAGTGCCTACTTTCATGCACAAAAACGATCCTGAACTATATCTTGAGTGGGAGATGAAGATGGACGGATATTTGGGTGTCACAACTACTCCAACTAGAAGAAGGTAAAACTAGCCGCTATTGAATTTTTTGAATATGCCGCGGTTTGGTGGGAAAATTTGAAAATGGATAGAGTGAGATATATAGAGCCTCAAATTGAAACTTGGAATGAGATGAAAAAGGTGATGAGGAGACGATTTATACCATCTCATTACTATAGGGATCTACACCATAAATTACAATCTTTAAGGCAAGGAACTAAGATTGTGGAGGATTATCACAAGGAGATGGAGTTGCATTGATTAAAGTGAATATAGAGGAGGATCATGAAGCTACCATGGTAAGGTTTCTAATGGGGTTGAACACTGAGATTGCTAATGTGGTGGACTTGCAAACTTATGTTAACATTAATGAGTTGGTGCAAAAGGCCATCAAAGTTGAGCAACAAATTAAGAGGGGTAACACTAGGTCCTTCCCATACACTACTTCAAATTGGAGATCTAGCTAGAAGGGCAAGAGGATGAAAAAAAAGGGGGAAGCACCAAAAACTACACCTTTTACATCTACTTCTTCTTCTAGACCCAAAACTAGGGAGATTTGTTGCTACAAATGTCAAGGTATGGGACATATTGCTAATGAGTGTATAAACAAGAGGGTGATGACGGTGAGGGAAGATGGTGAGATTACATCCGAAGATGAGGAAGAAGCTTGTTCCAGAATACCACCTTTGGAGGATTCTAGTGTTGTGGATGTTGTGGATAGGTTGGACATCTTGATTGCTAGGAGAGTGTTGAGTGCTCAAGTTAGTGATGATTTTTTTTTTTTTGATAAGTAATAAATTCATTAAAATCAAAGCGCCTAAACGAAGGCGCAACCATGTACACTAGGAGTATACAACACTAACTAAAACAAACTGAACCTATCCACTAAATCCCCAAGGGAATGATGTATATTTTCAGCCTCAAACCCCTTAATCCACCACCAGTTCAAAGTATGCATCAGCTGATCCTTTAGTTGGTCCAACGTCCGCTCCACATTGTCGAATGCTCTACTGTTTCTCTCTCCCCAAATTATCCACCAAATTGCAAGAGGAACTGCCCCCCAAAAAGAATTCCTCCTCCTGCCATTAGTACCAGGCCCACACAATAGAAAGTCCTTCACTGATCTAAGCATTACCCATTGGATTTTGAACAGCCATAGTATCATATACCACATATCCGAAACAGCTTGACAGTGGAGCAAGAGATGATTCATGCTTTCACTGCACTTCCTACACATGTAGCACCAATTAACATAGATTTACCTCTCCGCTTAAGATTATCCCCGGTTAGAATGGCCTCACAACAAGCCTCCCATGCAAAAAACATCACTTGGGCAGGAGCACGAGTCTTCCAAATACACTTCCAAGGGAAAAGAGGAGCCCTAATTCCTGATATCTGTGCAGACATCGACTTGACATAAAACTCTTTATTTTTCGAGATTGCCCACATAACCTTATCCTCCCTGCTAATATCTATTTGGATAGAGTACAATCGCTCCAAGAATTGAACACTAGAATTCATTTCCCAATCCTGAAGATTCCTACAAAAAACAGGATTCCAAACCACAGAACCATTTTCCACCTGAATCACATCACTAACCAGACTATCTCGATCAACCACCAAATTGAAAAGATCCGGAAATACAATACGGAGCTCCTCCTTCCCACACCAAACATCTTTCCAAAATCTGATTTTCGAGCCATTTCCTGGGGCAAACGAAATATTCCTCTCGAAAGTAGCCCTTCCCTTACAAATCCCTTTCCATACTCCAGTACCATGAGGGCTGTCTATGACGTTAGGAAACCACTCGTACTCCCCTTCCCCTTACTTACCAACCACCACTCTTCTCCACAAGGCATTGTGCTCCACCATATATCGCCATAACCACTTCCCAAGGAGCGCTGAATTAAACAAACTTAATTTCTTCAATCCAAGACCTCCATCCTTAATCCTTGAGCACATTGTATTCCACTTCACCAAATGATATTTACGCTCTTCTCCTTGACCTTCCCAAAGGAAATCTCTTTCAATCTTCTCTATCTTCTCTCGGATCACGGCAAGTATCACAAAAACTGATAAAAAGTATGTGGGAATACACGATAAGGCATTCTTCACCAAGGTTAACCTACCAGCTTTGGACAGCATTTGTTTCTTCCACCCCGCCAATCGCTGATCCATCTTCTCTATCACCGTATTCCACATGATCTTATTTTTATAAGTAGCACCTATCGGCAGCCCCAAGTAAGTAGAAGGGAGCTTCGCAGACTCACACCCAAAGGCCAAAGCAAAATCTTCCACATCTGCCACAGCACCTACCGGAAGAATAACACTTTTCTTGATATTAACTCTCAACCCAGAAACCATCTGAAAAAACGAGAGAACTAACCGGAGATAACCCAACTGTTCAATGTCTGCATCGCAGAAAATAAGAGTATCATCTGCAAAAAGCAAATGGGAGACCATAACTTCTGATTCCCTGGACATGCCAATCTTGAATCCACTAATGAAACCACCTGCCACAGCTTTGTCCAACATTCTGCTCAATGCCTCCATAACTAGGATGAAGAGGAGGGGAGAGAGAGGATCCCCCTGTCGCAGACCCTTAGAACTTGGAAAAAATCCTGCAGGTTCCCCATTCACTAACACAGAGAAACGAATCGAGGAAATGCAGAACCGTATCCATTCTATCCATTTAGTACTGAATCTCATCTTCTCTAAGAGATACAGCAAGAAATCCCAGTTGACATTGTCATAAGCCTTCTCTATATCTAATTTGCACAAAAGCCCCGGATGACCACTTTTCAATCTAGCATCCACTACTTCATTAGCTATAAAGGAAGCGTCTATAATCTGTTTGCCCCCCACGAAAGCATGTTGTGAGTCAGAGATTAGCTTACCCACCACCTGTCTCAACCTCAAAGCAAGAACCTTGGATAACAATTTGTAAAAACTGCCAACCAAACTAATTGGTCTAAAATCCCCTGCAGTTTCAGCCCCCATTTTTTTCGGAATCAACGTGATGAAAGCCGCATTAAAGCTTCTCTCAAAGCACCTGTTAACATGAAAGAATTTAAACACCTCCATTACATCATCCTTCACCACTTCCCAGCACTGAGCAAAGAATGCCATTGTGAATCCATCCGGACCCGGAGCTTTATCTCTGCTCATACCACGCAATGCAGCTGCCACCTCTTCTTCCGAAAACGGCGCGTCCAAAGTTCTTCTCTCAGCATCTATCAAGGTGTTGAATCTGATTCCTTCCAGCTTCGGACGCCATGCCCCCTCATCTAAGTACAGATCTTCGAAAAAGCCAGCTAAACCCTCTTTAATATCATGCTGATTTTCCAGCAGAACACCATTGATCGAAATGCTTTCAATCTGATTCACTCTTTTATGCAAACTAGCCGTCTTATGAAAGAATGTAGTGTTTTTATCTCCTTTAAGCCACTGAACTCTAGATTTTTGCCTCCAGGATATCTCCTCCTTAACTAACAGAGACTCTCCCTCTCTTCGTAACTCGCTACGCGAGTCTCCTCCATTTCATTTAAACCACCACTCCAACCTGCCTTCTCATCCAAAACTCTCACCTCCTCCATTACTTGTTTGATTTTAATATCTATCCTCCCAAACACCTCTTTATTCCATAATTTGAGATCCTCTTTGAGCATCTTCAACTTTTTCGCGAGAATAAAATCAGGATTTCCGTCAATCTCATAAGAGCACCATTTAGACCTGACCCAATCCACAAAACCTAGCTCACACAGCCACATATTTTCAAACCTAAACGGAGATTTACCTTTCTTCAGTCCACCACTCACCAATAAAATAGGCGTATGGTCTGACACAATTCTGGGCAGGCAATACTGCGAAGACCCCCTACCACCATCATCCCAATCAGCCGAAATGAGAAATCTATCAATCCTGGAGAATTGATTTCTGTCACCGTGTCTGAACCATGTGTACTTACCTCCCCTTAACTGAAGATCCATTAATCCCATATCATTTATAAATTCATTAAAACCAGCCATCGCTCGATAACACACGCTCGGCCCCGATCGTTCATTTGGATTCCTAATTACATTGAAATCTCCCCCAATGCACCACGGCTCAGCCCATCTGTTTCTAATTGACCTCAGTTCATCCCACATAATTTGCCTCAGGTTATCCTCACAGGGACCATAGACTCCCGAAAAAATCCATCGCTTATCATTCTCCACTGATTGCAGCAAACAAGAAACTGAAAAAGCACCCTTGACCACATCGATCTTAGATATAACTCTCCTATCCCACATAACCAAAATTCCCCCTGAAGATCCATTAGCTCCAACAGAAACCCAATCAAACCATCTGCTACCCCCTACGCTATTCACTACTCTTCTATCGATAACTGCCATTTTCGTTTCTTGAAGGCAAACTAAATGTGGATTCCATCTCCTAAGAACTGCCTAAATACTCTGTCTCTTTCTCAAACTATTAATACCCCACACATTCCATGAGATAATTTGAAGATCCATGAGTACACAGTTATTTGTGGGTTCGTTTCCTCCTACCCTCCCCTACCATCCTCCCAGACTTATATAATTTCAAACTGGAGCACAACTGTTTCAATTCCCTTTTTCCCTTCTCTTTAACATTAACACTTTGAGCATCTCTTTTACCTTTTGAAGCTCTCCACTGCCTCTCAATATCCAGAATTAACTCCAAGATTTTATCCTCGAATCCTTCACAGAATACTCCCAAAAATCTACCGAACCCCTTGGCTCTTCTTCTTGTCCAAACAAATAGGTCCTTCTCAGACTCACAGTCAGCACGATCCTTACCTTCCCCAGGACCCTCGGGGAGAATAACAGAAATTGGGGTGCACTTCAGAGGCACCTCCAAATCTACCTCCTTACTAGTAAACTGCTCGCGCCCAACTCCTTCGCCATCAACCCCTTCAAATCCCGACCCCGAGGTCTCCCCAACATCCAACTTACCCGTAACTTGGTTCCCACACCTCGTCGCTATCCCTGCGAACCCATCTGTGCTGAAACCCACTTCCTTCGATGACTCCATTTCCTTCGCACTGGATCCCATCCCAATATCGTCTCCTCTGGTAGCATCGGACTCCTCCCTCGCGCTATTAAGACTGTCCGAATTTGGCTTTTCTGTTGGCTTGAATAGTTCGGTTGACAACGCCTCCTCTAACCTCCGAGTCGCACTTTCTTGACTTTGGACCAGACTCCCCTCTTGTCCTATCTCCGAAACGAATGGAGCCTCCGCCCTACCATCCCCCAATTTATCCACTACTACAGCCGGGCCAATGACCTCTTTAGAATTCTGGCCCACTGCTCCAGAATAAGAAGCCTCGTTCAACTCTCCATCATTACTAGACCGGAGACTAGGCCCATTCGTTGGCCCAAACGATGGCCCAACATGTTCCCCAGCACTAGCACCTTTTTTGTGAGTGACTTTCTCTTTCCACAAAACGACATCCTTAACCCTATTCAATTTAAAATTTGAATTCAAAAAAGTCTTCTTGCCCTTGCCCGAGACACACCCCTTATGTAAGACAGGCGGCTGCCCTTCGAAACCCTCCCTGTCACTCACCTTCCACTGCGGCACGTGAACTCCACCTTCCTCCCTGCCTTCGTTCTTTGATTTTGCTCTTCTTTCGGCTCCTGTGAAACTAGAATAAGCTTTAACCGAAGATTTAAAGAAAGTTGAAATCTCCGGCCACAGCGGTACATCATTCAGCATCTCCCCTACCCTAATACTCAAAGCGCCCGGTAAGTTCTTGTGGAAACGCACAAGTATTCTGGCCAACGCAAATCCCTTCTACAAGCCGTATTGTCATCAATGCGTATGAACCCACCACAAACATCTCCAATGTTACGAAGAACTTCATATCCCCACAGCTGTAGCGGCAAGCCTAAAGCCCTTACCCACACCTCCTTCGGTTTCTGAATTTCTTGGTAGCACCTGGACCACGTGTTCCAAAAATCCAAATACAGGGGCTTTTGATCAACAACCCATTTTTTCTTCTTCAAAATCCTGCTTGCTTCCTCCTTCGACGGGAATTCGAAGAGGAGATAATTGTCCAGCATTTCCACTACTTTGACTCCTCCTGCCGTCTTCCATCTCAAATCAACCCAACGTTGAATCTCTCCTCTCACAGAACTTTGACAGCCCAAACCACCCACTCTTCCCACTAGACACCTGTTTAAATAAGCCATCGCTTCCTTACAAGTGTTCTCCTCCACCTGAAGTTCTACCCCCTCTGCTCCAATGCCATTACTTCGACACGAGATAAAGTCCGGCCACTCTGGAATATCTTCTGCTTCTTTATAAGTCTTGGGCCTGCCTTGCTTTGAAGTCGCTTGAGTGCCAGCAAAACGACGAAGTTTCTCTGAATGAAGGGTATGAACAGGGTCATCCATAATCAGGGTACGCAGAAGCATGATTTGAATGAAAGGATCAGAGTCCAATATATGTGTGCGCAATACAGGTATGGGTGGTATGAGTTATGAGTAAAGTGGTTCAAAAACTAAGAGAAAGAAGATTGGCGCCTGGTAAGAGGGGAGAGGAAAAGTTAATGTTACTGCAAACCTGGGCTATTACACCAAAAACTGATAGTGGAAGCACATGAAAAGAGTAAGGAGGAGAAGTTGAGAGAAACCATCCCTCCCAAGGGATTGGTGGAAACACAAGATTACCCTAAATCTTAATTCCACTATATAATCAAGTCTCGTGAGCTTTGAGAAATTATATATTTATTACTAGACTACTATTACTCTACTGATAGCACAAGAACTATAAATAATACTAAGAACTATAAATAATACTAAGAACTATCAAAACAGCAAAATAATATCCGAAAGTAACATCCTTCCAAATGAAATTCCTTTGATCTACAGAAAATTAACAATAATATCCCTAACATCTATAACATCTCAATAACTAATATAACTAATATGTAAACCCAAAATCTAACAGAACATTTGCCTTCGACCAATAAGACTAATTGAAAACAAGCATTTGATCAAAGGCCTTGGCTTGGGCTTCAACAGCAAACAACAACAGCAAAGTGTGCTTGCATAAGGGTTGAGAATTAAACATCAAAGTCAATCTCACTCGCTTCTCGAGTCCTCATAAAGATTTATCCTACTGACTTAAGAGTCTTTACCCACAAAACTCAATATTATGGAGATGCCTTTCAACGTCAATAAAAGACACCTTACAAGCTTTGTAAACATTTTTCAGTCATACAAAAGTGTTGGGAGTTAGGTCTCATTTGTGCTCATGCTGACAATGCACCTCCTGAAAATTATAACAGTGCCCCTTCATCAAATATTTTCAAGCTCTCCTCTATTGTAAAATATGAACCTTAACCTACAGTAACCTCAAAGTTTCAAAAAATGGTGCTCTTCATTGCCACCAGCCACAACTAACTTTGAAAGATGTCGATAAGTGCATCAAGATCTTTCAATTAAAACATACTTCCTCCTTCCCAAAATTAATGTCTTGTTTGACCCGATACAAGAAAAAACAGTTTACTTGATTATTAATATTGGTTTGATGTGTAGTTTACTTTAAATATCATGTGTATGTGGCCCATAACTAAAGTAGGATGAAAAGGTAAGGGTAAAGTGGAAAAAGTGTTGTTATAAAAAGGAAAGTTTCAAATAACACAATAATTTTGGGACAAAGGAAAAAGGAATGTAGGACAATAATTTTGGGACAGAGGGAGTTTTTTTTTTTTTTGATAAGTAAAGTATTATATACCAAAGCGTCTAAATAGGAGACACGTCCTTTTTACAAATTTTAAGCATTCACAAACGGACAAATCTATAGAAAGACTATTCACAAAATCGATACAAGAAATGTTGTGAATGTTGGAAGAAATGTTGTGAATCGATACAGAGGGAGTATATAACTAACAAACAAGTCTTACTGGCTGAAGCAGAAATAACTATCAATGTATGATAAGAACAGATATACTAATAGCAAATCCCAAACAATCAAAAACTAGGAGCAAGCACTCCATTCCAATGCCAATAACCCCTCTGTCCAAAAAATAAAATCACAAATAAAAAAAGGTTCTTGTTCTGGAAGTCCAAAATTTAGATTATATATTTTTCCTTGCATATAGAGAGAGATCTCCTTTAAAGTGCTCTAAAATTACATGTTTTATACTTGTTTTTGTACATAAGGATAATTTTTTTGATAAGTAACATAAGGATAATTTTTGAATAACAATAAAAACTTACTATTTTCGGGGGTAAACTAGTATGGAAAGAATGATTAAATAATGAAACAATAGAATTACTACTACCTCCATCCCCTCACCAAAACAAAAAGATCCCACTTTCACCTCTCTTTGGTCAAGTTGATTAAACGTTGACAAACATTCATAAGAATTTACTTGTTCTTAAAAAATTCCGAAAGTTGTTATTGATAGTTTTCTTACTATTCTTTCGATCATTGGAAATTGTGTGTTAAATAGCTGTTTGATATTGTATTATGTTTACTTTCCAATAAGGAAAAAGAATTCTTTTCTCATGAGAGAGGGAGTGTGTGTGTGTGTGCGCGCCAAAATTCTTCTTCGATCGGATACCAAACTAATTGTCTCCTTATCACATATTGCATATATCCTTCAACTCTGTAACCAAAAAATTTGATTTCGTTTTCTTTCAGGTCATTTTGACCATAGATTAAAAAGGCATTAATACACCTTTTTATGTAATATCTAAAAAGTACATAAAAATGTCAATTACTATAATGTCGAGTTTCAAAATAATTTCATTCAACAATGCATTCTTTTGGGTGCTCCTGTAAATTTCTTTTGCCGAAAATATATATCAAAAACTATATATATAGGAAATGATGGGGGGAAATAAACTGTAATCGGACTAACCTCAATAATGTCAATGTGGGCTGGATCCTTGAGGCGTATGATATCGGGAGAGAAGGATTCCTGGGAGAGGACGGTGCAGTCACGAGGAGTTTCAAACAAGGAGAGAGAGAACCGCTTGAAGACAACACCAACATCGAAGTAAATGAGGCCGGAGCTGGGAATATCAACGGTGATTCCTTTGACGGGGAACCAAAGGAAGAGATCCTGAGCAGCTATTCCGGAAAGATTGGCAATCTGGCCGTAGCTGAGGACACCGGAGAAGTTCCAATCGTAACGTACTTGGCTCTCGAACTTGGTATCGCACGATTGTTCCATGTGGACCTCGAATCGGCCGGTGGATTGCTCGATTGTGAAGTTGGTGATTCCTTTCGGGAGGAGGCCGATTGGGAGGCCGTGGGCACCTAGGGCATCGTAAATTGTGGAAGATGATGAGGATGAAGTGGAGATCATGAGAGAAATTGTGATCGCGAATACAGCTAGAATTGAGATACCCATTTTTCAGAATTTTAATTATATTTTTTTTTAAGTTTGTAACCAGAAATTGAGATGAAATTTGCTCAGGTTAGGGTTTTAGGTAAATAGGAAAGGGTCGGCGTTTGGGTAGAGAGGGTGAAAGAGAAAGTGTGTGTGAGAGAGAGAGAGTTTTGAAGGAAAAGCGCGGGGTTAACCAACTTGTGTGCCCGAACGTAATGGTCAAAATCACTTTAGGGTCATCAAAGTAACTTTTTGAAAATTTGAGGGGTTATTTGGACGGGTATAGAACGATGAAATAAAAAACACTACTCCCTCCATTTTCGAATTATTCTTCTCTCCGGATCCACACGATGTTTAAGAAAAAGTAATTGATATATTTATTCGGTTCCAAAATTATTTTCTTATTTTCATTTTTCGTTTTTTCAAAATATTTTTTTTTAAATTTTCTGTTTTAAACATCACTTTTACCACTATACCATTACTTTTTCTTTTTACTTTAATTTTGGGACACATATTCATAGGTTTTAAAAGAAACCACACACTAATCAAATATTAATAATACAGTCAAATGTGTTTTCTTAAATCGTATGTCAAGTCGACCCTGACAATAATTTTGGAACGGACGGAGTATTATAAATATTGGTGAAATGTGTGGTTTTCTTTAATGCACTTTAACATGTGGCCATAATTAAAGTAGAAAAGGTAAGGGTAAAGTAGTAAAAGTGTTTTTTTAAAGAGAAAGTTTTGAAAGATGACAAATATTTTAAAACAAACGAAAAATGAAAAAATTACGATAATTTGAAAATAGATGGAGTATAAGTTTAATACAATTTTTTTATCAAATTTATGATGAAAAGTTTGGCGTAAAAACAAATGAACGAGAAAAAAATACTTCTATACATTTGTATGTAAATGATACAAGTATGATTAAAATATACGAGACAAATGAAATATGTCATATTCTATATAGATATACATTTGATCATACTAAAGTTGTTGTGACCTTGTCGTATTGTTCAGGTAGGAAGCAAAGCTGGTGACATGGATTACTTGACTATAATGAAAGTTGATAATCTGGCAAAGACGAACAAACACCGTTAAGGAGTCGGGGGTTTTCCGACTCAAACCCTCCAGCGTGAGAGTGAGATTTCCGGTGGAAGATATGTAGTAAATGCAAGGGAGAACAGTTATGGTTTTGAGTTCAAAATTGAGTAAATGTGATAAGATGTAGTTGGATATATAAACTGGCTTGCTTAAAAATGTATGGAATCTTTCTTATTTATACCTATGAGTGCCCCGATTTTAACCGGATTCGCGCCACTGAAAGTGTGGAGTGGTTTCAAAACCTTTTAAGCGCATGGAATACGTTCGACCTTAAATGTGGACTCAAAATATGTATAAAAGAGTCGTCATCTTTATTTTAAGGAAAAACAAAGAAAAACCAAATGTAACCAGATTTGCAAAAAGGGTTTGGAGGCTAAGTTACGAGGTGGGAAGGTGTTAGGCACCCAACTCGCCATTTCGGTCTCAAAACAATTGTTTGGCTAAAATATGTTTTTTTATATTTATTTAACAGTTGAAATAAAACATTAAAAATATACATATATGTACATATATTATTACAAACTTGCAATAGTCTTCTTCCTGGAGTTACAAATACATTTATATAAATTTGGTCATAATAATGGCTCTTTTTAGTGTTATTTCTTATAGAAATTCGGGCAGCATAACTGCTTATTTTTATTACATCGGGTCGATCTAAATAGCACTTTTATATATAAAAACTTTAAATAGCCTACATCTTGAAGCGTGGGGGCTTTATCTCGTACCAACTAGCTTCTAGTAGATTTTATGGTGCGCTCGCTCTGTCCTTTCGGGAGAGGGAGTCTTTTTGATGTTGTTTTGCTGTTGCGGAGATTCAGGCAGAGTAACTGCTTCCGAAAGTTGCTTTTCGGCCTCAGGATCCGGGCGGAGCAACTGCTTGCGTTTTTGCTGTTGTTTGCTTGTTGACGGCGGAAATCGGGCAGATCAACTGCTTGTTTTTTGCTGTTTGGCGTCTGGATTCGGACAGGGCAACTGCTCTTTTTGGGATTTTTGAACCGGTGGAATAGGGCGGAATCCTAGCTAGGCGACTAGGTTTCACTTTGGCCGGCTGATTTTAGTGTTTGAGGGAGATTTGGCAGAGCTTCGGGGCTAGAGGAATAAATCTCTCGGCGTTCTGGGGAGAACTCACTGCGTAACTGCGTTATCGACTATGTGCGGTGTGTGTTTTAACTGTGTCAAGAGTGAAGGTCGGGCACATTTATTTATAGCGGAAAGTGAGGCTTTCTTCGTTATTAAGTTTTACTTTCTGAGCTTTATCAGCTTGTACCGTGCGCTTGGGAGATTGTACCAAAGGCAAACTGCTACAGGGATTTTGGCACTGTTGGGCGCCACCCATGGAGGAAGCTAGGGGCGACACCCAGAGTGACTATGGGCGGCACCAGGGGGTCTTTTTCCTCCTCTTTTTGGCACTTAGGCCCCCTACATTTCACTGTTTACGCATCCTGCTTTTTTTTTTTTTGCATTTTCGACCATGTAACTTGACATTCGTTAGCTTTTTAACATGTCTTGATATTTCATGTCATGTGACATACCAGGGGTACGAAATTGGGGTGTCTACAGAGCCCCTCAATGATGGATTTTACGGGTAAACCGAAACTTACCAAGTAAACGAACATCGTTGATAAGAAATAGACTCCCGAATTTCATGCAATTCATAATGGGGAGATATGCAATATGCGCCAGTTTATAGATGCGATAATTTTTAGGGTGCAATTCAAATCTCACATACCCTAGACATATTTAGTCGATTATAGAAGGTTATCGTAGTTTTTAAGCAGATATGCAATAAAATATTCTAATGGGTGTGCCTACCAAAATAGGCTGCCTACATATCCCTTTCAGGAATCAAAACAAATGTAATTCGGCCTCATGCAAACAAACAACAGCTGGGTGGGATATCAAGATCAAACATCGCATCCTCAGGGTAGGACTCTTCGTCGAACACAATGGTGGAACACATCATCAAACATTGCATTCTCAGGGTAGGACCCTTCGTCAAATACAATGGTGGAACACATCATCATAAAACATTGTATCCTCAAGGTAGGATCCTTCGTCGAATACGATGGTGGAACCAACCTTTTCCCTCAGTGACCCGGGGTATGTACCCCTTGCAGAAAAGATCCAACAACTAGGTGGGAGAACATGAAATCGATCGTTTCCAAGACCCGGGGTTTGCACCCGTTATGGAAAAGATCCAACACAGATTATCAGATGGGCTAATCGTTTCCAAGACCCGGGGTTTACACCCGTTGTGGAAAGGATCCAATAGATATTATGGCATAAAACCAATCGTTTCCAAGACCTGGGGCTTACGCCTGTTCTGGAAAGGATTCAACACATATTATAGCATGCCCTAAAACCGATCGTTTACAAGACCCGAGGTTTGCACCCGTTGTGGAAAGGATCAAACATATATTATCATATGGCATGAAACCGATCGTTTCCAAGACCTGGGGCTTACGCCCGTTGTGGAAAGGATTCAACACAGATTATAGCATGGCATTAAGCAGATCATTTCCAAGACTCGGGGCTTACGCCCGTTGTGGAAAGGATTCAAACAGATTATAGCATGGCATAAAGTCGATCGTTTCCAAGATCCGGTGCTTGCACCCGTTGTGGAAGGGATTCAACACAGACTATAGCATGGCATAAAAACTGATCGTTTCCAAGACCTGGGGCTTGCGCCCGTTGTGGAAAAGATCCAAAGAGATATTATAATATGGCATGGCATGGGATTGTATAACACAAAATACATGCGACAGGCAAAGTAAAACGCAAATACTTTTACCCCCTCTTTTTTTTCTTTCCTTTTTGTGGGCATCCTGCTGGGGATCTGAATGACACAATTCTTCCTTTTTCTATTTTCTATGTGGTTGTTCTACTGAGGATATGAGCTTTCCTTTGACTTTTGATGGATGGTCGTTACCTTTTTTATTAACAAAGCTAACTTTGTTAACTTGCTGTTAAGTCTGTAGGGCCATTTCGCGATTTGCGCAAACTTGGGGCTTTAGATGCTGATTTGAACTTTGGAGGGGGGAAGTGAAACTTCCACCCCTTATCTTCATGTCTTCGGCAGAGAGTGAGTAGTGCTCACTTTTACCCATTTCTTTCTTCTTCCTTCGTTCTTCCATTGCCATTGTTGCTGCCGATGGAGATTTCTTCTTCATTTCTCAGCCTTTTCTTATTTTTCTTTCGCCAAATCGATTGCTTTGCTTGCCAGATGGCTTCCTCTTCAAGATTTCGGAAGGGAAAGGCACCGATGCATCCAGAATTAGGTGAAGAATGCTAGGAATTTCCTCCTTTGAGCCGAAATTTTATCAAATACTGGTATTCCAAGGATGATTTGGGTAATATACTTCGAGGCCGACACACCCATGTCTCGAACCTTCCAAATCCGGTTGTAAGTTTCTTTTCTTCAACTCATTTGGTTGAATCTCTTGAATTCTTTAGATCTTTGTTGTTTTTGGCTTCTTGGAGTATACATGTTCTTGATATCGATGTTTATGCATGCAATATTTATGCTTGGATGATGCAATTTGGCAATTATAATATAGCAAAAATATGAAATTCGTGATATTTAATTTTGCGATGCATGCTTGTATAATTGGCACTGTTTGATTTTGCGATGCATGTTTCTTGTAACTGATATATATATATATATATATTGACTCTGATGATGCATGCTCATGTCATGGATATTTTTAGATGATACTTGCTCATGCAATATACTATTCGGGCATATGCTGCATTTTTTCAGTTAATAATTTTTTTTCTGACTTTTCATATACATGCACATGCTGCAGGAGACATATTTTATGCACAAAATGCAACAGAAATGCTTTTTTAGGGTATATGCAAAATCCAACATCTATTCATGCATGCAACATTATACGCGAAAACGGAACATAAATTTTTTTTTCTCTTTTTTTTCAAAATGTAAATGATAATGCAACATTCTTCTCTCTCTGTTTTTTTTTTGCTTGCATGAAAAATGAAATTAGTCTAGGATAAATGCATATATATCATTATTCGTCATTCCTTCTTTATTTTTCATGCAGTAAGGATGGCATAATTCTATGGTATGCATAAGGGGCTAAATAAAATATAAGAATTTACCTCCTTTTTTTTTATCTTACTTTTCAGGCACGCAGGACCCTCACCAGAGTTCGAGCTAGTTGTGATAAAGTCGTTACTATCTATAATTTGATGCCTTTACATGAACATCTTCTGGTTGAGAATTCTAGCTTCGGCGTGTTCCTGTGAGCTTTTCGTCCCTTCCATAGTTATTTTCCCATCTTTGAGGTTCTGCGGGATTATTGGTGGGACACCACCCACACTTTCCACTTTAGCTAGGGCGAAGCCACTTTGACGCCCTGTAATTTTCTGCGATCACGAGCATTTCTAGTGGCATTGGCAGGACTTTGGAGCCAGATTACACCCTTAGGCATCAGCATGATGTGGTGGAGGACCTTCTAATTAAAGCTTCATTTTTATCTGATTATCTGCTACATGCATCATCATTTAAAGATTCACCATTCTTGAGGTAGGGGGATTCTTACTTATATATGTCTCATTCATTGTTATTATGACTATGGGATTGTTATTTATGGTTCATATGATGTTCTATGATGAGAGTTATGTGTATAATATATTTGTATTTTAAAGATGATTGTGGTGTAGAATTATTGTCAACATTGTGCTCTTAATTAGGTGTTTTTGGCGAATCTGTAAATGTTTGGTGGCGATCTTTGAACATTTCTGTAAACGTTCGGTGGTGATCTTCGAACATTTATGTTACGTCGGTGGTGATCTCTGAACATTTCTGTAAACGTTCTAGGCTGGTGTCCAAACATTTATATAAATGTTCGGAGCCGGTGTCTGAATATTTACGTTCGAATGTTGAAATTTGGTAGTATTTGTGAGAGTTATGTTTAGAAAAATATTGTGGAACTATTGCGAACTATGTGAATAAAATGTGTTAGGTAACAATGACTTTACTTCACAAGTCATTATATCCTACTTTTAGTATTATGATTGTTAGAGTAATCAATTATGAGAATTATTGGGCCTTGTGGATAATCAGATTTTGGTATCATGTTTGAGAACAATTATGAGATCTTGTGAGTAACACCTTATGGTTATGTTGAGCATCAAATGACCCTCCAACAAGAACACGAGATAGAGTGCAATGCCGATTAGTAGTGGAGTTTGATTGGACACAAGCCCTCAGTACGGCCATGATTGAGGTTTAAGTCTACCTTGTAGTTTTCACGTACTAGCTTTGTAGATCACGACTGGCAGGGTTGTAGGGACCTGGCCCGTGTTCAAATTCCTGGGTCATTGTGAGTAACCATCTATGATTGTGTTCGAGATAACAAGTGGTGTATGGGGTTTGCGGTTGATTGGAGATGTATCTCAATCTGGTATACTACTTGTGTGAATACTTGCCTTCATGTGTCTTATCATGCAATATGTGAATATTCTCTTATAGTTTGTGGAAACTATGATCTTTTGGTGTATGCATCGCTAATGTACATGGCACATTCTTATGTTGCATACACACTTGACATATATATGTGCACTTGAACCCTGTTGAGTTTCAACTCACCTCGTCTTGTTTGTTTTCCTTAGATCAAAGCTAAACGAAGCATTGAGCATCAGCAGCCTATAGAGTGCTAGATTGGGTGAAGTCTTTTTGGGGTAGCTTCCGCAATTCAGTAGTTTCTTTTGTTTGATGGTAGAAGACATGTAGTCTTCTCGGTATTGTATGTATTCCTTTTGAAACTTGTAAATTAAAACTTTGGGTTTATGATGTAAGACAATTTGATTCTTGTATGGCTCCATTTTATTTTAAGTGAAGTATTTTTAGAAAATATTTTCATTTAATTCATTTTAGTATTATTTATATTTTGTTTGTTGGTTGGTTTCACGTGTCGAACTGGGGCTCAGTTAGGGCAGGTTTTGGGGCGTGACCGTTTTGGTATCAGAGCCGTGTTTAGCTATAAGCCATGAGAGGATATATGGCCTTAGGGTTGTGTTCTTGTGTTGTAGGGTCTAATTTGGGTTAGTTGTGTGTAGGATTATGAAATGGTGAGATCGAGAGGCAGGCCGCGTGGACCCCGTAGGTTCGAGCCGTTTGTGATAAGTGATCAGGGAGGTGCAGAGAGTCACACCAATGCTCCTCCTAACCAGAATATAGGTGGAGATCAGACATATGGTAAAGAAATAGATTAGATGCAGCAGGCTATTGCTAGACTGCAGGAGATGTTAGATAGGTTGGTTGCCTTCATGACACAACAGCAAGGGCAGGGCAACCCGAATGGTGGGAATCCGCCTAATCACCGTGTGGGGGTTCCTAACATTCCAACACCGGAAGTGTAGGTTGATGCTGGAGTTATTCAGGGTACCATAACTTTAGAGAGATTATTAAAGATGGCATCGAGGAGTTACAATGGGGAGCCTAATGCTTCTTCCAAGGCTAAGGCTTGGATTGAAAGCATGGAGAAGATATTCTGACCTTTAAGTTGCAGTGGGACAACAAAGGTTATCTTTGTGAACTTCAAACTAGAGGGGGCGACTGACCATTGGTGGAAACTGCTGAAGCGCAAGTGGGATCAGAGTGGCACACCTCAGACTTGGGATAACTTCCTACTTGAATTCAACAAGACTTATGTACCAGAAGTAGTTCAACATCAAAAGGAAATGAAGTTCATGAATTTGGAGCAAGGTACTTTGAGGGTGGCACAGTACGAGGCCAAGTTCACTGAATTGGTTAGGTATAATGAGCATTTGTTGTTAACAAAAAAGAGAAAAGCACGGGGGTTTGTGAAGGGTTTGAAGGCGGATCTTAGAGACAAGTTAGTCCCACTCAACCTTGTGGGCTATAACTTGGTGGTTAACAGGGAATTGTCTATTGAAGGAGACCTAGAAGAGCAAAGGGTCAAGAGGGGTACTACTTCGAACCAGTCAACAGTTTCTACGGGCAACATGAATCAAGGAGATAATTATAACAGGGGAGGACCAAGTATGCCAAACAACAACAGGGGGAATTGGAACAACAACAATAGGCATGGTTATAGTAATCAACGGGGACAACAACAAAGGCAACAGGGTGGTCAGTAATAGAATAGGAGTAATACGGTAAGTGATGCATCAGTGTCTAAACCAATGAATTGCAATCATTGTGGGTCGATAAAGCATACGGTAGAGAACTGTTGGGCTAAGCAGGGCAAATGTACCAGTTACGGGGAAGTTGGACACTACATGAGGGATTGTGCAAAATGGAAGAGCATGGCACCGCAGAATCAATGGCAATCTTTGGTTAGGTCCAAGAGAGGTTCAGATGGGAAACAAAGCGTGAAGGGTAGAGTGTTTTCCTTAGATCAGAAGGACACTCTAGAGTGTACTGCCGTTATAGGAGGTATTCTTTCAATCTTCAAGTCTAGAGCGTGTGTACTTATTGAACCAGGGTTGTCTCATTCATTCATAGCTGTATCTTTTGTTGAGAAACTGCATGTTTCACCTTTTTTCCTTGATTTTGTGGTTGACGTATCGACCCCGAGGGGGGAGTGTGCTATGGCTAGCTTGATATATAAGGATTGTGATGTGTTTGTGGGTGATCATTGTTTGCATGCCAACTTGATTGTGTTGCCTATTTGGGAGTTTGATGTTATCCTAGGTATGGATTGGTTGTGTGCGTATCATGCTCTTGCAGATTGTTATGCTAAACTTGTTACCTTTAAAATTCCGGGACAAGATGAATTTCAATTTTTGGGGGATAAAAGGGGTAGTAGAATACATGTTATATCTTCTTTGCAGGCTGACAGGCTATTGGGTAGTGGGTGTACCAGATATTTGGCACATGTTTATGATTAGAACAAACCGTCACCTAATTTAGAAGATGTCAGAATTATGTGTGAGTACTTCGATGTATTTCCCGAGGATTTCAGTATGCCACTTGAGCGCAAGATTGAGTTTTGTATTGAGCTATTACCAGGTAATACACCTATTTCTAAGGCACCTTATAGGATGGCACTCACATAATTGAGGGAACTTAAGGTTCAGTTGCAAGAGTTTCTTGATAGGGGTTTTATTAAGCCAAGTGTGTCACCTTGGGGCACACCTGTTTTATTTGTGAAGAAGAAGGATGGTTCAATGAGGTTGTGCATTGATTATAGGAAGTTAAATCAGGTTATCATGAAGAATAAGTATCCCTTACCACATATAAATGACTTGTTTTATCAGTTGCAGGGGCCAGGGGGCAGTTGTGTATTCCAAGTTTGACTTGAGGTGTGGATATCACCAATTGAGAGTTCGGGCAGATGATGTCATGCCCCAAAATTAAAACTCCCTAACTGGAGTCTAAAATCAGGCATGTTGGGTTTGTTATTAACACTAAACCACTTGTAAAACAAAAAAAAAACCAACTACAACTAGAAGAGCAGCAGCAACCAGGCTGCACTACTATATACAACAAAACAAAAGAAAGTACTATCCAAAGTTATAAAAACTCCAACCAAACCATCAACAACTGAGAGTTCTATACAAAGGTAGGTCAACAAGACCAACAACTACTCAAAATAATAACCACCTGCTCTCCGACACTCCTGAACAGCTCATGATCACTTCCTTGCCTGGCTGTGATCTAAGGAAAACAAATAAACAAACAATGAGATTTAACTCAATAAAGTTCCACTATATTTATGCATGCTATGAATGGATGCAACATATCAAGCGTGTCATGATGATAGTTCGTATAGAGAGTTTATAACATGTTATATAACATTTAATCAATAAACTGTCACATAGATGTAGAAATACACAATTAAGGATATAAGATTGAGATACATCTACAATCATTCACTTTCGACCTTATAACCCATTGTTGTTGTAGTTCTCATCATTCGATCACTTTCAAGAGTATTAGATTATTAACAAGTCGACACGATGCCAAGTCCTTACAACCTCATCAGTTGTGCCACTAAAGAGTATTACCTCCGCTATGGTCATTAGTGAAGGGTTGGGTCACGTAGAGCTCCACACTTGACTCACACTGTCCTTCGCCCCATGTCAAGCTCGGGGTCGCCCTACACTTCCCTAAAAGATTATTGTCACATAACAAACACCACCTGGTGTTCCAAGTATTGTTCACAAAGATTGTTCCTTTATTGACTATTCAAAACTGTAACAAATATGACGAGTTATAAAGTAAATTCATCAACCACTTAACATTGAGAATTCACGTATTTCACATAAGCTTGTTTATCCCAACTCAGTCACAATCACAACTTGGTAAACATATTCAAAAGCACGGTTCATTATCAAATAACCAACAATATAACCAATTAATCACAAACTAACCACAAGTAATGATTCAATTGCACGTATATCGAATATTGACAATAATATATAAACTATTGACCGTGCAATAATGAACATACATAAGTAAGTAGTTCCTTACCAAAAAGGTAGAAATTCGCCCGATTAAAATATGTCAAAATAGCTTTAAAGTAACCTACGAGCTAAACCATAAGGTTTCCGAAGTTGGATGAACAAATAAGCTTAATTGGGAATTATATAATAAACCTCATGGGTGATTTCCTTCTCAGATCGCTAATTTAAAAAGCTCACTTACGTATAATAGCTGAAGATTATTTTTCCTATTAACTAAAGTTTCCAACAATTGTTAATTTAAGGAGGTGAGTCACACGACACAAACAAAGAAATGGGCATGAATTGTTCCAAGTAATTAGACTAAGGAATAATATATATTATCTATATCTTACTAATATAATAGTATTATTATTAAACTATAGTATTATTTTTAAATAAAGCTAAACATTGACTAGTCAACATACACCGATTAATATAAAATTAGTGCCCAAATGTTAACAATTTGGTTATTACAATTCTAGCTTTCAAGAACGTAATATTTTAATACTATAAAATAGTCAAGGTAACATAGTTAAATTTATTATAATACTAATATTTGTATTATTTGGTATAATATAATTAAGGAAATTCAATAAAATATTTCTCTCAATTATAACATTCACTAAAGCGTATAATTATGAGATAATTAAGCTTACTAAAACGCGGTGTTACATATGATGTGGCCAAGACACCTTTCGTGACTAGGTATGGGCACTATGACTTTGTGGTTATGTTGTTAGGTTGACTAATGCATCGGCCGTATTTATGGATTTGATGAATAGAGTTTTCCAACCTTTATTGATAGCTTTGTGGTGGTTTTCATTGATGACATCTTGGTATACTCTAAATTGGTGGAGGAATATGAGAAACACCTACGATGGTCTTAGATGTGCTTCGGGAGAAGAAGTTGTATGCCAAGTTCGCAGAAGTGTGCTTTCTCGCTTGAAGAGAGCTTTTTTGGTCATACTGTATCGGGATGTGCATTGCATCGGATCCGACTAAGATTGAGGCGCTATGGGGTGGAAGCAACCCGAGACTCTTACCGAGTTCGGAGTTTTCTTGGGTTAGCCGGGTACTATCGCAGATTTATTCAAGGGTTTTCTCGAGATCGCGACTCTTTTGACAAACTTGACAAAGAAGAAGGTATCGCTTGTATGGGATGAGAAATGTGAGAAAAGTTTTTAAGAACTTAAGCAAAGATTGACTAGAGAACTAGTGTTAGCATTGCCTAAGGGGAATGAACACTTCATTGTGTATAGTGATGCTTCTAAGGAAGAGCTTGGATGCGTATTGATGCAGAATGGGAAGGTAATTGCGTATGCTTCGAGGAAATTGAGCCCAAACAGAACGTAATTATCCTACTCATGATTTAGAGTTTGTCGCTATTATTTTTGCCTTGCATAAGTGGAAACATTATTTGTATGGGGCAAAGTTTGAAGTCTACACTGATCACCAAAGTTTGAAATACTTGTTCAAACAGAAAGAATTAAATATGAGACAACGGTGTTGGATGGAACGATTGAGGACCATGACCGCATCGATCCTTTATCAATCGGGAAAGCTAATGTGGTAGCGGATGCTCTAAGCAGGAAGGTGTACATCTCTTGTCTTTTGATGGGAGATTGGAAGATTTTAACTGATGCTTGTTTATGGAACCCTAGTGAGTCTATCCATGGGGTGTTATTTGCGAATATTCGTGTACAACCTACTTTGTTATCACTTATTAAGGAGGCGCAAGAGCAAGATGTTGAGATACAAAAGATAGTAAATAAATTGAAGGATGGTGAAGAAGTGGATTTTCATGTTCATAGTGATGGAATTCTCAAGTATAAATGTAGATTTTGTGTGCCGAATTATGGGGAATTGAAACGGCAAGTGTTTGACGAAGCGCACAAAACCAAGTATACTATCCATCCGGGGAGTACGAAAATGTATCATGATATGAAGCAGACTTTTTGGTGGAACAACATGAACAGAGAGATAGCTATGTATGTATCAAAGTGTCTTACATGTAAACAAGTGAAAGTAGAACATCAAAGGCCGGCGGGACTACTTCAACCGTTATAGATTCTAGAGTGGAAATGGGAGAACATAACTATGGATTTTGTAACGGGCTTGTCAAGGACTAGTAAAGGTTTTGATGCAGTTTGGGTGGTAATGGATCGCCTTACCAAATCAACGCATTCTCTACTGGTAAGGATGACTTTTTCATTAAATCAGTTTGCTTACTTATATATTCAAGAGATTGTGAAGTTACATGGAATACCAGTTAGCATTGTATCGGATAGAGATCCACGATTTGCTTCGAGGTTTTGGTAATCACTACAAGAGGCTTTATCAACCATGTTGAGTATGAGTATGACATTTTACCCACAGACGGATGATCAATCCGAGAGAACGATTCAGACATTAGAGGACATGTTACAGGCTTGTACAATAGATTTCAAAGGAAGTTGGGATACCCATCTACCATTAGCCGAGTTCGCTTACAACTACAGTTTCAGTCAAGTATCGACATGACACTGTACGAAGCATTGTATGGTAGAAAGTGTAGATCACTAGTTTGTAGGAATGAAGTGGGAGAAGCTAAGATTTGGGATCCGGAGACTGTCCAAGAATCGGTGGACAAGGTAAAGGTAATTAAAGATATATTACTCACGACACATAGTCATCAAAAGAGTTACGCCGACAGTTGAAGGAGAGACCTAGAGTTTAATGTGGGGGATTTTGTGTTCTTGAAGATTTCACCTTAGGGTGTCAAAAGGTTTGGGAAGAAGGGAAAGTTGTCACCAAGGTATGTTGGACCGCTTGAAGTTCTTGAGAGGATTGGACAATTATCTTCTGTAGCCTTACTGGTCCCAATGAGCACAATAATAAGCTAGAAGGGGGTTGAATAGCTTATTAACACTTTAAAACTTTTAAGTAAGTTCTTGAAAGTTACTTGAAGTTTATGAAGAGTTCAAGTAGCGAAGACCTTCAAGAAAATTGTTCCGTGTCCGCCGATAAGGACTACCTAGACCTTTTACGATTACTTAAGTTCTCGAAATGGATATAATGAACAAGGAAACTATGCAGCTTAAGTAATAGACAAACAAGGAAATAACACAAGTATTTTGAGATGGTTCACACTAAATAGTGCTACGCCCACCACCAAGGCAATAACCTTGGATTTAAATTGTGCACTATGTTTTCCACTTAGATCAATTACAAAGAATATCCCTAATGGATCGTGTACAAAATATTGACTTGTGTTTGTCTATGGAATTAAATATCTGTAAATACAAGATATTTAATTGCAAGTGTATATAGTTGATGGAAGTAAACAACAAGAAGAATAAAACAATAAATGTTGAAGAGCAGCCTTCTTGTTGTTGACGAGGACTTCTAGATCTGTTGAGGATCTATTGAATGCACTGAATGAAAGACTTGGAGTTGTATAGATTCGAGCAATTCTTTAAGTGTTCGATTGATTCTCATGCTTGTCTGTTGTTCCAGCCTTCAATGGCAGATTTAAAGGTGTGCACTTCAAAAGAATCCGTTGGAGAGGACGAAGGCTTCAACAAATTTATTCATAAATGCATTAAATGCATGGGGTCAAAGGAATTTCGCCTTCACGTATATCCAGAGCAGATAATCATTTCGAGATCTTCAAAAAGTGGGCGATTTGGTGTCATATCCGAGAGATGAAGCAGTAAAGTAGGGGACAGCCTCTTTATCGCTTTCATCGCTCAGACTAAAAGTCTTCCTCCTGCTGAAAGTTGCTTTCGGCTTGACATGTCGAATGACTTGGATTAATTCAAATAATATATGGGAATAAGTTTGAATTAATCCAGCTAGCTTTATGTGAAGAGGACACGTAGAAGCGCATCACCGGACACGAGGTCTACCGATCTTAAGCTTGAAAGCGTGTCTTCCTAAGTGAAGCCGAGAAAGGGTCTTCCGCCGAACCCGAAAAGAGTCCTACAAAAACTATACAAGGCAAAGTTCTATACACACTTGCCACGCTAATCGATACGCTGTACCGATTAGCCATCAAGTATAAAACTAATGTAATGTATCGATCGATATAAATTTAACATAAGAATCAACAATCTCCTCCTATTTATATCCGGTCATCATTACTACAAATGAGGGTTTTTAAAACAAACTATTTAATAGATAATAGCATGCCCGAGAAAGTTTATATATTACGTAATCGGTAGACATGCCTCTATTAAACGTAATAACACCTCGATGCAAGGGACTAATCTAAGTGCATACAAGAATAAGAGAGTCAAAGAATAGCACATACGATCACAGTTAGCTTAAATCAATTTAAACTAAATGTTTAAATTCTCATATAGATAAACAATAAAGCAAAGAAGAATTTAAACAATATAATTTTTGAAAAGCAAGTAATCATCTGTATTCATAAACAAGATGTTTACATTTGATGTAGTTTTCAAAAAATAAGATAAATACAAAGGAAAGGGAAGAAAAGATACAAAAGCTACCAAGGTCTTTTTCCCTTTGCCTTTGTCTCAGCCTCCTTTTTCTTCTTTTCGCTCTAGCTCTTCCATTCTTCTTGGTATTCGGCATCCGCATCGGGCTTGAGGTCCGTGGAACGAGAACGTAGTCCAGCTTCTTCACGAAGACGGCCGTTTCTTCCATCAAGATTCGTTGATAGATCTCATTTGTTTCTCCTCCGTGATGGCCGATCACGATCCCTGCTTGGCATTCATTATGTCATGGGCGTAGTTTCGAGCGAGGTTGTTGGAGTTCCATAATAGAGTACGACCGTGGCTAAGATGGAGAGTGATGGCGTGGAAGAGCTCGAGAAAATGGAACCCATGATACGGCAGCCTTTCATCTCGCTGAGCTTCTACGTTGATCTTGACATCGCGAAGTCGTGTCGCATCCGTCCAAAAAAACGAGTCCGCACATCCTCTTGAAATTGTCGAAGAGTAGTGGCGCTCCTGGCCGTTGGCCTTGGCCGCCGCAGCTGGCTACTTCCGCCATGTAGATATGTTAGCGAAGTTCGCCTAGCCAACAGCCGGTAGATGGCATCTAGCCGACAAAATTTCAGATTGGCCGGCCGATTGGAAGCAGGCTTGGCCAATGTGAATGGAGCTCCGGCAGAGGTGAGTCCGCAGCCCGAAGGGCGCTTGGGAGGGGAGTTCTCGGAGACGTAAGAAGATGAGTCTTGGGTGGGGATGGTTTTGTGGAAGAGGATAGGGTTATGGGGAGGAAGGAGGAGTTGGTGGGAATCCAGCCCATATCAAGTTGTCGAATTTTCACCGATGTGGGAGGATTGGGGAATGGGTTCTAGAGAGAACCGTAAAGAAGCGCGCAGGTAGAAGAGGGATTTGGGTTTTCAAGGGAAGGTCGGTGGAGGTCAAGGTCGAGAAGGCTGAGAAGGTTGATGAGAAGAGGTGAATAGATCTCGCCATCGATGAAAGTTCAAAGAGGAACTTGGCAGCAAAGCAGATCTAAGGGTCGTGTGTGGTGAAGAAGTTGGTTGGGATGGGGTGGCGAGGAAGGCGCGATGGGTCGTGAGTAGAAAGTGGTGTGGGGAGGAGGAGTTGGAGTTCCGTCGCTCCTCCTCATTTCGAGGCCCTCCCGAGGGATGATCCCGAGGTGGTGAAGGGTAGTCAAGCGGCCGATGTGCAGGGCCTGGGCGCCTAGAGTCAAGCCAGCGCCTAAGTAGGTATGTGAGGGTCATCGCTGCAGTGGTCGGGGTCGGTAGCCTCTCTTCCTCACGGCCGATACCCCGCCACCAGAGGTTGGTGGATCCGCCGATGGCGGGTCTTCAAAGGCTTTACTGGCTCCTTCTCGCTTTGGCTCGGGGTGTGGAGCGTGAGGCGGGAGGGTTGTCGGGTCGGCAGTGGCCGAGAGGATGGCTTCGCCTGGGTGGACGGAGGGAGGAATGGCTAGTTGGCCTTTGTGCCTTCTTCTTCCGCCTTCCTTCATCTCCTTCTTATCCATTTGGCCTGCTTCCTCTTCAGCTTGAGGTGCCACTTCCCTTGTTTCTTGGCTTTGCCTCGGTCGCTATTTTGGCCAAAGACCCGCCCGCCTGCCTCCGTGCCTGGCCTTAAGATGGAGGCCGTGGCCACCCGATCGTCATATTTTTCGAGACCTTTTGGAGGTCCCGCCTCAATAAATGTGCTTCCATGTTGAAGCCGGTGACCAAGATCGGTGTAGGTTTGGCCACTTTGTCAAGAGACCTCACACTCAGAAGTGGCCGGCTTGTTCCTCGTATTCTTGTACTTACCGAAAACGAGGCCGTGAAGCTTGTCCTTGGTTACCGCAAACAACTCATCTTCTTTCAAAGAAGAGTTGATGTCCGTGATCATCCCTCAGGCATAAGCTCGACGAAAGGGCGCTTGCAAGTGGGGTTGTTTCTTAGCTTTCTCCACCCATCGTCGGGGAAGATGATGAGCCCTCAGCTCGCATCGGCAGCAGAAATACAAAGATCGGTCGATTTATCCGTTGGCCAAGAACATATCATGTGCTCCACTCTTGAAAAGGAGCCCCTTGTCAAGAAGGTGGCTGCAAGAGACGCCAAGAGGGAAATGATTTCGAGCATTTTCCTTGTGGCTCCCGGGTGTCGCCTCCCCTCATGGATTCCCGCAGCATGTAAAGCCTCTACGCCAATGATGGTGGAAATAGATGGCGGTGACAAATGGGACGGCTCGAATCCACCACGAAGAACGATCGGCTCAACGAGCCTCGTTGATAAAATTCTTCCTCGCCAGAAGATACCGTAGTTTTTGTCGTTGAGGCGTAAGAGGCGTAATCCCGAGGCGCCCATATCCTCACAAGCTTTTACAAGCTATGGAGTTGATTGACTAAGGTCAATACACATGCCCGGAATGTATAGCTTGGGGTCCAGGCACAATGACGTCGCGAAGCAAGCAGATAGGATGGATATCCCGAAGATTTATATTTAATCGGGAGGAATGACTTTCTCTGGTCAAAGTCTTCCGATTGTCGCTCTTAGATTTTGAAGTTCTTGCCCGAAAGAAAAACAAAATAAAATTTAGGGCTTTTCATCTAGATATCTAAACAAGTAGGAATTTCAAAGTTTTATCAAATAATTGAAATTTTTAAGCAAAGACTTGAAACCCTAGAATGTTTAGAGTAACCACACTCGAGAAATGCATATGTAAGTTTTCATAAGAATGAACAATGAATAAACAAAAACGATCAAGTTAGTATTCAAGTAAGGACAACAATGGCGAATCAATGTTCAATACTGAAAATGACGGTTTGAATTCCAAAGATTTTAATATGATTTTGAAATGCGAAAGATCCGTAAAATTACAGTAGAGTAGAGATAAACGCACTCATTGTTTGAGGATGAGAAGAAGAAACAAGACGAAGAACTTGAAATTTACGTAAAGTAGATGCTTAGGAGAGAGAGAGAGAGAAGATTGCTCGTGAGGGTTTCGTAAAGTTTGGAAATGACGGTTCAAGGGCTATTTAAAGGCGAGAAAATATCTGGTTTGAAAAAGCTGAACTTAAGATATTTTCTTAAGTAATCGAATTTTTTTCCTTGACCCTTTATTATTGCTTTAGAAACCTCTTTAGCGTAAAATAGACTAAGTAAGAGTACTAACCTTTAGGTCTTCCCAGAAAGAAGAACTTACGCTTCCGATTAGTCTAATATCGGGTCTACCTGATGAAAGAAATATTTAACAACATATTAACTTTTAAGCAAGAGGATCAATCATACCAAGATTTCTCCTTAAATAAGCAAACCCGTGGCATCCAAAGGGTTTTGTGAGAATGTCCGCCAATTGATGCTCGCTTGGAACATATTCCGCATCGATGTTACCTTTTTCCACATGATCTTTGAGAAAATGATAACGAATATCAATGCTGTTTTTCAATGCATCATCGATTTTGGAGACTGAGATAGCCGATGTTGTCACACATGATTGGGCGCTTTCGCCTTGATGTTGTAATCCACCAATTGTTGCTTCATCCATAACAGCTTGAGAGCAACAAATGCAAAGAATATATTCTCGCTCGTGGGTTTGCACCGATCCTTGTTTCGCAAGACCATGAGACGAAGTCTGCTTCCCCAAGAAATTGACAAGTCCCAATCGAAGCTTCTTCTGCTTCACTTTACAAAGTCGCATAATTCGCATCCGAGTATCCAACTAGATTGAAGTTGTTGGATTTGAATACCGATGCCTAGATTTG
>CM028383.1:57720520-57767703 GCA_013146195.2 Codonopsis lanceolata
ATACCTTACAACCCAAATCATAAACCGGTGAAAACTTTTTTATTTGTGGGAAGCGACAATAAAGCTCATGTCGAAGCTATTGGGCGTATCGTCTTGTTCTTGCAAAGGACATTATTTAGATTTATTTCAAACTCTTTATGTTCCATCTATTTCCCTTGACTTAGTTTCGGTTTCAAAACTTGATTTACAAGGATTTATGTTTGATTTGAGTCTTGGAAGTTTCAATTTATATAAAGATTATATTAAATTTGGTTTTGGAATTCTTGTGGATGGTTTTACAAATTTACTTTGTTTCTCCATCCTTACCTGAAACTCAATTGACTCGCATCATAATGAAGGCGTACATCATGTAATGAAAAGACTCTTCACTCTTGTGGCATCAGAAGTTGGGACATATATCCCGTGACGACTTCAAAGATTAGTAAAAGATGGGGTTTTACCGAACCTAGATTTTCTTGATTATCATGGTTTGTGTGGATTGTATTAAAGGCAAAAGCAACAAAACACACAAAGAAAGGAGCCACAAGAAGTTCTCGGCTTCTTGAAATAATACATCTGAACATTTGTGGACCTTTTGATGTTCCAACGTTTGGGGGAGAAACATACTTCATCACCTTTATAGATGATTATTCACTTTACATTATCTCTATCTATTGCATAACAAATCTCAATGCGTGAATTTTGTACAAATATTCATAATGAGGTTGAGAAGCAATTAGAAAGAAGTGAAAATCATAAGGTCGATAGAGGTGGAGAATTTTATGGCGGATATGATGAAAGCAGGACAACATCCGGACCTTTTGCGAGACTCCTCGAACAACTTGGAATTGTAGCTCAATACACATGCGATTCTCCATGGCGTATCGGTGTAGCCGAAGGCGAAATCGCATGTTTGGAAATGGTTAGAAGTATGATGAGTCATGCTAAGTTGCCCATTACGTTGTGGACATATGCTCTTCGTATGGCCGTATATATTTTAAATAGGTTCCCCAAAGCGGTTCCAAAAACTCCTTTTGAGGCGTGGAAAGGAAATTTGGAAACCTAGTTTAAAACACCCGCAGCAGTTTGGGGGACGACCGGTTGAGGCGAAGGTATATAATCCTCAAGCAAACAAATTGGATTTGAAAACCATAAGTGGTTATTTCATTGGTTTTCCCGAAAAATCCAAAGGGTATATAATTTATTGTCCTAACCATAAAAACTCGCGAATGTGGAAAGGCGGTAATGTCAAATTCATTGATGATGGCATGATTAGTGGGAGTATATTTGTGGAAGATAAGTCCTTCACGAAGTTAGGGTAACAATCCCATTACCCAATAATCAACGAAGACAATGTGAATCCTTCCATCGTTGAACCGTTAAACGCCGAAGGATCACCGTGGCTCCACTCATCGTTGAACCGATAAATGATGAAGAGCCACAACCACATCAGCCACAACCCCCTAATGAAATCATTGCTAATGAAGAAATTGTAGAACAAGCACAGAAACCGGCACTAAGAAGATCTCAACGAGAAAAACGAAGTGCTATCCATGATGATTACGTTGTTTATCTACAAGAATCTAATTTTGACATAGGGATAATGAAAGACCCGATTTCTATTCACAAGCCATTACAAGTAATAATTCTGATAAATGGATTAATGCCATGAAGGATGAGTTGAAATCAATGGCAGATAATCAAGTCTGGGATCTAACTCATTTGCCGGAAAGACATAAAACAGTTGGGTGTAAATGGGTCTTCAAGACCAAACGCGACTGTCATGGCAATATTGAGCGATATAAAGCTAGACTTGTAGCCAAAGGTTTTACTAAAAAAGATGGCATAGATTACAAAGAGACTTTTTCTCCTGTGTCAAAGAAAGACTCTCTCAGAATTATTATGGCCTTAGTAGCTCATTATGACTTAGAGTTACATCAAATGGATGTGAAAACAACATTTCTTAATGGTGAGCTACAAGAAGAAGTTTACATGCGTCAACCTGAAGGTTTTACCTTGGAAGGACAGGAAGACATGGTCTGCAAACTTAAGAAATCAATTTATGGACTTAAACAAGCCTCCCGACAATGGTATTTAAAATTCAACGAAACCATTAATGCTTTTGGTTTTGAAGAAAATATTGTAGATCCATGCATATACCTCAAGATCAATGGGAGTAAGTTCATATTTTTGGTTCTGTATGTTGATGACATATTATTGGCAAGTAGTGATCTTGGCTTAATGCATGAAACCAAAGCTTATCTTTCTAAAAATTTCGAGATGAAGGACATGGGTGAAGCTTCCTACGTGATTGGGATAGAAATATTAAAGTGATAGATCACGTGGATTACTTAAACTCTCCCAAAAACATACATCGAAAGAGTTTTAGAAAGATTTGGAATGGCAACATGTACTAGCGTTGCTCCAATTCAGAAGGGAGACAAATTTGGTCTCTATCAATGTCCTAAAAATGAATTGGAACGTAAGCAAATGGAAAACATACCCTATGCTTCTTTAGTAGGAAGCTTGATGTATGCACAAGTTTGCACAAGGCTTGACATCAGCTTTGCTGTTGGTATGTTAGGAAGATACCAATTAAATCCAGGAATGGATCATTGGAGAGCTGGAAAGAAAGTTTTGAGATACTTACAGGGTACGAAGGATTATTGTCTTACATTCAAGAAGTCAGATCAATTAGAGTTGGTTGGCTATTCAGATTCCGATTATGCTGGATGCAAAGACACTTTAAAGAGCACTTTTGGTTATGTTCTTCTACTAGCTGGAGAAGCAATCTCATGGAAAAGTGCAAAAGAGTCTATTATTGCTAATTCCACGATGGAAGCTGAATTTGTAGCTTGCTTTGAAGCTACAAATCATTGTTTATGGCTGCGAAATTTCATCTCAAGATTTAGAGACTTGAATTTTGTCTCTGGACCGTTGAAACTTTATTGTGATAATGCTGCAGCAGTATTTTTCTCTAAGCATGATAGATACTCTAAAGGGACAAAACACATGGACCTTAAGTATCTACCGGTGAATGAAGCAATTCAGAAGAAACAGTTGTTCATTGAACATATAAGCACAACACTTATGGTTGCAGATGCACTTACGAAAGGGTTACCTCCTAAGACTTTTCATGAACATACTTTAAGTGTGGGTCTAAAGAGAGTGACTGATTATTAATTTATCGTTTATTATGCTTATACATTGAACTTCTATTGAGCTCTTATTTATGACATTCTGAATTTTATTTCTGTTTCCATATTTTGTATACTTTATGTGAATGGATAATTGATAATGTAAAATAGTTCTTGAAGAAAGAACATTATTGGACCCTTATACCATTGCTTAAAAGGCCTAGTAAACTAAGTTATTTATGTTGTAGTACATGGAAGGAACCATGTTGAAAACCTGATAATGTGGAACCGCTATGACTCTCATGGATAGCTTATTTTGCGAAGGTATTATGCTAACCATCATGTTATTAATTTAGTAATTATGCGCGCCTTATGTTTTTTCAAGATTAACCATTAAAGGATTATCACTTTGACCAAGTGGGAGACTGTAAGATATATTTCTTACGGTGCAAGAAAATCTATATATGGTCAATAAGTGAGAATCACAGTTGATTTGGAAATTACTAAATTACAATAAATTTTGGTTTGTAAAAAGGGTAAGTTTCCTAAATAAACTCTACCTCGATGGACGGTTGAGATTAAAACCCTAATAGGAATTTGGTCCTCCCTTTGCCTATAAAAGAGATGTAATACCCATCATATTCATCTATTACGTTAAATCAACTCATTAGGGTTTTAGGCCAAAAGGGAGAAACCATATTCTGCCTCTTCTTCTCTATTATATTGCAGATTTCAGATCAAGGGCAAATTACTAGAAGCAATATGTCTTCATCAGGTATTTTAATTAAGAGTATTTTGTATGTCATTGTGATTTTCATTGAGTTCAAGATCTAGGCTTAAGATCAATAACTAACAGTAAGCACTCAAAGAAAAGAGGGGACGAGCTGACGAGTGGGAGATGAGTAAATTAAATAGTGAGACTTGGTCTTTTGAGTTTTGTTCATCTAGAAAGACTGCCAGAGGAAATGGAAAAGTAGAGTCTTTGTCAAATCTTGTGGCAAGTCTAATGTTAGGGTCAAAAACCAAAATTTGATATTTATGTAAAAGTATTAAGTTCTCTAATAATTAAAATAAAAATATCAAAACTAAGTACGGTACTAAGAAAAATACCAAATGAAACATGGTAGTATGCATTACAATCAAATTTAATTATATGGAATTAAGATTTTCTGACTTTTTCTCGATCTGATGGCAAGGCTAGCCTGTGTTTCGTGGTGCTTTTAGTCTCATAAATGAGTTAATATGACTCCGTCCTAAAAGCATTTTTCTTACATTACAAAAAATAATACTTCTTCCTTCCATTTCACCAAAGAAATTCATGTTTAAAAAATATAAGGAATTAAGAGATGTTTAATTAGTACTCCCTCCGTTCTTAAATTATCGTCCTCCTTTCTTTTTTCGTCTGTCCCAAAATAATCGTCCAGTTTGAAACTTACCTTTTTAGAACATCACTTTTACTACTTTATCCTGAATTTTTCAATCTACTTTAATTATGAGCTACATACACTTGAGCTTTAAATGAAATTACACATTAAACTAATATAAATAATCAAGTCGATCAATTGTTTTTTCTTAAACTGAGCGTCGGGTCAACTAGGACAATTATTTAGGAACGAATGGAGTATTATAGTTGATTATTATTACAAGAATGTTTGAGCATAATCAATATGTTAATGTAGAATACAATGCGTATTAATGAAATGTTATAGATATTGTAGACATAATATTTGAAGAGTAGGTCTCCTGTAAGACCGTCTTACGGATCTTAATTCGTAAGACGGAGTTCCACTCTCTCACATTTCAACACACCAATACACAATGGATCGGATAAAGATGATCTATTTTACAAAAATTATTCATAATAGGGTTAGGGGTGGCAAATCGGTCGTGCTGGGCTGTTATCGGGTCGGCACGATAACAGCACGACACGATAAGCACGAACACGAACACGACACGATAAGCTTATCGTGCCTAATATTAAAACCCGAACACGACACGATAAAAACACGAAAAGCACAGCACGACACGATAGGCACGATAAGCAAAAAAACACGATTTATTTAGTCAGGCCTGTTAAGCACGTTAAGTCCAATAACCATTATAAAATATATATTTTTGAATTTTTAATACATATTTTCAAAATTTATCATTATAAATAGTCAAGTAGTTTAAAAGTCATAAACTTTCAAATGATAAAATTATGAAATAATTATGAAAATAGTTTGAAATAAGTGAATAACCCATAGTAAATTTTTTAAAATATATTTTTAAAACATATATATTTTAGTTATCGTGTCTTATCTTGCCTTACCGTGTTTATCAAGCCAGCCCGATAACAACCCATTTTTTATCGTGTCTTATCGTGTTGGCCCTATAACGGCCCGAACCCGATAAGCCCTAGACCAAACCCTATAATTTCGTGCCGTGTTCGTGTCGGTCAATCATATCGTGCCTCAAATTGCCACCCCTAAATAGGGTCACATAGAATCTACTTTTTTTTTCCTCGGTTCAATTATAGAATCTTGGAATATAGATAGTAGATACTTTCTAAACAAATCCCGAAACATTTGGTTAAAGGACTTGAAAAATGCGAAATGTACCTATATAATAAACCCTACAAAAACTACTACAGGGAATGACTTTATAGGGAAAATTGGGAGGGGGGGGGGGAACCCCTTTTTTGAAGGGTTTTTTTTTTTTTTTTAAACTTCTTAAGACCATTCCCAAAAGTTTAATGTAAAAATTGAATAAAATCTTTAAACTGGTGGCTGGTGCAATTTCTACATCAAATTTATTCCATCATCACCAACATGTATACTTCAAATTTTATTTTAAAAGGAATATTTCAAATATATTTTTCATTATTCTATTTTAAAAATATGTTTTATTTCATTTAATTTTTATTAATGTATTTTAACAAAAAAATATTATTTATTGAATTAATATTATATTAAAATTAAAATATTATGCATTAAAATAAATAATTAAATGTAAGAATTTAATTGAGACTGAAATAGAAACATTTTAAAATTAATAATTATAAGATATTAATAGATACTAACATACAAACATTAAAATAACTGAAATAAACCACTAAATAGACATGAAATTACAACTAAAATACAAATATTTAATCTTCTAAATTTATAAATTCATCTCACAAATGATCAATTAATGCATCCCGAAGTGCAATAGGAGCACCTTTTATCCTTGAATTTTTTATGCCTCGAGAAATTGGTTAAATCAAGTAGTTTCATCCACTATAAAGCCTCATAAGGAGTCATCTCAATGCTCGATTGGTAACTGGTATTATACGCAAACTCTGTCAACGCTAGATGTGAATCCCAACTACCATTGAAATCCATAGCATACGCACGTAACATGTCCTCTAATATTTGTATCAATCTCTCGGACTAACCATCCGATTGTGGATGAAAAGCAGTGCTGAAGTTCAACTTCGTACCTAAAGCTTCCTGCAATGAATGCCAAAACCTGGATGTAAATCTGAGATCTCTATCCGACACAATGCTAACCAGAACACCGTGTAGCCTCACAATCTAGAATTGGTTTAAATATTTTAATTGTTATAACAGGTTTTAAAAAGTTTTAAATTATTCCGTCTTTTGGTGCCGAGTCGCGTTACATGTATAATGTTACGTTACGCCAGTTTTGATAATTGAGTCCTTGCATGTGTTGTTATCCTATTTGGATGACTTGACTCGTGATTCCTCTTCGGGTTGGGGTCGGATCGTCGCACCCAAGAAATAATTCAAAAATCTGTTTTGGAAGTACATCCAATTCTGGACCTCATTTTTTCCACCAACGTAAAAACCAAGCAGGGAATCATCCTTGTTCTAGGATTTTTGAATTAATAACAAAAATCTATGAATGTTTTCAGATAGGATTTTGACAATAGAATGCATAAAACCATGCATTAATATAATCCCAATAATTGTACTCAACTGATTTATTAATCAGTAGGTTTGTAGGTTTTGATGGGTCGAAAAGACTCCTTTGATGAGGATGAAGTACTTTAATTATAAAGCACTTGGAATGTGTTCTTGCTTGATATTTTCCACCAGTCGGAATATTGTGAAGAATATGATCAAACTGAACAGAACCAGTTTTTTCTAATATTGCTTCGTAAATATAACGAAACTTTCCTTGTGGAGTAACATAATTTTGGTTACCCAGATATCTATCATTGAGAACCCAATGGTCTTCTTTCCATTGTAAGTCTGAAAAAGACAAATCAATAATATGTTTCAAATGTTGCTTCTGAACATAGGGAACAGAAACATATTTTTCTTTTTCTTTTCCTTCCCCAAATGGGTTGGATGTTCTGCTCCTAGAGGGATTGTATTTCTTGGATCCTTCACCAGAAGTGAAAGAAATCTTTGGATATTGATTTTTGTATTTAGACTCCTTCGGGGTGATCCATCTGTTCGATGGATGCATCTTGCAAAAATTCTCCTGTTAGAAAATCAGGTAAAGAATGTTCAATACCTTTAATATATTCAATTTTATAATCGAATACTGATAATTCTGATTGCCATCTGGCAAAAAATTGTTTTGAAACAATATTTTTTACATCTTTTTTAATGATGTATTTTACAGCACTACAATCAATTATGAGTAAGAATTGTTGGTTTAATAAATCATCCTGAAATTTGGAAATACATTTTGCTATAGAGAGCATTTCTTTCTTGATAGTAGCATAATTTTTCAAAGCATTCTTCCATATACCATAAGAAAATCATAATAAATCATCTTTCCCATTACTGGGATTCTTTTTGTTTAAGAATACCTCTGAATCCAATATTAGAGGTGTTGATTTCTACAACTTTATACCAAGTAGGTTGAGCTAAACAAAGACATGGAAATTGTTTTACATGTAGTTTGATTCTTTGAACTGCTTTAGTATTGATGTGCGCAAAACGCAACTCGGGCAAGAATACCCGGCCGTATCAAGTAATAAAGTGTACATAAGTACGAGTTATCGATCCCACAGGGAATGCGCGTAATTCTCACTCCAACTAAGTACCAAAATTATGCTAACTAATTATATTTGAGCGAAAATAAAAGGAATTAAAATCTAAAAATATAAACAACCTAGAAAGCAATTAAATCTAAACTAACGCGGATGTGGTTTGACAACAACAAATCAAGATAGAAATATAGGAATGCATTATTTCTAGTCTAGCCGGTGTTTAATTTAATCATTTTTCTGCTTTTCTTTAATTCAAGTTTTGATAGTCGGACGCACTATTTTATTCGCTACGGGCTCTCGCAACGTATAACAAATCTAGCTACAACTCCTAGCTACGGGCTCTCGCTTCTTATAACATAGGAGAAAATAGTCGCATGTCAAAACAAGCACCCTATGACTATCTACGCACGATCTCCTCTCGGTCTCACGTAACGTAAACAATTATTGTGATTTTCGGAATTAATAGGATGGGCTCTCGCATCTTATCCTATAATTCTAATGATCATCTAATGGTTTGCTACGTCATTAAAAACATGAAGATCACACAATAATAACCAAACACATGGGTAATACTTCGCAAAAAGAAACTCTCTATATTTTTCTACAATTCATGTTGGTAGCCGAGACAAATAAAATTGGTCAACTACGGGCTCTCGCATCTTATAGTCAACCCTAACCTCCTCGACCTCGCGAATGGCTAAGGTGGTTCGATCGCGTGTCAAACCTAGTCTCATTTTGGCTATCGGTGTGTGTCACAAAACACCAACTATTAAATTGATTGGTCCGAAATATAAAGGTAGTTCTCGCGGATCCTAAATATTTCTAAAATCATTTAATTATTGGTTAAATAATTAAATGCATTAAGTTCACAAAATAATAACTAATATGAATGTGTACTAAATAAAGAGATAAATTAAATTAAAACACTACATTTAACATAGAAAAATAATTGCATTTCATAATTAAATTAAGCATAAACCAATTCTTCAATTACAAAATTAATCAACCCAAGAATATACAACAATTTATCAAAAGATAGGTTGAAAGAATTAAACCAATGTTGCTCGAATCCGGGGTTGAAATCTTTTGCATTTGCGCCCTTGGCCCTTGAAATGATGTTCCAAACCTTCAAGTTAATCAAGCTTCAAAGGATTGGAAGAGATTTTTGGTGAAATGGGATGGTGCCCCATTTAGGGCTCTCACCCGAAATGGGGACTTGTGATTTCCGAAAATGAGGCTGCCAGATAGTATAAGGAGAAGACAATGGAATCAGGGGCAAAATAGGCAAGACAGGGGAGAATTAGGGACAAAATAGGGAAAGAAAAGGGACTGGGTCGCGGCTGGGGCTGGGCTGAACCAATGGAAAAGGCGCGGGTCGCTCCAGGGATGAAATGGGCAAGGTAGTGAGAGAGAACAGGTTAAATGGTGGGCTGGAGGGTCAGGAACACGCGGGTCACCCGGATCCATGAAGAGTACCGCTGGTCCGCTTAGTGGGGTGGATGCGGCAGAGCGCGCCACGTGGCGCCACAGGTTCTCGACAACGCGCCTGGCCTCTTCAGACAATTGCGGCGGCTGCCCCTGACTTTCTGTTAATTGCTCCGGTGCCCCTGAAGACTCTGACGTTGGCGCCGCCTTCCTGATTACTTCCAGCTTTGCATTTTCATCCTCCGTTTGTATTTTCAGCCTCCGTTAGCCTCCTTTTGCCTTGGATCTCTTGACGGACTTAACGAACTTTGTCCAAATAAATTCCAATTCAACTTTAAAGCCCGGAATTGTCTCGAACTTCGTGCTAAACACCGTATAAAAGCACGATTATGCTTGGAAACCTACATTAAGCAAAAAACACAAATAATAATATTTTCAAGGCATAATTAATTCAAAAATAGCACAAAATAAAAGAAAATTCCCGGGAAAATTCGTGGAAATCTTACGCTCATCAAGTATGATTCTGAGTCCAATGACTATGATTTATACTTAATCTAGCATAGAAAATAGCACCATCTTGTGGAATATTTTTATAATAATCAACAATATAATTATGACTTCCAAGAAATCTTTGTAATTGGTTTTTATCTTTAATTTCATCTGGAAATTTAGAAGTGAATTCTATACTTTTATTAATGGGTACCGTTGTGACGACCCAACCCGAATTTCAACACAGAATCCTGAGGTCGTGCCACTGAAACGAACACAAACAGAGAACACTTGATAAACAATGGTTCAACATAAGCTGCCCGGGGTACAACTGAATGAATACTATACTCTAGAGTACATAAGCTGGACTACAAAGGTCGGCTATAAAAATAATACAACAAGGATAAGCAGTATTATTAATCACAGTACTATTAGTGCCCTCGCTATTAATCCTCACTTGTATATCGGGGGTAGTTTTGAGATTACAAATGTTAATCCCAATTTTTTTTAGTGAGGGTGCTAATAATACCACCCTCTCCCTTGGTATTAATAATGAGGGGGATAATGACTTTATCCGGATAACTCGTGCTATTAGTCCCGACCACCTATTGCGTACCAAACATCAGACAACTCGGCTTATTAATTCTATTCGGCCTTAATCCTGACTACCAAACGGCACCCAAGAGTAAGAATACTACCCGACTATAAAGTTTATATAACTTTACACAACATCGTCCTTAAAAAAATAGGAGGACAAAATAACAAATATAACACAATGCTAGACGGGACATCGCGAGCTACAACTCGAAAGAAATGGCAACTATGGCAAACACGAATCACACGATCTCAACTCAGCTATCGATCCACAGCATTGCTACAGTCAGAATCTACTCAACCTCAACACGGATAACAGATAACATTACACTAGAAAGTAAAGCACGAAATGAGTCATAAAGATCCAGTACGCTACTACAAAACACAATATAACATAATATGAAATATTGTTATAATTAAACATGTCATCACATTTCTAAGACGAAAACCCATGAAGATGTTTCGTATGCTTGATACCCACAAGATAACCTTTCTTTCTCATTTACCAAACCGTCCAAACGAACTAGCATGAAATTCCTTGCTCATAAACAAACCAAAACAATTAGAAGGAACTCTCATAAAAATCATCATAGACCAATACGCATATTGATATATACACACATTAAGTACCTCATATAATCATCATGTATAAGTATGTATATTTGTATATTTACACATCAAGTTCCTTAAGGATACATAATCAATACAAACATTGTCACGCCCCAAAACCTGCCCTAACTTGGCCTCGGTTTAGCACGTGAAACCAATCAACAAATAAGCTAGAAATAACGCTGAAACAAATTTAATAAAAACATTTTCTGAAAATACATCACTTAAAAGAAAACGGAGTCATACAAGACTCAAATTGTCTTACACCATAAACCCAAAGTTGTAATTTACAAGTTTCAAAAGGATTACATGCAACACTGAGAAGACTACATGTCTTCTACCATCAAACAAAATAAACTACTTAATTACATAAGCTACCCCAAAAAGACTTCACCCAATCTAGCACTTCGTAGGCCGCTGACACTCAATGCTTCGCTTGGCTTTGATCTAAGGAAAAAAAATAGGATGGGGTGAGTTGAAACTCAGCAGGGTTCAGGTGTAATTATATATGTCATGCGTGCATTCAACATAAGAGCGTGCTAGGTATATTAGCGATGCACACGCCAGAAAATCATAGTTTCCACAAACTATAAGAGAATATTCACATATTGCATGATTAGACACATGAAGGTAAGAATTCACACAAGTAGTATACCGAACACAATCATAGATGGTTACTCACAATGTGTGACGACCCGACCCAGATCCCAAGACGAGATCCCAAGGTCGTGCCGTCAGGACAAGCTAAGAGACAGACAAACACCTACTAAGCATAATGGTGCGAGTCAAAAGTTGATCCAACAAGCTTGAGACATGAAGACAAAGCCATAACGGCGTTACGGAATAATAAAAACTAAAACCTGCGGAAGAAAAAACAAAATGGGACCCGAGCTAACAAGCTCCAAAATAAAAATAACCAAAGAGATAGTAAATCTCTCGGCCCAAAAATTCGACGCACGTGACGCAACATCAGACACGCGCAACAAATCATCGGCAACTAAAGGCCGGCAAAAACAAATTCCCAACCTGATAAACAACCACTCAACGGCTAAAACATGCCGGAGGGACAATTCAACTTCAATAATATAATATCAAATGCTAAACCACCAACCAAGATCTCACGACTAAAGTTGTCGGAGATAGAAACAACAATACCACAGTACTAGAACGAACGAGCCACACTTGCTCGAAATGACAATGGAAATAACTTCTAATGATACAATAGCTCGGCTATACTAGCCGGCTCCCAAATACATAACAATAATATACTAGTATAATCTACCCAAGTAAAGTCTACATAACTTTACATCCGTGTCTCACAAATAAATAACAACAATAATAATAGCTCCAAGCTTATTGCCCGGAAGACCACCTGTTAGAAATCTCTATCCGAAGTCGCCGTGCGTACTAACGGGATCACTGCACACACTAGGGAAAAACAACCACACAGAGTGAGTCATAATGACCCAGTAAGTTACTAAATGCAACTGCATGGCATATTATGTCATGGCATGGCATAATGCACGAACATATAAGAATCATGGTATCATACTAGTATCCCAAAAATAAACATGCACTTAATTATCAAGCACATAATCCCACATAAGCCACATAGCATAATATTTTTCATATAAATGCTCATACATAACCATGTGTAACAAGAAACGTAAATCGAACCGTTACAACCAAATCCGGGTCTAACACCCAACTAAACTTACCATGGGATCCATCTTCAAACCAAAATCCGGGTTCAATACCCAACCAATCATACCCTGGGGTTTCGTCCCCAAATAATCACAACTCACCAGTTTTCCTTTAATGAGTACTCGTTACATTCATCCAATCCCCGGATGAGAAATGGGAGCTCGAAATTAGGCTAGATGGCTCTATCTCGAGACCACATCCCACTATTGGCCAAATAGTGAGGAGAAAGGGAACCAATGCAACGATTCATAGCGATTGTTTCCAAAGACTATGAATCGTCCCATTGCCGACACTACAACCAAACCCGCCAGCTGGACTTAAACCAAAATGCTCAAGTAGATATTTACTTGCATAAACCAATTAGACCAAGTTCATTAATATCAGGCTCATTAAATCATGTAGGACATAATGCTCTACAACATCTCATAAACCATGCACATATTTGCATATAAACAAGTAGGACATAATGCTCCACGAAGTCCCATAATCCATGCACATATTTGCATATAATCAAGTAGGACATAATGCTCTACAAAGTCTCATAATCCATGCACATATTTGCATATAATCAAGTAGGGCATAATGCTCTACGAAGTCCCATGAACAATGCATATATTTGCATATAACCAACGTGTTCAACTAACATACAAGTTTAGTTCAAGAACTACATATTGAGGTACTCATTATTCCTCAAGTCATCACCCAAGTCAAGGATAGCATATAAGCTTAATAAATCATAATGTGAGGTCTACAATAATCCTCCACTCAAAATCAAACCAAAGACTACCATGTTAGTCTAAGAACATCCATAATTCAAGACTTAATATTTTAGTCTTTATTTTAGGTACACCGGACTCAATCATAGTCCTAATTGTCGTATATGATCGACATCACTAATACCATACTCAAGAACCTCATGACTACTCCGTAGTCACTTTCTCATAAGTGCCTTTATATGCACGCAACCAAAATCCTTAAGGAGAAAATTCATTCTTAATCTTCTCTTAATTATACTCGTGACCATACGTTGGTCTCTAATGTCCCGTGCTCTAACAAGTATGCTCAAAATATATTTCTAATAAGTCTCCATAATATGAGTGTCTCAATTGGACACAAACCCAAAAACCCGGTGTGCACAAACATAACCAAACAAAACCCAAACATTGTAGGGTTTCAACCCAAGGCTCATTATCATTTTATTGGCCTTATAACGACTCCGTTGAGTCTTAATACTACATTTCATTCTTTATGAGTTTCATAAATCCACACTTTAATATTTCATTAAAATGTACAACAAAATCCCAATATTCATTCGGGCTTGATTCCCAAGCCTAAAAATCCATAAAGTTCATCATAATCATAATTCCATTTAAAGTTTGGAGACTATGCATTTCACAACATTAATCAAACGAAATCCAATCGTTGTAGGATTTCAACCCAAGTTCGTTAAGCACGTTATCAAACTTATAATGACTCCGTTGAGTCTAATGTACACTTTCCAAATATTATGGCATAGAAGCTTGGGCTACAATACCCTCCCCATGTTCATAACTAACATCAATCACCATATTCCCAAGTTCATTAAACCCACATAAACCTAATAAAACAATTAATTAGGTAACATAGAGCACACGTCACATTTAGGGCATAAATCCATTTAATTCACCTCACCAGTCATGCTTTCCAAAACTTGAATAAATCACATAACATGGATTAATATACTATACTACACATGTATAACATATTAATCAAGGTTACAATCATGTTCATTAAGCTAAATCATCATTTGGGCATAACCCCTTCCAAGTAACTTCACCAATCATGCTCAACACACATTAACAAATCACATCACATGGATGAATAGGCTACTAAACATACGAATATCATATAAATCAAGGTCTCAAATAAGTTCACCCAAGCCAATTCATCCTCTAGAATCTAGGGTTCATAATATCTCTAGAAAAGCCCTAAAATTGCACCCATTGACCTCACATAGCACCAAGGTTGTTTTTCCTAGGGTCAATGGGGCAAAAACAAAGAGAAATAGGGGTAGTAACTTACCTTGATTCATCCCCTTCAAGCTTCTAATTCGAAATTCCAATTGGTGGGTCTTGTTCTCCTCAACCTCCTCTTCAAATCTATGGTGTGGATTGAGAAATGGAGGCTCCTAGCTATGGACTCCAAGGGTTGGGCTTTCAAGAACCCTAGAAACTCACCTCTCAAGCTCTCATAGGAGTCTCCCACGTTTTTGTGAAGTTGTGGCTGAATATAGGGTGTTAGATGTGAAGGTTGGGGTTTAAAAGAGTTAGGAAGGTAAGTGGGTGGTGTTTAGATTAGTGGGGTTGTTTCCCTTTAATTAACCACCTTAATCTCACCCTAAAACTCTAATAGATGGTTAGGACAAATCATAAGACACTTAGGAAGGTTTAGGGTTAGTTTAGGATGGGTTTGGGTGGGGATAGGATAGGCAAATGGGTGAATTCACTTGAAATTCCCATAGCAGGGAGCTGCCACAATACGGTCGCATGGTTTCTAGGCCATGCGAGCGCTTCCTCCTGGTTTTCATGCCTTCCCAATTTCGCCTCCTTGCTCGGTTTAGGTATCTCCCGCATGCAACCGCAAGCCTTAAAGCTTCGAAACGACCTATAATTCAACCCTTAATGTCCTCATACTCTTAGCTAAACAAAACAAGTCTCAAACCACCCTCAAACTAGGTCTAGAACCCTCACAACAACTCTCGAAACAACCCAGAGCGAAACCGACGCAAGGCGCGACATCTCACTAACGAAACGTCGAATGAAACCACAAATCGACGGGCAACAACCCATGATTATAAACACCTAAAAGGGATAAAAAAAAGTCCTGAATGCCTCTCAGATGATGAACAACAGATAGGAGAAAAGGACTCCCGAAGGGCGAGACGATCACCCGGCTCAATCTCGAACTACGCGATAAGGAGAATTGCTATCCTCGGAGCGTCAAAACCTCACAAGACTTAGGGAATGCATCCTAATAGGAGTATAACACATCTAAACATGTTATTTAATCATCATGTAAAGATCTAGGACCAAAACGAGGTCAGGAACATGAAACGCAAGCGAATTCTCAATCGCGTCGCATTTCGACTATCGTCGAGTTACGACTTGTGACTCTAGCAACTCCGCAACCATATGGCATGTCTTAAAAAGTATTTTGGTCTTAATGTGATCTCTCATACACATCCATACTCTCTCACAAGCCCAACGAGCAATCAACCAAAGAAGAAATGCGAGCATTGCACACAATTCAAGCTAACCGGGGATCGGGGTCTTACACAATGTCTTAGGAATTCAAACACGGGCCAAGTCCCTACAACCCCAATAGTCGTGATCTACAAAGCTACTACCTAAAAACCACAAGGTAGCCTTAAACCTCAATCATGGCCGTGACTGAGGGCTTGAGCCCAATCAAACTCCGCTGCTAACTGGCACTACACTCTGCCTCGTGCTCCTATTAGAGGGTTGTTTGATGCTCAACATAATCACAGGTGTTACTCACAAGATATCAAAATTGTTCTCAAACATGATGCCAAAATCTGATTATTCACAAGGCCCAATAATTCTCATAATTGATAACTCTAACAATCATAGGACTCAAAGTAGGATACACTAACTTGTGAAGTATAATCATTGTTACCTAACACATTTTATTCACATAGTTCACAATAGTTCCATAATATTTTTCTAAACATAACTCCCACAAATAAAACCACATTTCAACATTCGAACGTAAATGTTCGGATACCAGCCCCGAGTGTTTACAGAAATGTTCAGACACCAGCCTAGAACGTTTACAGAAATGTTCAGAGATCATCACCGAACATTTACAGATTCGCCAGAAACACCTAATTAAGAATACAACGTTGACAATAGAACATCGTATGAACCATAAATAACAATCCCATAGGCATAATAACAATGAATGAGACATCTATAAGTAAGAATCCCCATACCTCAAGAATGGTGAATCTTCAAATGATGATGCATGTAGTAGATAATCAAACCAAAATGAAGCTTTAAGCAATGGGAACAACTTTAATAAAGACTCCAAGTGCAAACAATGAAGGATTGAACTCCAAATCCAAGCTAGAAGATGAAGAAACCCATTACTCTAAATCTCACCTCCAGTAAGTGTGTTAGTGTGTGTTTAAAACCTGAATATTGTGATCTCTCCCTCTCTTAGCCGGTCAAAAAGGTATATAAATAGTGTTTGACTAAACTAAAAAATCACCAAAGTTGGTTTAATGAAATTAGACTCCCAAAACCAAACACAACCACAATGTACCAAGTATTCCACATACTAGAACACAACCATAAAATTCATGCTGATTTTTATCTAACCATATGTTCTAGTAGATCAATGCAAAAATAATAACAAGAACACATAATTTATATCATTTAAGTTTTAAAAAATTTCTGGGTTTTACACCTTTACCTTAAAAAAATTAGCCCCTAAATTCAAATCACATACCAATTGTTGTTGTAGAAGAGTTTAGGGTATTGGGTCTTCATTGAAGCTTCACTCTCCCAAGTTGCTTCCTCCACATTGTGACTTTGCCAAAGTACCTTAACCACAGGGATTATCTTGGTTCTCAACACTTTCTCCTTCCTATCCAAGATTTGTACCGGTTGTTCCTCATAAGACAGATCGGGTTTGAAGATTAGTTGGTTCATTCACTAACATGAGATGGATTCGCTAGATATTTTCTTAACATAGAAACATGAAAACATTATGGACTCCCTCAAGTAATGATGGTAAGGCTACCCGAGAAGATAATTGTCCAATCCTCTCAAGAACTTCAAACGGTCCAACATACCTTGGTGACAACTTTCCCTTCTTCCCAAACCTTTTGACACCCCTAACCGGTGAAATCTTCAAGAACACAAAATCCCCCACATTAAACTCTAGGTCTCTCCTTCAATTGTCGGCGTAACTCTTTTGATGACTATGTGTCGTGAGTAATATATCTTTAATTACCTTTACCTTGTCCACCGATTCTTGGACAATCTCCGGATCCCAAATCTTAGCTTCTCCCACTTCATTCCTACAAACTAGTGATCTACACTTTCTACCATACAATGCTTAAATGCGTGTCATGTCGATACTTGGCCTTGTTGTAAGCGAACTCGGCTAACGGTAGATGGGTATCCCAACTTCCCTTGAAATCTATTGTACAAGCCCGTAACATGTCCTCTAATGTCTGAATCGTTCTCTCGGATTGATCATCCGTCTGTGGGTAAAATATTGTAGTCATACTCAACTTGGTTCACAAAGCCTCTTGTAGTGATTGCCAAAACCTCGAAGCAAATCGTGGGTCTCTATCCGGTACAATGCTAACTGGTATTCCATGTAACTTCACAATCTCTTGAATATATAAGTAAGCAAACTGATTTAATGAAAAATTCATCCTTACCGGTAGAGAATGCGTTGATTTGGTAAGGCGATCCACTACCACCCAAACTACATCAAAACCTTTTACTAGTCCTCGACAAGCCCGTTACAAAATCCATAGTTATGTTCTCCCATTTCCACTCTAGAATCTCTAACGGTTGAAGTGGTCCCATTGGCCTTTGATGTTCTACATTCACTTGTTAACATGTAAGACACTTTGATACATACATAGCTATCTCCCCGTTCTTGTTGTTCCACCAAAAAGTATGTTTCATATCACGATACATTTTCGTATTCCCCGGATGGATAGTGTACTTGGCTTTGTGCACTTCGTCAAACATTTGCTGTCTCAATTCCCCATAATTCGGCACACAAAATCTACCTTTATACTTGAGAATTCCATCACTATGAACATGAAAATCCACTTCTTCACCATCCTTCAATTTCTTTACTATCTTTTGTAACTCAACATCTTGCTCTTGCGCCTCCTTAATAAGCGATAACAAAGTAGGTTGTACACGAATATTCGCAAATAACACCCCATGGATAGACTCACTAGGGTTCTATAAACAAGCATCAGTTAACATCTTCCAATCTTCCATCAAAAGACAAGAGATGTACACCTTCCTGCTAAGAGCATCCGCTACCACATTAACTTTCTCCGGTTGATAAAGGATCGTGCAGTCATGGTCCTTCAATCGTTCCATCCAACACTGTTGTCTCATATTTAATTCTTTCTGTGTGAACAAGTATTTCAAACTTTGGTGATCAGTGTAGACTTCAAACTTTGCCCCATACAAATAATGTGTCCACTTATGCAAGGCAAAAATAATAGCATCAAACTCTAAATCATGAGTAGGATAATTCTGTTCCGCCGGGCTCAATTTCCTCGAAGCATATGCAATTACCTTCCCATTCTGCATCAATACGCATCCAAGCTCTTCCTTAGAAGCATCACTATACACAATGAAGTGTTCATTCCCCTCAGGCAATGCTAACACTAGCTCTCTAGTCAATCTTTGCTTAAGTTCTTAAAAACTTTTCTCACATTTCTCATCCAATACAAACGGTACCTTCTTCTTTGTCAAGTTTGTCAAATGAGTCGCGATCTCAGAAAACCCTGGAATAAATCTGTGATAGTACCAAGCTAACCCAAGAAAACTCCTGAACTCGGTAACAGTCTCAGGTTGCTTCCACCCCATAACTGCCTCAATCTTAGTCGGATCCAATGCAATACCTGTCCGCGATACAATATGACCAAAAAAGCTATCTCTTCAAGCCAGAAAGCACACTTACTAAACTTGGCATACAACTTCTTCTCCCGAAGCACATCTAAGACCATCTGCAGGTGTTTCTCATATTCCTCCACCGATTTAGAGTATACCAAGATGTCATCAATGAAAACCACCACAAAGCTATCAAGAAAGGTTGGAAAACTCTATTCATCAAATCCATAAATATGGCTGATGCATTAGTCAACCCAAACGACATAACCACAAAGTCATAGTGCCCATACCTAGTCCTAAAAGTTGTCTTGGCCACATCATATGTAACACCCGCGGTTTTAGTAAGCTTAATTATCTCATAATTATCTGCTTTAGTGCATGTTATAATTGACTGAGAAATATTTTATTAACTTTCCTTAATTATATTATACCAAATAATACAAATATTAGTATTATAATAAATTTAACTAGGTTACGTTGACTATTTTATAGTATTAAAATATTATGTTTACCGAAATGCTAGAATTGTAATAACCGAATTGTTAACATTTGGGCACTAATTTTATATTAATCGGTGTATGTTGACTAGTCAATGTTTAGCTTTATTTAAAAATAATACTATAGTTTAATAATAATACTATTATATTAGTAAGATATAGATAATATATATTATTCCTTAGTCTAATTACTTGGAACAATTCATGCCCATTTCTTTGTTTGTGTCGTGTGACTCACCTCCTTAAATTAACAATTGTTGGAAACTTTAGTTAATAGGAAAGACTTTCATGCAACCTTCATTCCTTGTGTCATGCTTGACTAGGTAGCAATTGTTGACTCAACATCGTTTTTTTTTTATATATTTAGTATAATTTGTAACTTTCTTGCTTATTCTCTGTCTTCTTCATTCGGCCCGTAGGTGAGTTTGTGAGAACAGAGAGTGCGAGAACGAGAGTACAATGAGGGTTTATTATATAATTCTCAATTAGAGCTTATTTCTTCAATCCAACATCGGGAAATCTTATGGTTTAGCTCGTAGGTTACTTTAAAGCTATTTTGACATATTTTAATCGGGCGAATTTCTACCTTTTTGGTAAGGAACTACTTGCTTATGTATGTTCATTGTTGCACGGTCAATAGTTTATATATTATGGTCAATATTCGATATACGTGCAATTGAATCATTACTTGTGGTTAATTTGTGATTAATTGGTTATATTGTTGGTTATTTGATAATGAGCCATGCTTTTGAATATGTTTACAAGTTGTGATTGTGACTGAGTTGGGATAAACAAGCTTATGTGAAATACGTAAATTCTCAATGTTAAATGGTTGATGAATTTACTTTATAGCTTATCATATTTGTTACAGTTTTGAATAGTCAATAAAGGAACAATCTTTGTGAACAATACTTGGAACACCAGGTGGTGTTTGTTATGTGACAATAATCTTTTAGGGAAGTGTAGGACGACCCCGGGCTTGACATGGGGCGAAGGGCAGTGTGAGTCAAGTGTGGAGCTCTATGTGACCCAACCCTTCACTAATGGCCATAGCGGAGGTAATACTCTTTAGTGGCACGACTGCTGAGGTTGTAAGGACTTGGCATCGTGTCGACTTGTTAATAATCTAATACTCTTGAAAGTGATCGAATGATGAGAACTACAACAACAATGGGTTATAAGGACGAAAGTGAATGATTGGAGATGTATCTCAATCTTATGTCCTTAATTGTGTATTTCTACATCTATGTGACAGTTTATTTATTAAATGTTATATAACATGTTATAAACTCTCTATACGAACTATCATCATGGCACGCTTGATATGTTGCATCCATTCATAGAGTGCATAAATATAGTGGAACTTTATTGAGTTAAATCTCATTGTTTGTTTATTTGTTTTCCTTAGATCACAGCAAGGCAAGGAAGAGATCATGAGCTATTCAGAAGTGTTGGGGAGCAGATGGTTATTATTTTGGGTAGTTGTTGGTCTTGTCGACCTACCTTTGTATAGAACTCTCGGTTGTTGTATACCTTTTTTTGGTGGAAGATTGGATGTCTTCTCTCGTTGATGGTTTGGTTGGAGTTTGTATAACTCGATAGTACTTTCTTTTGTTTTGTTGTATATAGTAGCGCAGACTTGTTGCTACCGCTATTCCAGCTTGTAGTTGGTTTTTTCGTTTTATAGGTGATTTAGTGTTAATAGCAAACCCAACATGCCGGATTTTAGACTCTAGTTAGGGAGTTTTAATTTTGGGGCATGACATCATCTGTCTGAACTCTCAATTGGTGATATCCACACCTCAAGTCAAACTTGGAATACACAACTGCCCCCTACAACTGATAAAACAAGTCATCCATATGGGGTAAGGGATACTTATTCTTCATGGTAACCTCATTTAACTTCCTATAATCAATGCACAACCTCATTGAACCATCCTTCTTCTTCACAAATAAAACAGGTGCGCCCCAAGGTGACACACTTGGCTTAATAAAACCCCTATCAAGAAACTCTTGCAACTGAACCTTAAGTTCCCTCAATTCTGCGGGTGCCATCCTATAAGGTGCCTTAGAAATAGGCGTAGTACCAGGTAATAGCTCAATACAAAACTCAATCTTGCGCTCAGGTGGCATACTGAAATCCTCAGGAAATACATCGGGGTACTCATACATAATTCTGACATCTTCTAAATTAGGTGACGGTTTGTTCTTATCATAAACATGTGCCAAATATCTGGTACACCCACTACCCAATAGCATGTCAACCTGCAAAGAAGATATAAAATGTATTCTACTACCCCTTTTATCCCCAAAAAATTGAAATTCATCTTGTCCCGAAATTTTAAAGGTAACAAGTTTAGCATAACAATCTGCAAGAGCATGATACGCACACAACCAATCCATACCTAGGATAGCATCAAACTCCCAAATAGGCAACACAATCAAGTTGGCATGTAAACAATGATCAACCACAAACACATCACAATCCTTATACATCAGGCTAGCCATAGCACACTCCCCCCTCGAGGTCGATACCTCAAGCACAAAAACAAGGAAAGAAAGTGAAACATGCAGTTTCTTAACAAAAGATACAATTACGAATGAATGAGACAACCCTGGTTCAATAAGTACACGCGCTCTAGACTCGAAGATTGAAAGAACACCTCATATAACGGCAGTACACTCTAGAGTGTCCTTCCGATCTAAGGAAAACACTTTACCTTGCATGCTCTATTTCCCATCCGAACCTCTCTTGGACCCAACCGAAGACATCCATTGATTCTGCGATGCCATGCACTTCTATTTTGCACAATCCCTCCTGTAGTGCCCAAATTCCCTGTAGCTGGTTCATTTGCCCTGCGTAGCCCAACAATTCTCTACCATATGCTTTTATTGACCCACAATGATTGCAATTCATCGGTTTAGACACTGATGCACCACTTACCGTATTACTCCTATTCTGTTGCTGACCACCCGATTGCCTTTGTTGTTGTCCCCGTTGAATACTGTAACCACGCCTATTGTTGTTGTTCCAATTCCCCCTGTTGTTGTTTGGCACACTTGGTCCTCCCCTGTTATAATTATCTCCTTGATTCCTGTTACCCGTAGAAACTGTTGACTGGTTCGAAGTAGTACCCCTCTTTACCCTTTGCTCTTCTAGGTCTCCTTTAATAGACAATTCCCTATTAGCCACCAAGTTATAGCCCACAAGGTTGAGTGGGACTAACTTGTCTCTAAGATCTGCCTTCAAACCCTTCACAAACCTGCATGTTTTTCTCTTTTTTGTTAACAACAAATGCTCTTTATGCCTAACCAATTCAGTGAACTTGGCCTCGTACTGTGCCACCCTCAAAGTACCTTGCTCCAAATTCATGAACTTCATTTCCCTTTGATGTTAAACTACTTCCGGTACATAAGTCTTGTTGAATTCAAGTAGGAAGTTATCCCAAGTCTGAGGTGTGCCACTCTGATCCCACTTGCGCTTCAACAGTTTCCACTAATGGTCAGCCGCCCCCTCTAGTTTGAAGTTCACAAAGATAACCTTCGCTATCCCACTGCAACTCAAGGTTAGAATATCTTCTCCATGCTTTCAATCCAAGCCTCAGCCTTGGAAGCATCAGGCTCCCCATTGTAACTCCTCGGTGCCATCTTTAAGAATCTCTCTAAAGTTATGGTACCTCGAATAACTCCAAAGATCAACCTGCACTTCCTGCACTTCCTGTACTAGAATAGTAGGAACCCCCACGCGGTGATTGGGCGGATTCCCACCATTCGAGTTGCCCTGCCCCTGCTGTTGTGTCATGAAGGAAACCAACCTATCTAACATCTCCCGCTGCCTAGCAATAGCCTGCTGCATCTAACCCATCTCTTTACCATGTGCCTGATCCCCACCTGTATTCTGGTTGGGAGGAGCATTGGTGTGACTCTCTACACCTCCCTGATCACTTATCACACTCGGCTCGAACCTACGGGGTCCACATGACCTGCCTCTCGATCTCACCATCTCATAATCCTACACACAACCAACCCAAATTAGACCCTACAACACAAGAACACAACCCTAAGGCCATATATCCTCTCCTGGGTTATAGCTAAACACGACTCTGATACCAAAACGGTCACGCCCCAAAACATGCCCTAACTGAGCCCCGGTTCGACACGTGAAACCAACCAACAAACAAAATATAAATAATACTGAAATGAATTAAATGAAAACATTTTCTAAAAATACTTCACTTAAAATAAAATGGAGTCATACAAGAATCAAATTGTCTTACACCATAAACCCAATGTTGTAATTTACAAGTTTCAAAAGGAATACATACAATACCGAGAAGACTACATGTCTTCTACCATCAAACAAAAGAAACTACTGAATTGCGGAAGCTACCCCCAAAAGACTTCACCCAATCTAGCACTCCATAGGCCGCTGACGCTCAATGCTTCGTTTGGCTTTGATCTAAGGAAAACAAACAATACGGGGTGAGTTGAAACTCAGCAGGGTTCAGGTGCACTTATATATGTCAAGTGTGTATGTAACATAAGAATGTGCCATGTACATTAGCGATGCATTCACCAAAAAATCATAGTTTCCACAAACTATAAGAGAATATTCACATATTGCATGATAAGACACATGAAGGCAAGTATTCACACAAGTAGTATACCAAATTGAGATACATCTCCAATCAACCGCAAACCCCATACACCACTTGTTATCTCGAACACAATCATAGATGGTTACTCACAATGTCCCAGGAATTTGAACACAGGTCAGGTCCCTACAACCCTGGCAATCGTGATCTACAAAGCTACTACGTGAAAACCACAAGGTAGCCTTAAACCTCAGTCATGGCCGTGACTGAGGGCTTGTGCCCAATCAAACTCCACTGCTAACCGGCCCTGCACTATGTCTTGTGCTCCTGTTAGAGGGTCGTTTGACGCTCATCATAACCATAAGGTGCTACTCACAAGATCTCATAATTGTTCTCAAACATGATGCCAAAATTTGATTATTCACAAGGCCCAATAATTCTCAAAATTGATTACTCTAACAATCATAATACTAAAAGTAGGATACAATGACTTGTGAAGTAAAGTCATTGTTACCTAACACATTTTATTCACATAGTTCGCAATAGTTCCACAATATTTTTCTAAACATAACTCCCACAAATAATACCAAATTTCAACATTTGAACGTAAATATTAGAACACCAGCCCCGAACATTTACAGAAATGTTCAGACACCAGCCCAAATCGTTTACAGAAATGTTCAGAGATCACCACCGACGTAACATAAATGTTCGAAGATCACCACCGAACATTTACAGAAATGTTCAGAGATCGCCACCAAACATTTACAGATTCGCCAGAAACACCCAATGAAGACCATAATGTTGACAATAATTCTACACCACAATCATCTTTCAAATACAAATATATTATACACATAACTCTTATCATAGAGCATCATATGAACCATAAATAACAATCCCATAGTCATAATAACAATGAATGAGACATATATAAGTAAGAACCTTCCTACCTCAAGAATGGTGAATCTTTAAATGATGATGCATGTAGCAGATAATCAGACAAAAATGAAGCTTTAAGCAAGGGGAACAACTTTAATGAAGACTCCAAGTGCAAACAATGAAGGATTGAACTCCTAATCCAAGCTAGAAGATGAAGAAACCCATTACTCTGAATCTCACCTCCAGTAGGTGTATTAGTGTGTGTTTAAAGGCTGAATATTGTGATCTCTCCCTCTCTTAGCCGGTTAACATGGTATATAAATAGTGCTTGACTAAACTCCAAAATTACCAAAGTGGGTTTAATGAAATTAGACTCCCAAAACCAAACACAACCACGATGTACCAAGTATTCCACATACTATAACACAACCATAAAATTCATGCTAATTTTTATCAAATCATATGAATGTAAATGCCTACAAGGAAGTACACGAAGATCTAGGATCTCTCAAAGGTTGCGAGCAAGAACAAAGTATGTAAATGTTCTACCGAGTCAAATACTTAGGGATTCGGGGTCTTACACCCTCTCTTCCTTAAAATAATTTGTCCTCGAATTCAATATTACATAAATCGAGTGACAAGGTCAACACTCAACCTATTATCACAATTGAGGCGACATCAATGGTGTGTCTCCTCTCTTGGGTGTAACTCTTAAATGTTATCTCAATCAAATCTCAATGTCGAGTCATGATTGACTCTCGACAAAAATACAACTTCCCAAGGGTAATTTACTATGTCGGTCAAAACGTGGATATCAAGGTTTAACACCTCGCTACCAAATAATTACACAATTCATTCTCATGCTACAAGGTCATATTTATGTGTAATAGTTGCACCAAAACCAATCAATTCTCAAACCAAGGTTTTCCGAGCTTAAACATAATACTTCGGTTTTAAAACAGCTCTCCAGGGTCCAACACACCCTCACATGTTAAACATGTAATAAATCATGTAAATAACATTTATCTCATGACTATATACTTGTTCAAGCAAGCAATACAAATTCAGCATTCTCACAATTACATTCATAAGAATTGCATATAGCAAGACATCTCATTCATAGCACAACCTTCATATACCAAACGCACATAATTGTACAAGTATAGCAATATACCATTTACTTGTTCCATTCCACTTTGGTAACTGGTTCAGTAAATTTCCAATCTACTTATACCATTCTAGTTCTCCAACGAAGACCTCTTGATAACCAAGCCAGGGGGCCCTCTGAAGTGGCTTCAAAAGCTTTCATCGTATATGATGCGGGGTGTTTGTGAATCACATAGAAGCATCCTTTATATCGATCTCAAAAACACATATAAGCATGACATTAACATCATGCGACATAGCATATTAATCTACTATGCAAGTATACAAAGTATGGAATATTCATACTATTAATCCCCTATCAATGGTAAATAGAACACATTACACAACACTAATACTCTACTAATGTATTAGACTAATAACGAGGCAAAACAATACTTCACGAGTCACCAGGTAGCATATTCTTACTAACTAGTATAATACAAATCCTTATAAGTCAAACCATATACGCGTCGACAACCAAACCAACCAAATTATTGTGTGACCACCTACCGGATAATCACCAAGTCTCATCATGTAACAAGGACAATTCTCCCTTTATCGGGGTAATCCCCTCAATACCATAATACATTCATCGGGAAAAAGTACTCAAATTGTGACGATATGACCCGGACCCCGAAGAGGAATCACGAGTCGGACCGTCCAAATAGGGACATCAACACATGCAAGGACTAAATTAACAAAATTGATGTGACACAACAATAGAGATATAGCGCGACTCGGGATCAAAAGGCCAGAATATTTTAAAACTTTGAAAACCTGATATAACAGTTTAAAACATTTAAACCAAATCATCGGCGACTTTAAAACCAGAACCCAACATCTAAACAATTCATGCTATAATACACCTCAACAGCTAAATATGCCAGAGTAACAACGTAAGTAAATAAGAGCTAATGGGATGCTCAATGGAAGACTAGAAAAAGTGGACCAAACATGAAACTGTACAAGGCTCGGCGTACAAGTGCCGGCGCTCAAAAGAACATACAAATGAATACAAGTATTCAAACTACTTGTTTTAAGCACTAAATAACACATTCCCAAAGCCAAGTCTAAATGAATTGCTTTCAAAACCCATTGTCCTTGCCAAAAGATAAGAAGAAGTCGGCATCTACTAACAATCTCTTCAAGGACTAGATCTCGAACCACGCATAACTCAAAGCAATCGCCAACGTGAAGGACCAGGTCTGCTCAGATCTAAAGCAATAAAGGGAGGGGGTAAGTCATAAAGACTTTGTAAGCTATCAACATGCATGCCATGGTAATACTTTGTTAGCTATCAACATGCATGTCAAGATATCATCATTAATCTCAAAGTAATCAAGAACAAATACATATAAGCATTTAGCTCAAATATTTATGGTAGCACTTTGATTTCATATAAGTACTAGAAGGTAAACCACATATAAAAAGATATAATATAGAACTGGTGCCGCTACGTAGCTCCTGCAATGCACAGTGTTATCTTTATTTTGTGACTTCGATGCTTGGGTGAGTTGCATTGATGTACTAAGGACACCCGTCAGCCAATATAGCATAAACCAAAGCGCTCTTATGGTTACGAAAAAGGGCTACTTCCCCACTGGGGCCAACAGTGGAGGGTGTGTGATAAAAATCCGATACGACGATCCATCACTATAACAAATCCCATAATTTGTGACAGTGATACATCGTCTCACCATCGACTCTACCAAGTATGCCAGCTGGACTCGAATACAATATCAAGTAAATGTTTACTTAACATTTAGTCAAAGATAACAAGTTCGACAAGAGCAAACTCGTTCATGAAAAGTAGGTATTTTCTCATTATGGAATCAAATAGGAATTGAGCTCGACAAGAGTGAACTCGTCATGTCAAATAGGCATACTACTTTATGACATATATTTCAAACATGAACATCAATCTAAGTAAAGAATCTCGAAACTAGTATTCTATTTAAACAAATTACAAACGTCGTAGAGATTGATCGTTGAGACGGTATTGTTCAATGGCTCACTAATATCGACTTCGTTAAGTCATTACTATTGTTCCAACCAAATAGAACTTGAACACTATATATGTTCTAAGGCTCTTTTCTAAGTTCTCGAATCATATAAACTAGATTACTAATCCTTATAGCAACCTTAGCCAAAACAAATCATAATTCCACAATAGTGAAACCCTAGATTGTTCAATTCAAAGAAATTGTCAATCATCAAAATACCAAGAACAATAGTTACTCCATATATCGCATAGAACACATTTAATTCTAGGCTTAGGACCAAAACATTTAACATGAATCATTACTCCGAATTTCCAGATTTTCCAATTACTCCAAAACATGGTATTAACACAGTAAATGGCATATAAGGCATGACTTCAACATAAATATTGGGAAAACAAAAATTAATCGGTGACTATTGTTCTCCTCATTGGTAGCTTCGATTTGGCGGACTCGGATCGAAAAACGGAATATATGGGAACTCTTCGAGGTAAGAAAACACAAACTAATCTCACCATATCATACACACACTCAAGCTCTCAAACTCATTGTTGAAATGAAGAAGGAGATGAAGTGTTTGTGACTTACACACAAAGGGAAGTAAATATCTCTTTTAATTAGTGTAGTGGAATACACTTGCCAAGAGTAGAGGGTTTAGGATTAAGTCGCTAATTTGAATTAGGACTAGGTTAGACTAATTAGGGCCTACTGACAATGATTAGGGATACTAATGGTTAGGGGTCATTAAGGGTCAAAGGGTAAACAACCAACAAATCACAAAATCTCTTATTGCAGAAACAAGGGTTAAGCGGTCGCTTAACGAAAATGACTAAGCTACTGCTTAGTCCAAATTCTGAAAATCCAAACCCAAAAAAAAAAAGCATTAAGTGGTCGCTTAATGGAAATGACTAAGCTACCGCTTAGTCCAAATTATGAAAATGCAAAGTACTGGATTACGTGCGGTCGCTTGATCCTTTTGACTAGGCGAGCGCTTGGTCCCCTGGGAGGTGAAAAAGGCTTCAAACTTGGTCTAAATGATACCCAACTCAACCCCAAACATCCTAGGGTTAAACCCTACACAAAACAAAACCAAAATACACCCGAACAACCCCCGAAACAAGTAGGAACGAAAGTCAAAACATGCAATGAATGGCAAACGATTCAAACACTCACTAAACCAAAATTAAACAAGCTTGGATAAACATCCCTAAACATGTTGAGGACTAGTATACAAGGTATAGAATCCAAATCAACATCTTACAAGTCAATTGGGAAAGTTACACAACAAAGGAAAGTAAATCAAGAAACCCCATGTTCCAAATGATCAAACAAAGTAACAATGCTTCCAATCTCTCAACCAAACATACTATGATCAAGACTTAGGTTATAAAACATACATTAAGGATACTAAGACTCTATTGGGACTTAGATGAGTTCAAACATGCCAAGGTAAGACTCCAAGAAATCAAGGTAACAACATACAAGGCATAGAAGGCATATAAGACACTATGGTCCTAACCATTCCAAGGCGAGTATGTTAAGCATAATATGAACTCTAAAGAATATATATATATATATATATATATATATATATATATATATATATTTATACAGGGAAACAGGGGGGGCACCCTGCTAGATTTTATTAATTAGAAAAGAAAATAAAAACTTGAGGGGGACAACCAGCCTTGCCCTTATAATGGGAGGACGGAGGAGCCTGACCTCGAAAAGGAAAGAACCACAACAAGAAAGGAAGCAAAGAAAAGACAAAAAACAATCAGGAAATCCTAACATAGGGGTTGCAGATTTATCAAGAGAGAGCAACCCACGAATGCGAGAAGGCAGGGAAGCTATGGAAGAAAAAGAACGATCATCACCATGGTCACAACCTAAATTAGCCAAAGCATCGACCACCGAATTAGCTTCTCGGAAATAGTGAACGAAGGAGATGCGAAGAAAATCCTTAAGCTCCCAAATAGCCTGAAGAATATAGCCGCAAGACCAAGGATGTTGATCAGGGTTCGAAAGGCAGTCTACTAAACACTTGGAGTCAACCTCTACCATAGCACCAGATATACCCTTGTCTTTTAACCACTTGAGACCTTGGAGGAGAGCCGTGTATTCAGCCGTGCAGCTAGAGGAATCACCATAAAATTCATAAAAGGAAAAAATTAAATCTCCTGTATCATTGCGAATAATACCACCACCATCACTAGGACCAGGATTACCATGAAAAGCACCATCCGTATTAAGTTTGAAGCAGCCAGAAGAAGGAAAGGACCAATGGATAATCTGAATTCGTTTAGTTTTAGTCCTCTTGAGAGAAGGCAGAGCCGTCCAACTGTTAGGACTAGGAATAGAGAAACCGGCTCCTTCCAAGATGTTAAGGAGCATCTTTTTAATTTTATTGACCAGGTGGAACGGGGTGCTACGTACACCATCAAACAACCCACTGTTATGATGATTCCATAACTCCCAAAAAATGATAGAAGGCATAATAGAGTGGACTGAAGAGTTTAAAGAACTGAACCACCAAGCAAAACAAGCTTCATGAATAGAGCTATAAACCATAACAACGGCTCCCAATTGAGAGAAGGCTGCCCAAACTTCCTGGGCCACGGGACTGCTAAGAAAGACATGAAAAAACGTTTCCATGCGAGGAGAAGAGCAACAGGAACATCTCGAAGCAAGACTGATGCACCTCGACTTAATACATTCATCCAATGGAAGCTTCAGATTCCACAAACGCCACATGAAGAAAATGATTTTGGGAGGAAGAAGATTATGCCATATGAATCTGGAAGAAACCATCTTGGGACATTGATAACGAAAAATATTCCAGGCCGAGGCGATAGTAAAATTACCATGGACAGTGCTACTCCAACAGGCCCGATCGTCTCGATTAGAGATGTGAATGCCTAAGGAATTAATGATGTTGGTAGCAGAAGGACCAATGATGTTCTGGGCAGCAAGAGAAATAAGATCAAGAGCAACAAACAGATCACAAACTAGGGAAAAGTTACAATTTTGAGGGGCTGTTAAACGGCCCGAATGGAGCCAGTTATCATGCCAAGCAGAACAAGAACCCCGACCAATGATCCATGTAATGTTACTTTTAGCCGTATCCCGAATTGAATAGATACGGCGCCAAATGAAGGAGCCCTTGGAGGGAGCGAAACGCAAATGAGTTTTGGAGCAGTATTTTTTCCTTATGAAAAGGGACCATAGGCTTTGCAAAGAGCGGAACCGCCACCATAACTGAATGGAGTAGGCGTGAATAATATTAGGAATAGCACGCATGCCAACACCCCCTTCATCAGTGGGGCGGCAACAATTGTTCCAAGAAATCCAGTGAGCTTTTGGTTTACTGTCCATCAAGCCCCAGAACAAATTGGACAGAATTCTATTTAAGAGTTTCACAGTAGCTTTGGGGGGGATCAAGAATAGCGATTTGGTATAAGAGGATGGACTGGAGCACTGAATTAATAAGTGTAACTTTACCCGCATGATTCAAGAATGAGCAGTACCAAGAGTTGATGCGCGCCTGTAATTTTTCCAGAAGAGGGTCAAATAAGCTATTCTTTTTACGACCTTCGAACAACGGGCAGCCAAGGTACGTCACAGGAAGGTGCTGACATTGAAATCCCAAATGTGACGAATAGAACTAATACGCGAGGAGGAGACTGAACTGGAAACAATAAAATAATTTTTGTTGCTATTGATAAGTTGACCAGAACAGTTCTCGTACAAGGATAGAAGCTTCCTATGCTAGGATAAATAATCTTTGCTGCCATTACAAAAAATCATGATGTCATCCGCGAACGCCAAAAGCGACACAATAGGGCAGCCACTACTAGAAGAGAAGGCTAACCGAGGATGTAAATGGTGAAGATCATTGAGACTACGACTTAAAACTTCCGCGGCAATAATAAACAAGGAAGGGGAGAGAGGGTCCCCCTGCCGAAGACCTCTAGTGGAATGGAAGAAGCTAGTAGGAAAACCATTAATCATCACTGAAAACCAGTTACTGGAGATGATGCACCATATAATGTCAATAAAAATCTCACTAAAGCCGAATCTGCGCAAGACTTTAATCAGATAGAACCAAGAGATCCTGTCAAACACCTTGGCCATGTCCAGTTTTAGAATAACATTGGAACCATTAACCTTCTTCTTGAGATGGTGAGTCAGCTCATGAGCAAGAAGCAAGTTATCTTGAATCAAGCGGCCCTTAGTAAAAGCGCTTTGGTTATCCGAAATGATGCCGTGAAGGATACAAGCAAACCTAGCGGCAATAATTTCAAAAATCACCTTATTGCAAAAATTATATAAACTAATGGGCCGGAGATCCCTGAAGGAGTAAACCTTATTGCTCTTTGGAATGGTAAGAAGAGAAGTACTGGTCCAAGACTTGGGCATCTCAAAGCCTGCAAAAAAGTCAGAGATAGCCAAAAAGAAGTCAGGCGCTATAATATCCCAACAAACGGTGTAAAACTTACCAGAAAAACCATCTGGGCCAGCAGCACTATTGCCGCTTAGAGAAAAACCACATTTTTAATTTCTTCTATACTCGGAGAAGCAAGAAGCGTGGAATTCTAGATATCGTAATAAGCTTCGGGATGCGGTCCTAACGTATCATCATTCTCAATATTAGAGGCGTGAGTTGGACTTTATAGAAGTCCACGCAGCAGCCTTGATATCTTCTTCTGAGGAGAGGACAGAACCATGCATATCTTTAATTTTGTGGATGTGAAGCTTACTACGGGTTTGTTTCACCGAAGAGTGGAAGAGCTTGGTATTACCATCCCCTTCTTTGAGCCATCTCAAGTAAGATTTTTGGCGCCAATAATCCTCTTCATTTTTAAGGGAGAGTTTTAATTTAGCCTGGGCATGATGGAGGGTTGCACGGTTGAGAGCATCATTATTATTCTCATAAGCCATTTTCGCTTTAAGAACCTCATCCTTAGCTTGGGTAATGGTCTTAAAGATATTACCAAAAGTGTGATGATTCCAAGATTTTAAAGCCAATTTAACCGACTTAATCTTACTGGAAAACCGAATCATGGGCCTGCCAACAGAAGAAATGTCCCAAGCATTCCTAACCACGTCGAGGAAAGAGTGATGGGAAGCCCACATGTTCTCGAAACGAAAAGGGACAGGTTTTGTAATTTTTTTATATGTTATGGAGGTCAGAAGAGGAGAGTGGTTAGAGCAGGTTCTGTTGAGGTGGTCAATAGAGGTTAAGCCAAAAAAATTTAACCAGCTAGTGTTGCAAACAGCCTTGTCAATACGCTGGAATATAGTGGCACGACCATCGCGATTGTTGCACCAGGTAAACTGGCACCCGTTAAAACCAAGATCTGAAAGGCCAGAAGCATTGAGGCAAGCATTAAATTCCACGGATCCTTGTCTGTCCCAACCATTGCCACCGAGTTTTTCATGAGAGGCAGAGATTATGTTGAAATCACCACCAGCCAACCAAGGGGAAAGAACCAAATCTTTGCCTAAACCAATCAGGTCATTCCATAGCTCTTGACGATCCAACACGGTACATTTAGCATATATCAACGTGATATGAACAGGCTAAGGCCATGAAAAGTGTTTAGCAAGAATAGTGAGGTGTTACGTGGAGTCATGAGTAACCTGGCAAGAAAAGTGAGATTTAACAAGAAACCAGATAGTATTGGCTACATTACTGAAATAAAACGAAACTTAAGGCGTCTGCCAATTAAAGAAATTCTAGACTTATCGATTTTAGGCTCGCTGATTGATAGCATGGAGATTTGATGAATGTTGATGAGCTTTTTAAGACGAGAAATGGTGGTATCATTGCCCACTCCCTGAAGGTTCCAGAATAGGCACTTAACCGTCATTGGAAACTTGAGTTGAGGTATCCACTTGAGTCTTGGCTTGCAAATTAGATCGAGTATTTCTGGTCACTTTTTGTCTAGGTTGTTGATGAGTCTTGATCTTTTTCGTGGGAATGGGGGCGGAGATTTAAAGCTTCAATATGAGTCTCATCAGAGTCTGACTCCTCGTTCTCACAAGACTGTAAAATCACGAATCTGTTAGGAGAGAGGATAGTAGGGGCATTATTAATCTGACATGGCAGATCTTCAGCCCTTGAATCCTTAGACGCCGACTCCTGCACTTCTTGAGCGTCCTCCAGATTGTTGCCTTCTCACATCAGATCATTGGAACTTTGATCCGTTTATAATGCCTTTCCTTAGAATTTTTGGATTTGGACGAGCCTTTAGCGGTCTTTTCAGCCATGTCCTGAGAAGTGAACTCAATAGAATTGTCAACATAAATATTGGGATTATTAATATTGCATGGAGAAGCTGCGTCCTGGACGTGATCTGCTGAGGGGGGGCTCTAAATTATGGTCTTTATTTGCATCATACGGTAAAGTCTGAGGTTTATCTCCAGAAGAGGAGCCTGGATCGTTAATTTCAACGTCCTCAGTATTGTTAACAACTATGTTATCGTTAGAGTTAATATGATCAGAGAAAGGGATGGGGGTCTTGTTCATGACTTGTTTTGGTTTCCAAACAGGAGGAGCTTTATGAATCGTAACAGGAATACCATTTTGATTATCCTTACCTTCCTTACCTTTAGAAGCCTGTTGAAGATATAGTTTGTAGGAGTCGCCGTCATGGCCTTGTCAGTGACAATACGTGCAATACAAAGGAAGTCTCTCCGCTTCAATAGGTTGCCAGAACCCTCCCGTAGAGCCACAGTCAATCCATATACGGCTAGGAATTACTTGCGTGAGATCAACTTCGATACATATTCTTACGACACTAGGTCTTGTAAGATTAGCAGTGGGAGAGTCGATAATAAGAGGTTTACCTATCATGTTAGCCAACGAACATAGAGCATGCTTGTTGAAAAGGTAAATAGGGAGACTAGGGAGTACAAACCAGACTGGGACGATTGGGCCCTCTACTTTCGGCCTGAAGGAGGGAGTCCACTTGAAGACACGCATAGGGAACGAACCTACAAACCAATGGTCCTTGATCCAAAGCCTTTGGAAATCGGCTTCGTGATTAGTATGTATCAGAACATGTTTCTGATCAAGATGGCCCAGAGAAACTGCAGCCTTAAGTCCAAAAGTGAGAAACTCCTTTCTCATCGTTTCCATTGAAGGCCTGCCATGTGAGAATTTGCCGACTAAAGTGAGAGAGAAAGGTTTGGAGAATGTAGCAATCATATCTGAAGTTAATCTTAGTGCCAATTCCCCTTTGAAAGTAGATGGGGGAATAAAGGGAAGGTGAGCGTGGGAGGTAGGAGGTAGGAGCCGTGGAAGAAAGAATGGAAGCAAAAGATTTCTTGGTTGTTGGAGAAGGAGGCATCAGAGGAGGAGGGTCCTCGAAGCACCGAGCCGTCTCCATGCTAACCATGCTAAACGGCTAGCCCTAGGGAGAGAAATCTAGAGAGAGAATTTTAGGGTTTTAGTTTAGAAGTCCCATAATATCATTTCACTCTAAAGAATATTAAAACATATAATAAGCATGTCATAATCATGTTATACAAGTAAAGGTTTGGGCTCTCACATCCTGCCCCACCCCCTAAAGAAATTTAGTCCCTAAATTCATACCAGTCATCTCGAATAAGAACGGATATTTCTCCCTCTTATCAAATCCAATCTCCCACGTGGCTTCCTCAATGTCGTGGTTCTTCCACAAGACTTTTACTAATGGTATCCTCTTAGTCCTCAAGACTTACTCTTTAGTATCAAGGATTCTCATCAGCTTCTCAACATAGGAAAGATCGGGATCAAAGGTAATCTCTTCATAAGCAAGAACATATGATTCGTCCTTCAAGTACTTACGAAACATTGAAATATGGAACACATCACGAATACCCGATATAGAAGGTGGTAACATAAGCCTATAAGCCAAAGATCTAATCCTTTCTAAGATCTCAAACAGACCAATGTATCTCAATGAAAGTTTCCCTTTCTTCCCAAACCGCTTAGTACCGCGCCAAGGCGATACTTTCAAGAACACAAAATCGGTAACCTGAAACTCAAGATCTCGTCTCTGATTGTCTACGTAGCTTTTACGTCTACTCGAGTAAAACAATCTATCTCTAATCGCTTCACACTCTCAGCAAACTATTGTACCATTTCTAAACCCCATAACTTAGCCTCACCAACGTCATCCCAACAAATGAGTGAACGACACTTACGCCCATACAAAGCGTCATAAGGAGCCATCTCAATGCTCGACTGGTAATTTTTATTATAAGCAAATTCTGCCAACGGTAGATGTGAATTCCAACTATCCTTTAAATCCATAGCACAAGCACGAAGCATATCCTCCAATATCTAAATCAATCTCTCGGACTGACCATCTGACTATGCATGAAAAGCAGTAATGAAATTCAACTTCGTACCCAAAGCTTCCTGCAAAGAATGCCAAAACATGAATGTGAACCTGGGATCTCTATTTGATACTGTGGGTCCCAATGAGCACAATAATAAGCTAGAAGGGGGGGGTTGAATAGCTTATTAACACTTTAAAACTTTTAAAGTAAGTTCCTTGAAAGTTACTTGCAATCTATGAAAAGAATCAAGTAGCGGAAGACCTTCAAGAAATTGTTCCAGTCCGCCGATAAGGACTACCTAGACCTTTACAGCATTACTTAAGTTCTCGAAATGGATGAAGTAAACTATGAAACCGAAAGCGGTTCAATAATTAAACGCATGTAAGGAAATAACACAAGTATTTTGGGATGGTTCACACTATAATGAGTGCTACGTCCACCACCAAGGCAGTCAACCTTGGATTTAAATTGTGCACTATGTTTTCCACTTAGATCAATTACAAAGAATATCCCTAATGGATCGTGTACAAAATATTGACTTGTGTTTGGGTCTAGGGAATTAAATATCTCAGAATACAAGATATTTAATTGATGCGTAAGTATATAGTTTAATGGAAGTAAACAACAAGAAGAATAAAACAATAAATGTTGAAGAGCGCTTCTTGTTGTTGACGAGGACTTCTAGATCTTGAGGATCTATTGAATGCACCGAGCTGAAAGACTTGGAGTTGAGTAGATTCGAGCAATTCTTTAAGTGTTCGATTGATTCTGCATTTGTCTCGTTGGTTCCGCTCTTCAATGGCGATTTAAAGTGTGCACTTCAAAAGATCCGTTGGAGAAGACGAAGACTTCAACTCTCTTTTCATAAATGTATTAAATGCATGGGGTCAGTCAACAAGGAATTTCGTCTTCACGTATAACTAGAGCGAGATAATCATTTTCGAGATCTTCAAAAAGGTGGGCGATTTGGTGTCGATCTCGAGAGATGAAGCGTAAAGTAGGGGATGCGCTTTCCATCGCTTTACTGTCAGAAAAGTATTCCTCGCTGAAAGTTGCTTTCGCTTGACATGTCGAGAATGACTTGGATTAATTCAAATAATATATGGAAATAAGTTTGAATTAATCCAGCTAGCTTTATGCCGAAGAGGACACGTAGAAGCGATCACCGACACGAGGTCTACCGATCTTAAGCTTTGAGCGTGTCTTCCTGAAGCGAGAAGAGGTCTTCCGATGTTCCCCGAAAAGTCCTACAAAAACTATACAAGGCAAAGTTCTATACATTACTGCCACGCTAATCGATACGCAGCCCGATTAGCCATCAAGTATAAAACTAATGTAATGTAATGTATCGACGATATAAATTTAACATAAGAATCAACAATCTCCTCCTATTTATATCCGGTCATCATTACTACAAATGAGGGTTTTAAACAAGCTATTTAATAGATAATAGCATGTCCGAGAAAGTTTATATATTACGTAATCGGTAGACATGCCTCTATTAAACGTAATAACACCTCAGATGCAAGGAACTAATCTAAGTGCATACAAGAATAAGAGAGTCAAAGAATAGCACACAGATCGCCAGCTAGCTTTAAATTAATTTAAACCGAATGTTTAAATTCTCATATAAATAAACAATAAAGCAAAGAAGAATTTAACAACATAATTTTTGAAAAGCAAGTAATCATCTCAGTATTCATAAACAAGATGTTTACATTTGACAGTTTTCAAAAATAAGATAAATACAAAGGAAAGGGAAGAAAAGATACAAAAGCTACCAAGGTCTTTTCCCTTTGCCTTTGTCTCCGCAGCCTCCTTTCTCTTCTTTCTCGCTCTAGCTCTTCCATTCTTCTTGGTATTCGGCATCCGCATCGCTTGAGGTCCGTGGAACGAGAACGGTAGTCCGCTTCTTCACGAAGACGGCGTTTCTCTTCCATCGCATTCTCGTGATAGATCTCATTTGTTTCTCCTCCGTGATGGCCGATCACGATCCCTGGCATTCATAATGTCATGAGCGAGTTTCGAGCGAGGTTGTTGAGTTCCATAATAGAGTACGACCGTGGCTAAGATGGAGAGTGATGGCGTGGAAGAGCTCGTGAGAAAATGGAACCTATGATACGGCAGCCTTCATCTCGTTGAGCTTCTACGCTGATCTTGACATCGGTGAAGTCGTGTCCGCATCCGTCCAAAACGAGTCCGCACATCCTCTTGAAATTGTCGAAGAGTAGTGGCGCCCGCCGTTGGCCTTGGCCGCCGCAGCTGGCTACTTCAGCCGTAGCGTAGATATGCTTGTGAGTTCGCCTAACCGGGTAGATGGCGCTAGTCCGGGACAAAATTTCAAAGATTGGTCGGCTGATTGGAAGTAGATGCTTGGCCAATGTGAATGGTGCCTCGGCAGAGGCGTAGTCCGCAGTTCCCATGGGCCGTTGGATATGAGAGGTGGAGGCAAAAGAAGAAGAGTCTTGGGTTGGTATGGTTTTGGTGGAAGAGGATAGGGTTATAGGGAGGGAGGAGGGAGTTGGTGGGGAATCTAGCCCATATCGTTGTCGAATTTTCACCGATGTGGAGGATTGGGAATGGGTTCGTAGAGAACCGAAAGAAGGGTGGTAGAATAGGAATTTTGGTTTTGAAGGGAAGGTTGAGGAGGTTGAGAAGGTTGAGGAGGTTGATGAGAAGAGGTGAATAGATCTGCTACTGATGCAAGCTCGAAGAGGAACTTGGCAGCAGAAGGGTCTAAGGGTTGTGGTGTGGTTGAAGAAGTTGGTTGGGATTGGGGTGGTGAGGAGGGTGTGGATGGGTCGTGAGTAGTTAAAGGGTGAAGGGGGAGGAGGAGTTGGGGTTCTCGCTTGCTCCTCCTCATTTCGAGGCTCCTCCCGAGGGATAGATTCTCTGAGGTGGTGAAGGGGTAGTTGAAAGGTTGATGTATAGATGAAGGGTTGACAGTGTGCATAGATGAAGGGTTGACAGTGTAGGGTTTGGGCGCCTGTAGTTGGTCAGGCCGGCAGGTAGAGGGTATATTGGGTTGGCTTGGGTAGGGTCAGGGTCTCTAGCTCTTTTCTTCCTCGGCCGAATAGAGACTCACCCGCTTCATCGGTAGAGGTTGGTGGATCGCCGATGGCTGGTCTTCAAAGGTTTTACGAAGTCTCCTTCATTTTGGTTTGGGTGTGGAGGCGTGAGACGGGAGGGTTGTTGGTCGTGTGTGGAGAGGATGGCTTGGCTGGGTGGATGGATGGGAGGAATGGCTAGATTGGCCTTGTGCCTTCTTCTTCTCCGGCCTTCCTTCATCTCCTTCCTTATCCATTTGGCCTCGCCCTCTTCGCTTGAGGTGCCACTTCCGGCCTTGTCTTCTTGGCTTTGCCCCCGGCCGCTATTTTGGCCAATAGCACCCGCTCGGCTCATGCCTGGGCCTTAAGATGGAGGCCGTGGCCACCCGATCGTCAAATTTTTTCGAGACCTTTTGAAGGTCCTCGCTCCCGCCTAAATGTGCTTCCATGTTGAAGCGGGTGACCAAGATCCGTGTAGGTTTGGCCACTTTGTCAAGAGAGACCTGGCCGTACCTTTGTAGCCGGCGCTTGTTCTCGTATTCGTACTTACCGAAAAACGAGGTTGAGTTGCTTGTCCTTGGCTATCGCAAACAACTCATCTTCTTTCAAAGAAGAGTTGATGTTCGCATCATCCCTCAACAGCATTGATAAGCTCGACGAAGGGGCGCTGCAAGTGGGTCGTTTCTTAGCTTTCTCCACCCACCGCTCATTGCCGAAGATGATGAGCCCCTGCCTGCATTTAAGTCCGTAGAGAAATACAAAGATCGGGTCGATTTATCTGGCCAAGAAACATATCATGTGCTCCACTTGAAAAAGAAGCCCCTTGTCAAGAAGGTGGCTAGTGCAAGACGCCAAGAGGGAATGCATTTCTGAGCATTTTCCCTCGTGGGCTCCCGGTGTGTCGCCTCCCTCATGGCTTCCCGTGCATGTAAAGCCTCACCGTTGTTAAAACAGCTCCACCGTAGTGCACGCCAATGATGGTGGAAATAGATTTTGCGGTGACAAATAGACGGCCTCGAATCCACCCACGAAGAATGCATCGGCTCATGAGCTCCATTCGTTGATAAAATTCTTTCCTCGCCAGAAGATATCGTAGTTTTTGTCGTTGAGGCGTAAGAGGGCGTAATCCCTGAGGCGCCCATATCCTCGCAAGCCTTTTACACCTAAAAGAATGGAGTTGATTGACTAAGGTCAATACACATGCCCGAATGTATAGCTTGGGTCCGTGGCGACAATGATGTCGTGAGCGGCAGATAGGTTGGATATCCCGAAGATTTATATTTGCACTGAGGAATGACTTTCTCGGTCAAGAGTCTTCCCACTGCCGCTCTTAGTTTTTGTTTTTGAAGTTCTTGCCCGAAAAAAACAAAATAAAATTTAGGCTTTTCATCTAGATATCTAAACAAGTAGGAATTTCAAAGATTTTCAAAAATAATTCGAAATTTTCAACACAAAACTTGAAACCCTAGAATGTTTAGAGAAACCACACTCGAGAAATGTATAATGTAAGTTTTCATAAGAATGAGCAATGAATAAACAAAAACGCATCGTTAGTATTCAAGCATAAGAACAACAATGGCGAATCAATTGCTCAAACTTGAAATGACCGTTTGAATTCCAAAAAGATTTTAATATGATTTTGAAATGCAACGCATCCGTAAAATTACGAGTAGAGTAGAGAGATAAATGTACCATTGTTGAGGATGAGAAGAAGAAACAAGAAGAAGAACGAGAATTTGCTAAAGTAGATGCTTAGAGAGAGAGAGAGAAGTTTCCGTAGGTTTCAGAAGTTTGGAAATGACGGTTCAAGGCTATTTAAAGGCGAAAATATCGGGTTTGAAAGCTGAACTTAAGATATTTTCTTAAGTACCAAATTTTGTCCTTGACCCCTTTATTGCTTTAGAAACCTCTTTAGCGAAAATAGACTAAGTAAGAGTACTAACCTTTAGGTCTTCCTAAGAAAGAAGAACTTACGCCTTCCGATTAGTCTAATACTGGTCTACCGGTATGAAAGAAATATTTAACAAAAAATTTTGGGGCTAAGCAAGAGGATCAATCATACCAAGATTTCTCCTTAAATAAGCAACCTGGTGGCATCCTGGTTTTGTGAGAATGTCCGCTAATTCTCAATGGAACATATTCCGCATCGATGTTACCTTTTTCCACATGATCTGAGAAAATGATAACGAATATCAATGTGCTTTGTCTTTGAATGCATATGGATTTTTGGAGATCGAGATAGCCGATGTGTTGTCACACATGATTGGGCAAGTTCATCTTGATGTTGTAGTCCACCAATTGTTGCTTCATCCATAGCGCTTGAGAGCAACAAATGCTAAAGAATATATTCTCGCTTCAGGTTGAGTTTGCCACTCGATCCTTGTTTTCTTGCAAGACCATGACGAGTCTGTTCCAAGAAATTGACAAGTCCTTAATCGGGTGCTTTTCTCGCACTTTGCAAGTCGCATAATCAGATCCGAGTATCCAACTAAATTGAAGTTGTTGGATTTTGAATACCGTATGCCTAGATTTGTTGTTTTTGAAACATATCCGATGATACGCTTGGCAGCAAGCAAATGTGACTCCTTTGATCCGCCTCGAAATCTAGCACAAACACAAACAAAGAACATAATGTCGTCTACTAGCAAGAAGGTAAAGAAGTGAACCTATGATTCCTGCATTTTGGTCATGTTCTCTTGCCCCTTTTCATCTTTGTCAAGATGGCGCCTAGACATTGGAGTTTCAAATCCTTTTAATCAAGACCAAACTTGATTAGTTCCTTTGCATATTTGGTTTGCGATGAAGATTCCGCTCAAGTCTGTTGTATCCGCAATTCTAGAAAATAGGTAAGTTCACCCATCATGCTCATCTCGAACTTGCTTTCGCATCGCTCGAATCTTTTTGCACAAAGTTTTGGTTAGTTGATCCAAAGATGATGTCGCCCACATAGATTTGTACCGTAAGAGAATGGCCTTTGTGCTTGAGGATGAATAAAGTAGTGTGTCGATTCCTCTCACGAATCCTTGTTCAATTAAGAACTTGGATAGAGTTTCATACCAAGCTCTAGGAGCTTGCTTCTCGTGCAGAGAGCTTTCTTGAGTCAGAGTGGTCCAGCTTTGTCGAGAGATGACAAATCCTCGAGGTTGTTCCACGATACGCTTGAAGATCACCATTCGTAAAGGCACTCTTAACATCCATCTCGATACACTTTGAAGTCCATGAACGAGGCAAGCTAGAAAGATTCCGATTGCTTCTAGTCTAGCAACAGAGCAAATGTTTCATCAAAGTCAATTCCTTCTTCCCTCGGTAGCCCCGAGCAACCAATCTAGCTTTGTTTCGTGACATTTCCATCTTCATCTCTTTTTATTTCGAATACCCACTTGGTGCCGATGACCGGATGATCACGGCTTTGAACTAAGCTCCACACCTACATCTTTTCAAACCGTTCAACTTTCTTGCATAGCTTCAATCCGCTTATGATCTTCGATGGCTTCATCAATCTTCTTTGGTTCGAAGTTCCGATACAAATGCATAAGCAAACAACGTTTTTTCTCGAACCTTATTTCTATTCAATTCTCAGAGATCACCAATGATTTGAGAAATGGGATGATCTCTTGCTTCAATAACTTGGAGGAAGATCACTTCGTGGATTCTTCCCTTAAGAATTCTCGGAGTTGGTTGAGAAGGAGATTCACCAAAATCTGTTCGTAAGAAATAGAGTCTTCAAACTTTCATTTTCTCGTGAACAAGAAGGATGAGAGATTCAGAAGGTGCTTGGGGTAAAACAGTAAGAGATGGGTTCGTGGTCAATGTAAGAGTTGTTATCGGTATCTAGAGAGGTCTCTTCTACCGTGAAGGGTTACCGATATTGAGGGATCCGCAGCTGTCGCTTTCTCGATAAGAAGTAGATGCTGAATTTGTACTGCCTCATCATTATCGTAATCATTAGCAACGCTCGAGCCTTTCTAGGCTCTAACAAGTCATATTCATCAAAAGAAACATGCACGTATTCTAAGATTTTTAAATTAGATTTACCGAAAATGCGAATGCTTTTAATGTTTGGAATACCCCGTAAAAATTCCTTCGTCTCGATTTTGCATCAAATTTTCTCTATACTCTTTTCCATTGTAAAGAATAAAACATTTACAACCGAAGATTTTAAGAAATCCAATGTTTGGGGATTCTCCATATTTCATATGGAGTTTTATTATGAAACTTGTTTACTGGGTCTATCTTTGGGTAAAGCAAGCGATGACTGCTCGCCTGCAAATACTGGAAGTTTAGCTTCGCCAAGATTGTTCTAGCCGCCAATCGTTGTTCTGTTTCTTCCGCTCGCCTACACCATTTTGTTGAGGAGTACCGGCGCAGAGAAGTTGTCGATCCCATGGTCATCGCAGCATTTTCTACACCATTGTTTTTGAATTCGGTGCCATTGTCCGATCTTATGTCACAAATGTCTTCAAGCTTTTGAGTTTGAAGTCTTCTAAAAAGTGCAAGGACTAGATCATACGTTTCATCTTTAGATGTCATAGTTTCAATCCAAGTGAATCTAGAGTAGTCATCAACTACTACAAGTGTGTACTTGTCTCCCGAAATACCGACCGTTGTAATAGGTCCAAAGAGATCCATATGCGTGTTGAAGAGGTCTGCTTTGTTGATAAACAGACTTTCTTTTGAAGGAAGACTTGAAAGTTTTCCTAGTTGACAAGCTTTTACAACTTCTCGTCATGATCGGCAGACACGTAGGTAGACCTTGACAAGCCCATTTTTGAGAGCTTGGAGAGGTGCTTGAAGTTGAGGTGATTGAGACGCTTGCCATAGCCACTGTTGTCACGAACATTGTTGGCTACTAGACACGTGCTGAGAATCTCCCTAGAAGATTTAAGTCCACGACATAGACGTTTCTTGTCTATTGCCTGGCCGTTATTGTAGAGCACGATTCACCGCCTGATGAAGCACCGTTGGATTGAATTGGCATAGAAGTCCTTTGTCGCACTGTGATATGCTCGTAAGATTGTGCTTTAAACCACTTACTGAGAAACTTTGTTGATGGAGAGACTCTAGTAATTGAGCCATATCCAATTGTCTTTCCTCTTGCATTGTCTCCGAAGATAATCGTGGGTCCTTTTGCTTCGCTTATATCTCAGAAGAAGACTTGTCTCACCATGTGCCTTGAACAGCCTAATCGCCTAGGTACCGATGTCTTTGTTTTCGATTCTATAGCCACTGAAGCATTCCCGTAAAAAGTTAAAGCAAAACAAGGTACCCTTTTATATGGGTCCTAAGGATTAGCAACCTGCAACCCATACCGCTTGACCTTGAGAGAACTAGGTCTCTGATCTTGGAGTGAACCTTAGCAGTATCTCCGTGCCGATGGCCTAAGCAATGGCAAGAATGACATAAATGGAAAGTCCATAGAGAACTGTTAGATTCTTCAACCGAAGAGTGCTTATGATCATTCTTTTCTTGACATTCATTTTTGTCAATTTTGTTTTGTTGACTCGTAGACTTAATTGGTTTCTTTCGAATCTTCCTAGGTAGGTTATTAATGCATTCTAGCTTTTAGCTTTTCTCGTTGAGAACTTTTCAGAGGATTTGTAGAATACCTTTAAGTTTACCTTCAACAAGCAGATTGCTTGCTTCATAGACAAACTTGAGTTAGCTGTAGAGGTTTAGTGGTCTACCGTCACAGACTTTGCCTTGGCATAGTCGCGTTGACTTCACTTTCTCTCATCTGTATCTTCTCGTTCTCATTCGAGTCATCATTTTGGCTTTTCCTTTGTGAACTTTAGGTAAACATAAGGAACACTTGAGTAACCAAGGCCTTGTTTCCCTATATTTCCAAATGTCTGCTTAGAGAAAGATATATCATTAGCGCCTGAGGATTCTCCTTTCTCTTGACGTAAGAGATTGCCGAAGAGACACATCCGAATATCCTATGCCCGCTTTATCATTGCTAGATTTTTGGCTTGTAAGGATTTCTTCTAATGCATCCTTGAGCTATTCCAGAGTCAATTGTCTGCAGGCAATTTTCTCTAGGTCTAGTCCTTTGATGTGCTTTCACGATAATAATTTTGTCATGAAGAAATTTGTTTTCTCCTTCGCTTTGATACTATCTTGTTGATGTGACTATTGAGTTTGAATCTCACCGCCATCAAAGATTTCGCCAAGTTTTCACGCTTCTTGGCCGCTTAACATAGGCTACTCTAAAGGAATTAAATTCTTCAAGCATATCCCGATTATCCTTGAGAAGTTCTTCCATCGAAGCTATCAATGCCGTTTCATTTTTGTCCAAAGGACTTGGTGAAACTACAACTTCATTTTCAGAGTCATAGGTAGGACATGAATCATGAGCTATTAAGCATATGTTAGCTTGCTCACAATCCTCTTCCTCCTCTTCTCGAATCGGCCCAAACCATGTAGCAACCTCGTTTATCTTCTATGTCTTCACCAACATACCTTTTTGTTTTTGAAATTTTCTAAAGAGGGTTTTCGGATGCTTCAAATTTTGGCTTAGGACATTTTGAGGCAAAATGACCGTGTTTTCTAACGCTTATAACACACAAGCTCTTCCTTAGATTGAGCTTTCACCAATCTTCCCGAAAGGTTGTTGGTGAGTGTTCTTCCTTCCATATTTTGCAAATTTTTGAAAACGCTTAACAAACATAGCAAATTGTTCATCGATAAAAATCATTTTCACCGGAAGAAGTAGAAGGTTTGTTTTCAACAATGATTTTTCTTGACCATGGTCGGGCAAAGACACGCTTCAACTGCTTGTCTTGCTCTAGAGCTTGATTAACTTCAAGTTCATAAACCTTTAACCTTGGTAGAGACTACGAAGAGTCATCTCGTTTAAGTTCTTAGATTCTTTCTTACAGTCGTGGTCTTCACATGCCATAAGCTACCTAGAGAGCCTAGAAACCTCATGTTCATTTCCTTTTGTCATATTTTACCAAGAGAAAAGCAACTATTTATTACCTCAATCAATCGATCAGATGCTTGTCTCAAGGTTTCCTAGGATCCTTTTGAAAGAATCAAACCGGCCGGATGTATGTATATTTTTCAAGTTGTCTCTCTGTGTCTTGGTCTCCCTCCAAGTATT
>CM028383.1:57767803-57814443 GCA_013146195.2 Codonopsis lanceolata
ATAATGTCATTCAATGTCTTGGGTTCGTTCACTAAAAATAGATATGAAGTACGTTGAACAATTGGTTCGATCTCCCTCCCGCAAAAATTCACCCATTTCATATCCTAAGCTACGAGACTGTAATCTAGTTGTCACCTAGATTTATGATCTATCCGTCACCTAGATCATGCAAGAACGGTCCTAACTTATCACTCGTGCTTCGATATGTCCAATTTATTGTGTTGGTGAGCCAATGCGACATATATATGCATTGGTCATGCGGTATCCGCACCTCCCTTTATTTATTATTTTCTTTTATTTTTTAAGGAAGCGGGCGGCACCTGCGATTTTATTAAAAATAAAGAGAATACAAACTTGAGGGGACAACCCGGCCTTGCCCTTATAAATGGGAGGGACAAAGGAGCCTAACCTCGAAAAGGAAATACAAAGCTAAGCGGTTAAGAAATTCTAATATAAAGTATTACAAGCATCTAAAATGATTAGACCAGGGAGGACCGAGGAATGTCGGATATGGAGTGGAAAGTAATACTATCTTGGGAGTCTAAGCTAAGTTAGCAAGAGAATGCGCAACTTTGTTGACCTCGCGGAAGCAATGAGAGAAAATGTAATTACCTCGATTGAAAACGGAGGATATCACGAATAAGGTAAGCATGCTTCCAGGGGAAACTATGACCCTTTGAGATGCTTTCGAAGATGACCTTAGAGTCAATTTCAATATCTGCATCGTGAAAACCATGGGAATGAATCCACGACATACCATAGTGAAGGGCAGCACGAATCTCGGCAAGCGTGTTAGAGCAATTACCAAAGAAGCGAGGAATAAGCAAAATGACACCCCCAGAGTCACGAAGACGCAGCCTCCACCACCTAAACCGGGTTACCCTGCTCGCCGTCGAGTTAAGCTTAACTCTACTGTAGAAGGCTTTGCCAGTCAACGAAGAAATAGTCACCTTCTTTCGCCTACCAAAAGAAATGAGGCGGCAGATCAAAGGATCCGAAGTAAAAAAGTTGGCAGCTTGTAAAATATCTTGAAGAGCCTGAGAGACATTTCTAGATATGGCAGAAGATGGCAAACGTATCTGGTCATAGACAGCCTTATTCCTGAACTTCCAAAGGTGCCATAAAATGAGGGAAGGAATCAAGGTGAAAATAGGAGGCGAACCATGAAGCCACCAAGCCAGGGCATGCGGATGGAGCAATGATGTAAAGGGATGTCAGCTACGTGAAATGAACGCCAAACAGACCAAGCAGAATTACTGGATAGAAAGACATGCTCAAAAGATTCAACATTGCCCAATAAGCAACAATGGCATTTTGAAGCCAAAGAGAAACCCTTACTCAAATACCTTCATCAATTGGGAGTTTTTAAGAAGGAGGCGCCACATAAAAATACTAATGTGTTTGGGCGGATATTTGTGCCAAATGAACTTAGCCGGCAATGAGCTAGATGAAGAGGGAGAAATGATGTCCATGGCCGAAGATAAAGTAAACTGTCCAGAATTGTTAGGGGTCCAACAAGGCCTGTCATCCTTGTCAATTAGGGATATTCGCTGGTCCGAAATAGTGTACATGATGGAAGCTGGAAGCGGGGAAGAGCCATCCGAGAAGCTGTGAATCAGATCACTAACCGAGGAGATAGAGCAATCAGGAGGCCGAGATAAACGGTCTGGAAGCCAAGAGTCAAACCAAGGAGAGATGGAGCCTCGGCCTACAATCCAGTGTATATAAGGCTCGGCAATGTTTCGAGCTTTGATCATTCGCTGCCAAGCATGGGATCCCTTTTGGGTCGAAGAACAAGGATGCTGCCGGGAGCAATATCTGATATAGAGGAAATTCGACCATAAGTTTTGAATAGAGCGAAATCGCCACCAAATCTTTAAACCATAAGCCTTAACCAATTGAGAAATGGAGATTAACCCGATTCCCCCCTCGGAGGTAGGACGACAACACTTATCCCATGAAACCCAGTGAGCTTTGTTACGACCGTCAATGTGACCCCAAAAAAAATTGGAAAACAGCCTCTCGATGTAAGCTATAACCGAAGCTGGAGGGTCCAAAGAAGCTAGGAGATAGCTGGAGATAGATTGAAGGACACTTTTGATTAGAGTGATCCGCCCAGCCGAATTAAGAAAGTTACCCATCCAAGATTCAATACGGTTTTGCAGTTTAATGATAAGGGGGTCGAAGAACTGCTTCTTCTTTCGGCCATAATAGATTGGACACCCAAGATAATAAATCGGGAGAGATCCCTGATTAAAATCCAGCAAGGTCTGAATAGAATGTATACGGCTCGTCGATGTGGAAGGGGCTACAAAAAAAGAGCTTTTGGAGGTATTAATCACTTGGCCTGACACAGCTTCATAATTCTGGAAGAAAGATTTATGACGAAGAAGAGAATCCTTACTGCCATTACAGAAAATGATAACATCGTCGGCAAAAGCAAGATGCGAGGTAACGGGACAGCCACTAACCGTAGAAAAAATGGATGAGGGATAGAGCTGTTGAAGATGATTAAGGCCCCGACTAAAGAATTCTGCCATGATAATAAACAAACTCGGAGAGAGTGGGTCTCCTTGCCTAAGACCCCGAGATGAGGGGAAAAAGCCGACTGAAGCTCCATTAAATAACACTGAGAACCAGTTTGCAGATATAAGCCTCCAAATCAAATCTATAAAAATTTCGTGAAATCCAAACTTCCGGAGAATATTAATGAGAAATATCCAGGAGACACGATCGAACGCCTTAGCCATATCGAGCTTTACAACCACATTCGAGCCGGACACTTTTTTCCCCAGATGACACATCAATTCCTGCGCCAAGAGAATGTTGTCCTGAATCAGACGACCTTTAACAAAGGCGCTTTGGTTCTCTGAAATAATATGAGGGAGGATAGCCGCAAGCCTCGAGGAAAGAATTTTTGATATCACTTTCTGGCAAAAATTGCAAAGACTAATTGGGCGAAGATCTTTAAACGATTTAGGCCTATCAGTCTTCGGAATGGGAATAATCAGAGTGCTGGACCATGCCCGAGGGAATGAAAAACCCGAGAAGTATTCCAAAATAGCTTGGCTGAAATCATCTCCAATTATAGGCCAACAGGCTGAATAAAACTTCCCATTAAATCCGTCAGGCCCCGCGGCACTATCACCATTAAGATTATTGATTGCAGATTTTATTTCGGACATTGAAGGGGGAGCGATAAGAGTGTCATTCATTGCATCCGTCACTATGGAAGGAATCAAGTCCAAGGTTGAAGGCGCGATCCCTTCAGCTCGAAGCTGGGCTGAGAAATGCGAAATCAGGCCTTGCTGAATGACTTGGTCCGAATCCAGAATGATGCCATTGTCATCCATTATAGAATTAATAGAGAGGCGAAGCCGAGCCTGCTTAACCGAAGCATGGAATAATTTAGTGTTACCTTGACCCTCCTTCAGCCAGCGAATTTTTGATTTTTGCTGCCAGTATTCCTCCTCCTGTTTAAGAAAAGATTGAAGTTTTGCCTTGGCTGCCATCATGTTTGCTCGGTTAGAGGGGGAATTATTAAGATCATAGTAAAGCTCCATTTCAAGGGCTTCTTCTTCGGCCTGCCTGAGGTTGTCGAAAATGTTTCCAAAAACAGATTTGTTCCATTCTTTCAGAGCCTTCTTCACATTAAAGAGCTTGCGGGAAAAAGAAGCCATAGGCCTGCCAGTCTCCTGGATTTGCCAAGCTTTAGCAACAATATCCTTAAATCCCGGGTGACCGATCTAAGCATTTATAAACCGAAAAGAAGAAGAACCGCGGGAGGCTTGGCGGGTAATAGTAGTGGCAGTGATCGAGCGAGTGTTCTATTCAAATCTTTGGATGGAAGTAGAGTGAAAGTTATTGAGCCACATGGAGTTGCAAAGAACTCTATCGATTCTCTCATAAATTATAGCAGATCCTTCCCTCTTATTTAGCCAAGTGAAATCGCTCCCCGAGTATCCCAAATCTATAAGACCCGCAGCGGAAATACAAGAATGGAATTCCAAAGCACCCTTCCGATTCCAACCCGAGCCACCAGATTTTTCAGAAGGGTTCAAAATAATGTTAAAGTCACCACCAATCATCCAGGGCAGATTAGGGAAGGAAGAGCTAATCTGAATGATTTCGGCCCATAAATCTTGACGATCCCGGTCATCGCATTTTGCATAAACACAAGTCAATAGGGCAGGTGAAGGCCACGAGAAATGCTGTATCTGAAAGGTTACTTGCTGAACCGATTCATTAACTAAAGTAACTGTGAAACAAGATTTAATGAAAACCCAAATTGAACTAGAAGGGTTAGAAGCGGTAAACCTGAATTTAAGGCGACGAGAGATGATATCAATTTTTTCCTTTTCAAGCTTGGGTTCAGAAATTGCCACAATAGATACTCCGTGAAGACGAATGAGATGTTTGAGACGACGAACAGAAGATTCGTTACCAATACCCCGAATATTCCAGAATATCGCTTTAATATCCATAAAAAGTTAGGAAGAAGCTGAAGCAGGAGGCTTTGAAGCCTTAGATCTGGTGAGTCTGCCAGGCATAGTGTTGAGCGGCTTACTTTGCTTAGGCATTGACTGGAGATTAAGGGCTTGGATGGTTGATGAGTCTTCTTCATTTTCTAATTCATTTTCTAATTCGATTGTCTCAAGAACAGCAAATCGATTAGGAGAAATAGAAAATTCCTTCTGTTGTGGGGGGTCAGGAGGGGGGTCTTGAGGAAGCTCGGTGATGTCCGGGCCATTATCCTGCTGGGGGCTAGGCGGTTGGCCATGAGGAGAGGCAGCAGGTTCTGTGTGCAAAGGGGGAGGGGGCTGGCCAGTTATCAAACTTGGATCACCTTCAGTGTCTCCTTGATCTTGACAAGGAGATGAAGAAGAAGGATCAATATTGGGTGAGGTATCATTAAGGACTGATTCTTTGCCCGTGTTTCTCTGTGCCCGTCACTGGAGAGGGCTGGGAAGGGTCAGCATCATGCGTGGGATTATTAGGGTTTGCATGGGAATTCTTCAATGTCTCAGTGGTTTTCTTAGGAGTCCATCTTTGGGAAATCGGCTTAGGCATGACAGGATTTGAAGAATTGACAGTAGTTGGTTGATCTGATCCCTTGAACTTACAGTTAAGCTCGTGGTGGCCTTGATGGAAGCAATTATTGCAATAAGAAGGTTTATTTTCAGCCTCTAAAGGCTGCCAGAAACTAGGGAAAGATGAACCGCAGTCAATCCAAATTCTGTTGGGGCAAGGCTTCAAAAGATCTACTTCCACGCAGATGCGAGCAATACTAGGGCGAGTAAGATTTATGGTAGGCTGATCCATCATTAAAGGTCGACCAAATAAAGAGGCTAAAGAGAAGAGATCCGATTTATTGAATAGGTGAATAGGGAGGCCCGGGAGGGAGAACCAGACAGGAACTATAGAGCTCTCTATGTCAGGACGGAAGGCGGGCGTCCATTTGAAAACGCGCATCGGGTACTTTCCCAAGAACCATTGGTCTTTAATCCATAGACGTTGAAAATCATCTTCATTGCTGGCCTGAATAAGAATGTGTTTGGGATCCAACAGTCCAATGGAGACGGTAGCTTTGAGACCAATCGTATTGAAATACTTACGAGTAGCCTCCATGGAAGGTCTGCCATGGGAGAATTTCCCGATGAGGGCAAGGCGAAAAGGATGGGCAAGAGAGTTGATGATCTCCGGCGAAAGTTTGAGAGATGGTTCCCCTTTGAATGTCGCTGGGGGAATAATAGGGAAAGAAGGGTTTAGAGAAGGAGAGGGAGAAGAGCATAATGCCGAAGCAAAAGATTTTGGCATGGGATCTGGAGGCGCTGGGGGTGGTTCGCCCATTGCGGGCTGGAAACCCTACGCAGGACGTCAAGGGAGAGGCTGATCGCACCTTCACTATGTGTAAAAGAGTGTTTTTTAGGCCATAGCATACACCTCTAAGCCTTTATTATTTGCGATTACATTCATTTGTTCAAAGCGAAATAATAGAGGGGTTGATAAACAACACAATCAACAAGCATTGAATAGACATATATTAACAAATCAAGACATAAATTCGATACAAGTTACCTCCCACCTCCTAGATTATGGATGATTTAGTTCATCATAGACGATGAACAGCACATGGAGATGATAGAAGACATGATTTGATCTTCAATACTTGAAATTACAGAACCTAATTATGTTATACAATCTAAAACTACCTAAAATTTATGTAAAGAGAGCTTCCAGCCGTCCTCCTTATGCTTAGGCTCGGCATCTGACTTCTATATATACTTGGGAGTTGTGATCGAATCGAATGACTGTGTGAAAACCCGAATTCTGCGCATTCTGCCTACCTTGCGGTCGCAAGGTGCTGAACGTAAGGTCTCCTGTGTGTGCTTCTTGGCTCTTCGATTGCGGCTTGGGACCGATATCGCCTACCTTGCGGTCGCAAGGTCGAGGCACCTGCGTCCGCAAGGTGTCCAGATTGACAGACTTTATTTTCTTCAATTTTTCTTTCTTTGTAATTTGCACTTAAAACCCTGGAGTTTCGCATATTTTCACGAACAATCCTGAAACATACAAAACTCACCAAAAACATATATTAGTACTCAAAAGACTCATGAAATAGCCTAATTCAAGTCACGGAAGCATATAAAATCGACGTATAAAATACATCAATCACTTAACGTCGAGAGTTATAGTATGTTAAGATGTTTGAACTAGAATGGATGTTAGCACTAGTAGAGGTGCCAATGTTTATAAGTATAAGGGGGTACTAGTAGTATCCATGATTGAGAATCCACCGGAGAATTGGTGGCAAATATTATGATATTGTGATTTAATATTTAAGTGAAGATCACAGAATTAGCTCATTAGAGTAAGAGTACTTAGTACCGAATGTGTGGCGACCCGACCCGGATCCCAAGACGAAATCCCAAGGTCGTGCCGCTAGGGGAACAATTAACAACAAACAAGTAGCAAATAATGGGTAGGGCCATAACGGCGATACACCGATAACTCAAAACACATGCGGAAGCGAAATAAATAAAGCAGTGGCGCCCGAGCTAACAAGCTCAAACTAAAACAACCAAAGAGATGATTAAATCTCTCGGTCCAAAAATTCGATTCGCGTGCCGCAACATTGGGCACGTAGAGCAAACTCCCTGTTATGCAATTCAAATATTAAGCATAATATAAACCAAGTCATCGGCGAAACTACGGCCGGAACCCAACATTAAACTAAGTCTAAGACTCTAGTCTAACAACTCAACGGCTAAAAACATGCCGGAGAACAAATATCAATTAAACTAGCAATATATCATGCTAAACATAAACACCAACTAACCACGCACGAATAAAACCAGTCGGCTACCCACAAGATAAGTACTAACAGTTATATGTACTAACAACCAGAAAATATATGGAAGTTTAACTACCAATATATAACAAGCACAACCACCACCGGTTGGCTACCAAAAGAATAGGCTAACCACATAATTACAACATTACAAATACATAAAGGTTTGCTACCCCAACATGAAGTTTATGTAACTTCATCTTCCCACGACCTCACCAAAACAAAACCAACAACTAAGTAGCAACCTTTCCAAAAGAATTCCTTGCCAACGTAACCTCCTAGATTTACTTGGATCCGCTAGCTCGGCTCGGATCTAGGGAAAAACAACCAACAAATAAAAGTAAGTCACAATGACTTAGTAAGTTACTAACCATAACTTCCTACCATAACATAATGCTCAGTCATAAATCATGTCATGCTATTGTCATGAAATAACCTTATATAAATCATGTTATGGCATTCATGCTCAACATTAAATAAATATGTTATCATCATAGTGTAACATCTTACCAAAAATCCATGTCAAGGCATATTAGTCTTAACAATAATAATTTATACCTTTGGCATAAAACAACATTCCAATAAAATTCATGTGATAGCATTTATGCTTAAAACATTAATCAATATGTTATCTATTAAGTATAACATGTAAGAAACCAAAACCATCCACATATCATATCCAATTCACTAAGCACGTATTCACTTAAGTACTAGTGAAGCAATTCATATATATAAGGGATATGATACCATTACCAGATTCCTCCGCGCGTGTCGCTCCTGCAAAAACACGTGCAAAACCCTTATGTGCCCTCGATATCCCTCTCGTAGATATCGACGTCCCTCGAGACGCCTCTCCGCCTCGAGTTCCATAGTTATCAAAGTCATGTGTATTACTACAACTAAGATAAACTACTTCCCCACCGTGGCCAGCGATGGAGGGGTGTGTGCAACCCGGCACGGCGATACATCGCGATCACGAACCCCATAATTCGCGAGGACGATGTGTAAAACCCTGAAATACTGCTTGCTTGTGATATGCATAAATTCATATGTTTATAATCATGATGAATATGTTCATTTAGCTCCCGGGTATGTTTAGAGTCAATAGCATGGTCATTGACGTTGTTGGAGATGCATGTATGCATTTTTCTTTCGTGAGATGTGTTGAATCTCGGGTTTACGTTTTATGTGATTAACACATGGGAAATTGTTAGAAGGCATTTATAATATCACTAACATGCCTTGGTTATTGGTTAGATGCTTGTTGCATTGTTGGTTGGGTTGCTAGTTTGATTTTTGCGTTAACCCTTTTCAGTTTAACTTTTCCGGTCGTCGTTCGGGAGAGTTCTGCCTGGTTTCTTGGCATTGTTTTGATGGGGTTTGAGGCTTGATTACTTTGGTTATGGTTTGGAGGTTATTAAGGTTGATTTATAGACCATTTTTGGCTTGGAAGGACTCGGGGTTGAATGCGGGAGAGTCCGGGACCGAGCAAGGAAGCAGAAAACATGAAGTGCTGGAAAACAGCTTGATGCGCTCGCATCAAGCCATAGTGATGCGACCGCAAGGTCCCTAATTCAGACTTACGGGATTTTGGTTTGGTCTGTGCGCTGTCCGAACCTTTGGCCAATTAAACCCAACTTAAACCTATTCTAACCTCCCTTTATTAGCCTAAGACTAATCCTAATCACCTATTAAGAGAATTAGGGGGTAATTAGTGATTGATTAGTGGGAATTAATCCCTCATATAAAAGCAAACAGCCGCATTCTTCATTCATTCAGCAGGTCAGTTTACGACTTCTTCTTCCTACCTTCTGCGAGCAGCCAAGGAAACTCGTGAGAGAGGGCTTTTGAGGAGGCGATTCTAGGGCTTCAAGAGGCTAAGCTTGGAAGCCATAGCTGGGTGTCTTCTTCTCCATCTAAACCGCAAGATTGAAGAGAGCGGAGTGGGAAGAAACGGGTTCTTCGTGGAGTTCGAATTTGGGCAGTTTGTAGGGCTGAGAAATTGTAAGTTTCTACCTCTCTTCCCTTGATTTTTGAGCTCCATTGACCCTAGGGAAACAGCCATTCGTGGTATTTGAGGTCAATGGAAGCCATTGTTAGGGTTATAGAATTTGTATGAACCCTAGGTTTTCAATTGAATGCTAGAACTCGATTGGCCTATATGAGACTATGATATTTGTAAGATTCATGCTCTAATTAGCCTAATGAACTTGTTTATGTTAATTGATAAGGTGGATTAATGTTGGTTTGGATGAGATGCTTGGAGGGTATCTTGCCCTAATGTTGATTTGCTTGCAAAATTAATGATGTGAGCATGCTTAAATTGTTTTATATGTTTAGTAGAGCATATTAAACTATATTGTGTGAATTAATCATGAATTGGAAATTATTGGTTAGTATGGTGACTTGAATAAATTTATAACCAAGATGTTTAATTTGTTCTAAGTTACCTTGTTAATTATTTTGTGGGGTTTATGTGAGTTTATTGATCGTCGGGTTATGGTTTTGACGATAGATATGAACTTAGGGGGATGATGAAGCCTAAGCTTCTATTCCTTGAATTTTCGGAGAACTTAGAATTAACTCAACGGAGTTAACCTTTGGGTTAGTTTGAATCCTAGGAACTATGATTTTAAGTCCTATGGAATTTTGGGTAGAATTCATGGAGGTCGAGCCTCCAAGAAGTTTTGGAGTGTGTGAAGCACACTTGATTATGAGAGCTTATATGATTCTCGGTTATGATGTTTATGCTAGTTGTGGATTAATTGCATGACTAGTTTGATGGTAGAGTGTTTACCTACTTGTTTAAGCATATGAGTATATATTACTTGTGCTTGGGTGTTTGAGTCCAGCTGGCGTCGGTCTGTTGAGTCTTTGGTGGGTCGATACATTGTTTTCACGAATTATGGGATTCGTGATTTCGATGTATCGTCGTGCCGGGTTGCACACACCCCTCCATCGATGGCCACGGTGGGGAAGTAGTTTATCTTAGTTGTAGTAATACACATGACTTTGATAACTATGGAACTCGAGCGGAGACTGTCTCGGGGACGTCGATATCTACGAGAGGGATATCGAGGGCACATAAGGGTTTGCACGTGTTTTTGCAGGAGCGACACGCGCGGAGGAATTTTGGTAATGGTATCATATCCCTTATATATATGAATTGCTTCACTAGTACTTAAGTGAATACGTGCTTAGTGAATTGGATATGATATGTTGATGGTTTGGTTTCTTACATGTTATACTTAATAGATAACATATTGATTAATGTTGTAAGCATAAATGCTATCACATGAATTTTATTGGAATATTGTTTTATGCCAAAGGTATAAATTATTATTGTTAAGACTTATATGCCTTAACATGGATTTTTGGTAAGATGTTATACTATGATGATAACACATTTATTTAATGTTGAGCATGGATGCCATACATGATTCATTATGAGGTTATTTCATGACAATAGCATGATATATTTTATAATTGAGCATTATGCCATGGTAGGAAGTTATGGTTAGTAACTTACTAAGTCATTGTGACTTACTTTTATTTGTTGGTTGTTTTCCCTAGATCCGAGCCGAGCTAGCGGATCCAAGTAAACAGGAAGGTTACTTTGGCAAGGAAGTCTTTTGATCAAGGTTGCTACTTAGATGACTTCTTTTGTTTTTGGTGAGGTCGTTGGGAAGATGAAGTTATGTAAACTTCATTATTGGGTAGCAAGCCTTTACGTGTTTGTAATGATGTAATTAGTGTTAGTTTATTCTTTTGGTAGCCGACAAGTAAAAGTCGTGCGTGATGTATATTGGTAGTTAAACTTCCATATATTTTAAGTTGCTAGTACTTATAAGCTGCTAGTATTTATTTCGTTGATAGCCGACTGGTTTTAGTCGTGCGTGGTTAGTGGGTATTTATGTTTAGCATGATAAATTGCTAGTTTAATTGATATTTGTTCTCCGGCATGTTTTTGGCCGTTGAGTTGTTAGACTAGAGTCTTAGACTTAGTTTAATGTTGGGTTCCGGCCGTAGTTTCGCCGATGACTTGGTTTACTATGCTTATTATTTGAATTGCATAACAGGGAGTTTGTCTTACGTGCCCAATGTTGCGGCACGCGAGTCGAATTTTCGGACCGAGAGATTTATTATCTCTTTGGTTGTTTTTAGTTTGAGCTTGTTAGCTCGGGCGCCACTGCTTTATTTTATTTCGCTTCCGCGTATGTTTTTGAGTTGTCGGTGTATCGCCGTTATGGCCCTACCCATTATTTGCTACTTGTTTGTTGTTATTTGCTTTCCGGCGGCACGACCTTGGGATTTCGTCTTGGGATCCGGGTCGGGTCGCCACAATAATACATTCATCGGGAAAAAGTACTCAAATTGTGACGATATGACCCGGACCCCGAAGAGGAATCACGAGTCGGACCGTCCAAATAGGGACATCAACACATGCAAGGACTAAATTAACAAAATTGATGTGACACAACAATAGAGATATAGCGCGACTCGGGATCAAAAGGCCAGAATATTTTAAAACTTTTGAAAACCTGATATAACAGTTTAAAACATTTAAACCAAATCATCGGCGACTTTAAAACCAGAACCCAACATCTAAACAATTCATGCTATAATACACCTCAACAGCTAAATATGCCAGAGTAACAACGTAAGTAAATAAGAGCTAATGGGATGCTCAATGGAAGACTAGAAAAAGTGGACCAAACATGAAACTGTACAAGGCTCGGCGTACAAGTGCCGGCGCTCAAAAGAACATACAAATGAATACAAGTATTCAAACTACTTGTTTTAAGCACTAAATAACACATTCCCAAAGCCAAGTCTAAATGAATTGCTTTCAAAACCCATTGTCCTTGCCAAAAGATAAGAAGAAGTCGGCATCTACTAACAATCTCTTCAAGGACTAGATCTCGAACCACGTACGAACTCAGCAACTGCTCAACGTGAAGGACCAGGTCTGCTCAGATCTAAAGCAATAAAGGGAGGGGGTAAGTCATAAAGACTTTGTAAGCTATCAACATGCATGCCATGGTAATACTTTGTAAGCTATCAACATGCATGTCAAGATATCATCATTAATCTCAAAGTAATCAAGAACAAATACATATAAGCATTTAGCTCAAATATTTATGGTAGCACTTTGATTTCATATAAGTACTAGAAGGTAAACCACATATAAAAAGATATAATATAGAACCGGTGCCGCTACGTAGCTCCTGCAATGCACAGCGTTATCTTTATTTTGTGACTACGATGCGTGGGTGAGTTGGATTGATGTACTAAGGACACCCGTCAGCCAATATAGCATAAACCAAAGCGCTCTTATGGTTACGAAAAAGGGCTACTTCCCCACTGGGGCCAACAGTGGAGGGTGTGTGATAAAAATCTGATACGATGATCCATGACTATAACAAATCCCATAATTTGTGACTGTGATACATCGTCTCACCATCGACTCTACCAAGTATGCCAGCTGGACTCGAATACAATATCAAGTAGATGTTTACTTAACATTTAGTCAAAGAGAACAAGTTCGACAAGAGCAAACTCGTTCATGAAAAGTAGGTATTTTCTCATCATGGAATCAAATAGGAATTGAGCTCGACAAGAGTGAACTCGTCATGTCAAATAGGCATACTACTTTATGACATATATTTCAAACATGAACATCAATCTAAGTAAAGAATCTCGAAACTAGTATTCTATTTAAACAAATTACAAACGTCGTAGGGATTGATCGTTGAGCCGGTATTGTTCAATGGCTCACTAATATCGACTTCGTTAAGTCATTACTATTGTTCCAACCAAATAGAACTTGAACACTATATATGTTCTAAGGCTCTTTTCTAAGTTCTCGAATCATATAAACTAGATTACTAATCCTTATAGCAACCTTAGCCAAAACAAATCATAATTCCACAATAGTGAAACCCTAGATTGTTCAATTCAAAGAAATTGTCAATCATCAAAATACCAAGAACAATAGTTACTCCATATATCGCATAGAACACATTTAATTCTAGGCTTAGGACCAAAACATTTAACATGAATCATTACTCCGAATTTCCAGATTTTCCAATTACTCCAAAACATGGTATTAACACAGTAAATGGCATATAAGGCATGACTTCAACATAAATATTGGGAAAACAAAAATTAATCGGTGACTATTGTTCTCCTCATTGGTAGCTTCGATTTGGCGGACTCGGATCGAAAAACGGAATATATGGGAACTCTTCGAGGTAAGAAAACACAAACTAATCTCACCATATCATACACACACTCAAGCTCTCAAACTCATTGTTGAAATGAAGAAGGAGATGAAGTGTTTGTGACTTACACACAAAGGGAAGTAAATATCTCTTTTAATTAGTGTAGTGGAATACACTTGCCAAGAGTAGAGGGTTTAGGATTAAGTCGCTAATTTGAATTAGGACTAGGTTAGACTAATTAGGGCCTACTAACAATGATTAGGGACACTAATGGTTAGGGGTCATTAAGGGTCAAAGGGTAAACAACCAACAAATCACAAAATCTCTTATTGCAGAAACAAGGGTTAAGCGGTCGCTTAAACGAAAATGACTAAGCTACTGCTTAGTCCAAATTCAAAATCCAAACCCAAAAAAAAAAAAGCATTAAGTGGTCGCTTAATGGAAATGACTAAGCTACCGCTTAGTCCAAATTATGAAAATGCAAAGTCTTGGATTACGTGCGGTCGGCTGATCCTTTTGACTAAGCGCGCTTGGTCCCCTGGGAGGTGAAAAAGGCTTCAAACTTGGTCTAAATGATACCCAACTCAACCCCAAACATCCTAGGGTTAAACCCTACACAAAACAAAACCAAAATACACCCGAACAACCCCTGAAACAAGTAGGAACGAAAGTCAAAACATGCAATGAATGGCAAACGATTCAAACACTCACTAAACCAAAATTAAACAAGCTTGGATAAACATCCCTAAACATGTTGAGGACTAGTATACAAGGTATAGAATCCAAATCAACATCTTACAAGTCAATTGGGAAAGTTACACAACAAAGGAAAGTAAATCAAGAAACCCCATGTTCCAAATGATCAAACAAAGTAATAATGCTTCCAATCTCTCAACCAAACATACTATGATCAAGACTTAGGTTATAAAACATACATTAAGGATACTAAGACTCTATTGGGACTTAGATGAGTTCAAACATGCCAAGGTAAGACTCCAAGAAATCAAGGTAACAACATACAAGGCATAGAAGGCATATAAGACACTATGGTCCTAACCATTCCAAGGCGAGTATGTTAAGCATAATATGAACTCTAAAGAATATATATATATATATATATATATATATATATATATATATATATATATATATAGAGCCGTCAAAATGGGCCAAACCCGTTGGGTTGGTCCGCCCCGCCATATTAAAAAGGTGGGTTGGGTTTTAAAATTATGACCCACCAAAAGGTCGACCCAAACGGTCGCTTGGGTTAGCGGGCGGGTTGGTCCGCCTATTTTTACCTTATATATATATATATATATATATATATATATGTATATTCCAATCACCCACCAACCATCACTATAGGCATCACCCATAATTAACTTTTCCTAATTTCCTTTCAATCTTTCATTTCCTTTCCTTCCAGTGGCTTTGAAATGAATAATAAGTGCAACAGAGAAACAAATCACATTTTTTACAAGCATGTCAATGAAGTGATCATATTTTGCTGCAATATGAAAAGATCAGGTAGAAAACATGACAAACACGGGGAGGCTGGAACTATGATGTGGCAGAAACCATGGTAACCACTTGAACTCCATGAATCGAGGCCAATGACCAATCGCCATTAACAACACTTTCTCCATCATTTCAGCCGAAAATAATTCTAAATAGGATTGAACTTCTTCAGTAGGACTTCAGGTTTTCGGTTTTCCACAGACAAAAACAAGGTTGCAAGATATTTTTGCAATGATAAGGTACAGGTAAGCCACAATACAACTTTGTAAACCACCACTTTTGCTTTGGTCGATTTTGATTTTTGAATGACTTGGTCCAAATTTCTTCAAATGGTGGGTTGGTCCGCCCCGCCCCGCAACCCAAGGTGGGTTGGGTTGGGTTATTGGTTTTTCAATCCGCCAATTTTTCGGGTTGGTCCGCCCCGCCCCGCCAATCGGTGGAGTCCGCCATTTTACGGGTTGGTCCGCCCCGCTAGTCCGTTTTGACGGCTCTATATATATATATATATATATATATATATATATATATATACAGGGAAACAGGGGGGGGCACCCTGCTAGATTTTATTAATTAGAAAAGAAAATACAAACTTGAGGGGGACAACCAGCCTTGCCCTTATAATGGGAGGACGGAGGAGCCTGACCTCGAAAAGGAAAGAACCACAACAAGAAAGGAAGCAAAGAAAAGACAAAAAACAATCAGGAAATCCTAACATAGGGGTTGCAGATTTATCAAGAGAGAGCAACCCACGAATGCGAGAAGGCGGGGAAGCTATGGAAGAAAAAGAACGATCATCACCATGGTCACAACCTAAATTAGCCAAAGCATCGGCCACCGAATTAGCTTCTCGGAAATAGTGAACGAAGGAGATGCGAAGAAAATCCTTAAGCTCCCAAATAGCCTGAAGAATATAGCCGCAAGACCAAGGATGTTGATCAGGGTTCGAAAGGCAGTCTACTAAACACTTGGAGTCAACCTCTACCATAGCACCAGATATACCCTTGTCTTTTAACCACTTGAGACCTTGGAGGAGAGCCGTGTATTCAGCCGTGAAGCTGGAGGAATCACCATAAAATTCATAAAAGGAAAAAATTAAATCTCCTGTATCATTGCGAATAATACCACCACCATCACTAGGACCAGGATTACCATGAAAAGCACCATCCGTATTAAGTTTGAAGCAGCCAGAAGAAGGAAAGGACCAATGGATAATCTGAATTCGTTTAGTTTTAGTCCTCTTGAGAGAAGGCAGAGCCGTCCAACTGTTAGGACTAGGAATAGAGAAACCGACTCCTTCCAAGATGTTAAGGAGCATCTTTTTATTTTATTGACCGAGGTGGAGCAGGGTGCTACGTACACCATCAAACAACCCACTGTTATGATGATTCCATAACTCCCAAAAAATGATAGAAGGCATAATAGAGTGGACTGAAGAGTTTAAAGAACTGAACCACCAAGCAAAACAAGCTTCATGAATAGAGCTATAAACCATAACAACGGCTCCCAATTGAGAGAAGGCTGCCCAAACTTCCTGGGCCACGGGACTGCTAAGAAAGACATGAAGAAACGTTTCCATGCGAGGAGAAGAGCAACAGGAACATCTCGAAGCAAGACTGATGCACCTCGACTTAATACATTCATCCAATGGAAGCTTGATTCCACAAACGCCACATGAAGAAAATGATTTTGGGAGGAAGAAGATTATGCCATATGAATCTGGAAGAAACCATCTTGGGACATTGATAACGAAAAATATTCCAGGCCGAGGCGATAGTAAAATTACCATGGACAGTGCTACTCCAACAGGCCCGATCGTCTCGATTAGAGATGTGAATGCCTAAGGAATTAATGATGTTGGTAGCAGAAGGACCAATGATGTTCTGGGCAGCAAGAGAAATAAGATCAAGAGCAACAAACAGATCACAAACTAGGGAAAAGTTACAATTTTGAGGGGCTGTTAAACGGCCCGAATGGAGCCAGTTATCATGCCAAGCAGAACAAGAACCCCGACCAATGATCCATGTAATGTTACTTTCAGCCGTATCCCGAATTGAATAGATACGGCGCCAAATGAAGAGCCCTTGGAGGAGCGAAAGCATAAATGAGTTTTGGAGCGATTTTTTCCTTATGAAAAGGGACCATAGGCTTTGCAAAGAGCGGAACCGCCACCATAACTGAATGGAGTAGGCGTGAATAATATTAGGAATAGCACGCATGCCAACACCCCCTTCATCAGTGGGGCGGCAACAATTGTTCCAAGAAATCCAGTGAGCTTTTGGTTTACTGTCTATCAAGCCCCAGAACAAATTGGACAGAATTCTATTTAAGAGTTTCACATTAGCTTTGGGGGGATCAAGAATAGCGATTTGGTATAAGAGGATGGACTGGAGCACTGAATTAATAAGTGTAACTTTACTCGCATGATTCAAGAATGAGCCGTACCAAGAGTTGATGCGCGCCTGTAATTTTTCCAGAAGAGGGTCAAATAAGCTATTCTTTTTACGACCTTCGAACAACGGGCAGCCAAGGTACGTCACAGGAAGGTGCTGACATTGAAATCCCAAATGTGACGAATAGAACTAATACGCGAGGAGGAGACTGAACTGGAAACAATAAAATAATTTTTGTTGCTATTGATAAGTTGACCAGAACAGTTCTCGTACAAGGATAGAAGCTTCCTATGCTAGGATAAAGAATCTTTGCTGCCATTACAAAAAATCATGATGTCATCCGCGAACGCCAGGTGCGACACAATAGGGCAGCCACTACTAGAAGAGAAGGCTAACCGAGGATGTAAATGGTGAAGATCATTGAGACTACGACTTAAAACTTCCGCGGCAATAATAAACAAGGAAGGGGAGAGAGGGTCTCCCTGCCGAAGACCTCTAGTGGAATGGAAGAAGCTAGTAGGAAAACCATTAATCATCACTGAAAACCAGTTACTGGAGATGATGCGCCATATAATGTCAATAAAAATCTCACTAAAGCCGAATCTGTGCAAGACTTTAATCAGATAGAACCAAGAGATCCTGTCAAACACCTTGGCCATGTCCAGTTTTAGAATAACATTGGAACCATTAACCTTCTTCTTGAGATGGTGAGTCAGCTCATGAGCAAGAAGCAAGTTATCTTGAATCAAGCGGCCCTTAGTAAAAGCGCTTTGGTTATCTGAAATGATGCCAGGAAGGATACAAGCAAACCTAGCAGCAATAATTTCAAAAATCACCTTATTGCAAAAATTATATAAACTAATGGGCCGGAGATCCCTGAAGGAGTAAACCTTATTGCTCTTTGGAATGGTAAGAAGAGAAGTACTGGTCCAAGACTTGGGCATCTCAAAGCCTGCAAAAAAGTCAGAGATAGCCAAAAAGAAGTCAGGCGCTACAATATCCCAACAAACGGTGTAAAACTTACCAGAAAAACCATCTGGGCCAGCAGCACTATTGCCGCTTAGAGAAAAACCACATTTTTAATTTCTTCTATACTCGGAGAAGCAGTAAGTGTGGAATTCTAGATATTCGTAATAAGCTTCGGGATGCAGTCTAACAGATCATCATTCTGAATATTAGAGGCAGTGAGTTGGACTTTATAGAAGTCCACAGCAGCAGCCTTGATATCTTCTTCTGAGGAGAGGACAGAACCATGCATATCTTTAATTTTGTGGATGTGAAGCTTACTACGGGTTTGTTTCACCGAAGAGTGGAAGAGCTTGGTATTACCATCCCCTTCTTTGAGCCATCTCAAGTAAGATTTTTGGCGCCAATAATCCTCTTCATTTTTAAGGGAGAGTTTTAACTTAGCCTGGGCATGATGGAGGGCTGCACGGTTGAGAGCATCATTATTATTCTCATAAGCCATTTCCGCTTTAAGAACCTCATCCTTAGCTTGGGTAATGGTCTTAAAGATATTACCAAAAGTGTGATGATTCCAAGATTTTAAAGCCAATTTAACCGACTTAATCTTACTGGAAAACCGAATCATGGGCCTGCCAACAGAAGAAATGTCCCAAGCATTCCTAACCACGTCGAGGAAAGAGTGATGGGAAGCCCACATGTTCTCGAAACGAAAAGGGACATGTTTTGTAATTTTTTTATATGTTATGGAGTTCAGAAGAGGAGAGTGGTTAGAGCAGGTTCTGTTGAGGTGGTCAATAGAGGTTAAGCCAAAAAAAATTAACCAGCTAGTGTTGCAAACAGCCTTGTCAATACGCTGGAATATAGTGGCACGACCATCGCGATTGTTGCACCGGTAATGGCGGCACCGTTAAAACCAAGATCCGAAGGCCGGAAGCATTGAGGCAAGCATTAAATTCCACGGATCCTTGCATCCCAACCATTGCCACCGAGTTTTTCATGAGAGGCAGAGATTATGTTGAAATCACCACCAGCCAACCAAGGGGAAAGAACCAAATCTTTGCCTAAACCAATCAGGTCATTCCATAGCTCTTGACGATCCAACACGGTACATTTAGCATATATCAACGTGATATGAACAGGCTAAGGCCATGAAAAGTGTTTAGCAAGAATAGTGAGGTGTTACGTGGAGTCATGAGTAACCTGGCAAGAAAAGTGAGATTTAACAAGAAACCAGATAGTATTGGCTACATTACTGAAATAAAACGAAACTTAAGGCGTCTGCCAATTAAAGAAATTCTAGACTTATCGATTTTAGGCTCGTGATTGATAGCATGGAGATTTGATGAATGTTGATGAGCTTTTTAAGGCGAGAAATGGTGGTATCATTGCCCACTCCTGAAGGTTCCGAATAGGCACTTAGCAGTCATTGGAAACTTGAGTTGAGGTATCCACTTGAGTCTTGGCTTGCAAATTAGATCGAGTATTTCTGGTCACTTTTTGTCTAGGTTGTTGATGAGTCTTGATCTTTTTCGTGGGAATGGGGGCGGAGATTTAAAGCTTCAATATGAGTCTCATCAGAGTCTGACTCCTCGTTCTCACAAGACTGTAAAATCACGAATCTGTTAGGAGAGAGGATAGTAGGGGCATTATTAATCTGACATGGCAGATCTTCAGCCCTTGAATCCTTAGACGCCGACTCCTGCACTTCTTGAGCGTCCTCCAGATTGTTGCCTTCTCACATCAGATCATTGGAACTTTGATCCGATTTATAATGCCTTTCCTTAGAATTTTTGGATTTGGACGAGCCTTTAGCGGTCTTTTCAGCCATGTCCTGAGAAGTGAACTCAATAGAATTGTCAACATAAATATTGGGATTATTAATATTGCATGGAGAAGCCGCGTCCTGGACGTGATCTGCTGAGGGGGGCTCTAAATTATGGTCTTTATTTGCATCATACGGTAAAGTCTGAGGTTTATCTCCAGAAGAGGAGCCTGGATCGTTAATTTCAACGTCCTCAGTATTGTTAACAACTATGTTATCGTTAGAGTTAATATGATTAGAGGAAGGGATGGGGGTCTTGTTCATGACTTGTTTTGGTTTCCAAACAGGAGGAGCTTTATGAATCGTAACAGGAATACCATTTTGATTATCCTTACCTTCCTTACCTTTAGAAGCCTGTTGAAGATATAGTTTGTAGGAGTCGCCGTCATGGCCTTGTCAGTGACAATACGTGCAATACAAAGGAAGTCTCTCTGCTTCAATAGGTTGCCAGAACCCTCCCGTAGAGCCACAGTCAATCCATATACGGCTAGGAATTACTTGCGTGAGATCAACTTTGATACATATTCTTGCGACACTAGGTCTTGTAAGATTAGCAGTGGGAGAGTCGATAATAAGAGGTTTACCTATCATGTTAGCCAACGAAAATAGGGCATGCTTGTTGAAAAGGTAAATAGGGAGACTAGGGAGTACAAACCAGACTGGGACGATTGGGCCCTCTACTTTCGGCCTGAAGGAGGGAGTCCACTTGAAGACACGCATAGGGAACGAACCTACAAACCAATGGTCCTTGATCCAAAGCCTTTGGAAATCGGCTTCGTGATTAGTATGTATCAGAACATGTTTCTGATCAAGATGGCCCAGAGAAACTGCAGCCTTAAGTCCAAAAGTGAGAAACTCCTTTCTCATCGTTTCCATTGAAGGCCTGCCATGTGAGAATTTGCCGACTAAAGTGAGAGAGAAAGGTTTGGAGAATGTAGCAATCATATCTGAAGTTAATCTTAGTGTCAATTCCCCTTTGAAAGTAGATGGGGGAATAAAGGGAAGGTGAGCGTGGGAGGTAGAAGGTAGGAGCCGTGGAAGAAAGAATGGAAGCAAAAGATTTCTTGGCTGTTGGAGAAGGAGGCATCAGAGGAGGAGGGTCCTCAGAAGCAGCCACAGCCGGAGCCGTCTCCATGCTAACAGTCAGTCCAAAACGGCTAGCCCTAGGGAGAGAAAGCTAGAGAGAGAATTTTAGGGTTTTAGTTTAGAAGTCCCATAATATCATTTCACTCTAAAGAATATTAAAACATATAATAAGCATGTTATAATCATGTTATACAAGTAAAGGTTTGGGCTCTCACATCCTCCCCCCCCCCTAAAGGAATTTAGTCCCTAAATTCATACCAGTCATCTCGAATAAGAACGGATATTTCTCCCTCTTATCAAATCCAATCTCCCACGTGGCTTCCTCAATGTCGTGGTTCTTCCACAAGACTTTTACTAATTGTATCCGCTTAGTCCTCAAGACTTACTCTTTAGTATCAAGGATTCTCATTAGCTTCTCAACATAGGAAAGATCGGACTAAAAGGTAATCTCTTCATAAGCAAGAACATATGATTCGTCCTTCAAGTACTTACGAAACATTGAAATATGGAACACATCACGAATACCCGATATAGAAGGTGGTAACATAAGCCTATAAGCCAAAGATCTAATCCTTTCTAAGATCTCAAACAAACCAATGTATCTCAATGAAAGTTTCCCTTTCTTCCCAGACCGCTTAGTACCGCGCCAAGGCGATACTTTCAAGAACACAAAATCGGTAACCTGAAACTCAAGATCTCGTCTCTGATTGTCTACGTAGCTTTTCTGTCTACTCTGAGCTGTAAGCAATCTATCTCTAATCAGTTTCACACTCTCAGCAGACTATTGTACCATTTCTAAACCCCATAACTTAGCCTCACCAACGTCATCCCAACAAATGAGTGAACGACACTTACGCCCATACAAAGCGTCATAAGGAGCCATCTCAATGCTCGACTGGTAATTTTTATTATAAGCAAATTCTGCCAACGGTAGATGTGAATTCCAACTATCCTTTAAATCCATAGCACAAGCACGAAGCATATCCTCCAATATCTAAATCAATCTCTCGGACTGACCATCTGACTATGGATGAAAAGCAGTACTGAAGTTCAACTTCGTACCCAAAGCTTCCTGCAAAGAATGCCAAAACATGAATGTGAACCTGGGATCTCTATTTGATACAATGCTAACCGGAACACCATGTAGCTTCACAATCTCCTGAATGTACAAAGCTGCGAACTTACTCAAACTGTAGGTAATCGTAATAGGAATAAAATGAGGAGATTTAGTTAACCTATCAACAATAACCCAAACTAAATCAAAGCCTCTACGAGTACGCGACAACCCTGTAAAAAAATCCATCGTGATATGTTCCCACTTCCACTCCAGAATCTCAAGTGGCTGTAGTAGACCAGTAAGTCTCTGGTGCACAACCTTAACCTATTGGCATGTCAAACATCTAGACACATATTCAGCTATCTCTCTCTTCATCCCATTCCACCAAAATTGTTTCTTCAAGTCACCGTACATCTTAGTACTTCCTGGATGTATAGTATACTTGGCCTTGTGAGCCTCATCAAGAGCCAAACGTCTCACTCCATCAGTAGAAGGAATGCAAACTCTACCTCGAAAAGTTAAGATCCCATCAATGTTTATAGCGAACTCATGCGTATTATTCTCACCCAATCCATCGATAACCTTCTTCAAATTTGAATCTGTAGATTGTGCTTCCTTAATCAACCCAAACAACACCGGTGTAGCACGAACACTAGCAAAGAGAACACTACGCTCACTCACAACAGGACTCCATTCACGGACATCCTCGAGCATCTTCCATTCTCTCATTACCAAACAAGACATAAGATTTCTTACTCAAAGCATCTGCAACTAGATTTGCTTTCCCCAGATGGTATAAAATAGTGCAATCATGATCCTTAAGCTTTTCCATCCATCGCCTCTATCTCATATTCAACTCTTTCTACGAGAAAAGGTACTTCAAACTCTGATAATCACTGAACACCTTGAACTTTGCTCCATAAAGATAATGTTTCCACTTGTGAAGCGCAAATATAATGGATGCAACCTCAAGATCATATGTTGGATAGTTCTGGTCGTATGGCGACAATTTCTTGGAAGCATAAGCAATTACCTTCCCATTCTACATAAGTACGCAACCCAAGCTTTCTAATGAAGCATCACTATAAACCATAAAGTTATCGGAACCACTAGACAATGCTAAAATAGGAGCTGTAGTCAATCTCCTCTTCAATTCATGTCACTCTAGATAAAAGCAGACTTCTTCTGAGTCAGATTCTTCATTGGGGTAGCAATCTTGGAAAATCCCTCAATAAACCTACGATAATAACCTGCCAAGCCCAAGAAACTACGGACTTCGGTTACCGTACTAGGAGTCTTCCATTTAGTCAACGCCTCAACCTTAGATGGATCCACCGCACTTAATACCATCACTAGATACAACATGTCCAAGAAAAGCAACTTTGTTCAAGCCGAAATCACACTTGCTAAACTTAGCGAAAAGCTTCGCTTCCTCAAGATAGAAAGAACTTCTCTCAAATGATTTTTATGTTCCTCTCGAGACTTCGAATACACTAGAATATCGTCAATGAATACTACTACGAATCAATCAAGGTAATTATGAAAAACTCGATTCATTAAGTTCATGAAAACGGTAGGTGCGTTTGTCAAACCAAATGGCATCACAACGAACTCATAATGGCCATAACGGCGTATGAAAGGCGTCTTTGGGACATCCTCCGTCCGAACTCTCAATTGATGATAACCACTCCTCAAATCAAGCTTGGAATAGACAACCGACACGTAGTTGATCAAAAGATCATCAATGTGAGGTAAAGGGTACTTGTTCTTAATAGTAACTGGTTCAAGCGGCGATAGTCTATGCACAACCACAAGCTCTTGTCCTTCTTCTTCACAAAAAAATCGATGCACCGCATGGAGATATATTTAAATTCCATATCAAGAAGCTCATGTAACTGCTCCTTTAACTCTCTCAACTCTGCAGGTGCCATCCTATAAGGTGCTCTAGAGAGAGGTGAAGTCCCTCGCAACAGCTCAACACAAAACTCTTTCTCTCGGTCGGGAGGTAAAGCATAATCAGTTGAAACACGTCTGGAAATTCATTACCTCCCAGAACATCTTCCAACTTAGTAGTTAACATGCTAGTATCAAGAACACAAGCTAAATACCCCGTACACCCATGTGATAGAAGTTTCCTAGACCGCAAAGCAAATATAACATGTACCCTACTCATGGCATGATCACACATAAACAAAAATTCTGGAATACCTAATATCACATGGTAAACACATAGCCAATCCATACCTAATATCACATCAAAATCTCGGATAGGCAACACTACCAAATCTGCATCCAAGACTCAATCACATACAACCACATCATAAGCCTGATAGACCTCTGACGCCAACATAACATCACCCAATGGTGTAGACACCTCAACCACATACGTCAACTGAGCATGCAATACACATAAATGCTCTATGAAATGTGATGCAACATAAGAATGAGTAGACCCAGGATCTATAGGAACTCGAGCTCTATGACCAAAAACTAAAAGAATACCTCCTATCACTGAAGTAGACCCTGGAACCCCGCGCTGATCAAGCACAAATACACGACCTTGTGCCTTAGGACGCCCATCGTTGTCCTTCTTGGCACCAGACTGTGTCACCGAGCTCACAGACTGACTAGTTCCCATCTTAGGACAATCCTTCCTAAAATGCGTACCATCACTGCAGAAGGTACACTTCCCTTGCTTAGACCAACATCTATCCACCGAGTGGCCTACCTTCTAACAGAATGAACAAACCAAAGGCCCACTCCACCGGCATCGCCCCTGCGAGTAGAGCAGCTACCATCACTCTCGGATGGTCACTGGCTGTCCCTCGGGCAGTGTCTACTTTGGCCACCGTTACGACGGTTGCCACGATAACCTGATCGATTACCTGAAAACTACTCTTTCTGAATGTTGTGAAGTCACCTGTGATGACTGCTGCTGTGAGGACTACACTACAGGCTTCTGCCTATGCTCCGTAATATCCCTCTCAATCTCATAGGAACAATCTACTACACTCCAATAATCTCGGAGGAAGCGAAGGTCGAAACATGCAATGAATGTCAAACGATTCAAACACGCACTAAACCAAAATTAAGAAAGCTTGGATAAACATCCCTAAACATGTTGAGGACTAGTATACAAGGTCTAGAATCCAAATCAACATCTTACAAGTCAATTGGGCAAGTTACACAACAATGGAAAGTAAATCAAAAACCCCATGTTCCAAATGATCAAAGAAAGCAACAATGCTTCGAATCCCTCAACCAAACATACTATGATCAAGACTTATGTTATAAAACATACATTAAGGATATTAAGACTCTATTGGGACTTAGATAAGTTCAAATATGCCAAGGTAAGACTCCAAGAAATCAAAGCAATAACATACAAGGCATAGAAGGCATACAAGACACTATGGTCCTAACCATTCGAAGGCGAGTATGTTAACCATAATATGAACTCTAAAAAATATTAAAACATATAATAAGCATGTTATAATCATGTTATACAAGTAAAGGTTCGGGTTCTCATATGTATTACTTAATTACTTGTTTACTTGTATTACTTGATTACTTGCAATTATTGTGTGATCCTAATACTTGGCACTATTGAAAATTTCACCATGTGGATTTGATCTTGCTTCTTATGTGGGTGAGAATGGCAAGATATCCATTGTCATTTGGAAGAAATCGTGACAAAGCCATTATGGATTCGACATTTCAAGTTCTATTGACCACCTAGTAATCTCATTTCCTAAGTAAGAATGAAATGGAAATGAATGAGGGATTCGAAGTTATGTTAGGCGTGCCAGGTAAATGGACAGGACTTGAGGGTCTTGAGTGGTTTGCCGAATCATGAACGGAATGTAGTCATGTATATTTTCCAATCTGCATACTGAATCATTGGATTGTTGGAGACCTTGATTTAAACGATGCAAATATTATCATATATGATTCTGACAAAAGTGCGATAACAACAAAGGAGCTTAAGAACGAAATGTTCCCTTTTATGGAGATGATGAGTAATCTTATTCCATTTGGCTCAACCCTTACATATAAGAGGGATACCAGAACCAAAAAACAGCTTCGATCATGAGTAATCTTATTGATCTATTTAATATTATATGCTTATTTGCCTTAATATCTAATTAATGTTTTGAATGTGTCATAGGGGTGACTGTGGGATCTATGCTCTAAATTATATTGAGTATTTGACGCTCGATAAATCCCCAGCTGAAGTAGATGGAAAGAAAGTTCGAAAGTGGAGGGAAAAGTATACCATTGATACATTTTGTGAGAACATTGATCCCTGAATATTTGATTGAAATGTAATATTTATAATAAAGATGATCTTTAGTATAGCTTGTGTGAATGTAATCAACTTTTAAATTGTAAATTCTATAATTTGAGTACAAGTGTATTTGTAAATTAGTAACACATTGAAGTGTTGGTCTTGTAATAACAAGTGTTGATTATTTTATTTTGTTATGTTTCCCCAAGTTCATATATGTTTCATAGAATTGAGATGTTCGGGTAACATGATCGAACTTTCAGTAAGATGCTCAGGTAACTTGGCCGAACGTTTACTAAAATGTTCGGGTACCATGGCTGAACATTTTGATCAACCTTTATTAGACTTGGACCTTGGAAACTTTGATAGACCTTGGACACTTTTAATAGACATTGGACACTTTTAATAGACATTGGTTAATTTTGATAGACCTTGGACACTTTTGATAGACCATAGTTAATTTTGATAGACCTTGGTTAATTTTGATAGACCTTGGACACTTTTGATAGACCTTGGTTAATTTTGATAGACCTTGGTTAATTTTTGATAGACCTTGGTTAATTTAGATAAACCTTGGATATTTTTGTCTAATAATTTAAATAGAAACGATACTATTGCAGTGATATATTTCAGATACGAATTATGTTTCAAATACAAATGGCCAAATAACACCAACCACAAAAACTTGTCTTAAATACAACCAAGCACACTAATCACTGTCTCAAATACAACCAACCACAAATACAAACGATGAAGATCAATGTTGCCTCCTAATAGACAGCCTCGCCTCACTACCAGAGGGTCTTGCCTGACTAGTGGGGGGTTCTTGGTAAGGTACACCAGTAAGTTTACAATCCACTCTGACAAGTAAATTCCCCAGGTCGTCGTATGTAAAGCTCCTATCTCCTTGCCTCCATTGTTGTGAGAATGGCATTGTCAGATGGCGTGCTTCTCTAACAATGTACTCGTACATATCTGTTGTAGGAAGGACTGCCGTGGTAATATGTGTGGATCTGTTAACAAGCTTTTGGACAACTAGATGAGAATGTTTCTGAAACCACGTCAGATACCCAAGTTCAAACTAACCAGGTCGTTGAGCTCTAGAACTAAGATCGTCATCTGATAACATATAGTTGTTAAGCATGTTGAAAAATCTTATGAGCATCAACCACATACTTCTATCCTTGGCAAGAGATCTATTGGTGGTGTCATCAGCAATTGGCGTTGTTGGAATCCTCTATATAAAGCCAAATTGTCGCAAAAATATCTCTGAATGGTATGGCTCCACAATGGTGCCCATACATATACATCCGCGATAAAAGGTAACTCTCTGAAATGGGTAGAACCTTCTCACACTCACATTGTACGGAACCCACTCAACCTACAATAGTATAACATAATACAATTTAAAATCATAATAATGTAATAATCAAACTCGTAAAATAACGAACATAAAAAAGTCAACGATTAATACTCACATCATTGTATCTCAAAGAGTCAATTTGTTCACGAAACGTCTTTAATCGTGTAATATTTAATCCATGATTGTCTATCGGTTTCCACCTTTGTCCAACGGGTTGTCTATTTCTATAGTCCACATTATGTGGAGGCCTAAAACATGGAAATTATTCGTATATCCAGGCCTGCGTGAAATTCAATTGTAAATATAAGGCAATTATATTTATCAATTATCAAATATAGGACAAGATATTACCTCCAATAATGTTAACGATCCTTTCCCTAGCTCTCTATATAAGAAAGCTAGTGCAACAGCTCCCCATGCATATGTGGACGCATCCTCCAGATCAGCTAGCCACTCAAGGTATTCTATACTAACTCGGGTGCCATTCTTGTCGGTAAAAATACTGTAACCCATCATATATAACAAATATTCCCTCACTACACACTTCACTATCTGTTCATCATCAGATGAGACATCGTGCATAAATGTTTGTCAGAGCCACTCAAGTCTCATTGATGAACCATTGACTCCCCGCATCCCATCCTCCAATTGCAGACAATCCACTCCCAAAATTAAACAAACACGTTCCTTTGTCAACTTGCCAGTAGATAGAACCGACCTCCCAAGGATCAGAAGACCAAGGATACAATGCACATCATCCAAGGTAATTGATATTTCACCAAATGACATATGAAAAATATTGGTCTCTGGATGCCATCATTTCACAAAAACGCTAATTAATGGTATATTGACTTCATCAAAATGCACCAGGCTACTTTCTTGCAAGTTTGTTGGTTTAGTAGTCGTCTTGAAATAACAAGCGCTCGCATCAGCTAAAATCTCCCATTCCCGTATTTTTTATGTATGGCTAATACATCTTAGAACCCCTCTCGCATTACCCAACCATACATCTACAGCGAAGTAGTCGACGTATGTGATTAACAATGACCCTGTAACACCCCGCTCCTTCGTTAGCTCGGTTTGCGTGCTATACTTGCACTTCTTCCTTTGTCGATTGTATGGTTGGTTTGCGAGAGGGTCTAGATATGTATGAGAGACCACGTTGAGACCAAAACACTATTAAGAGATGCCATATAGTTGTTGACTTGCTAAAGTCACAAGTCGTGGCTCGACGATAGTCGGAATGCGACGCGATTGAGGGTTTGCTTGCGTTTTGTGTTCGTGACCTCGGTTTGGTCCTAGACCTCTATATGATGGTTTATTAACATGCTTAGATGCATTAGACTTCAAGTTGGAGGTGTTCCCTAAGTCTAACGATGATTTGGAAGCTTTGGAGATAGTGCTCGTCTCTATCGCGTAGTTCGGGAATCGAGTCGCGTAATCGTGTCTCCTTTGGGATTCTTATTTCCCTAGTTGTTATTCAACTTTCTAGAAGTATTTAAGCTTCTTCATTAGCCCTTAGACTTGCCTTAAAAGTCTCCTTTCATTGCTCGTTCGATTGCGAGTTCATTCGTCGTTCCGGTTGCACGTTGTTGCACCTCTTCCCGGTTTCGCTCCGAGTTGTTTCGGGAGTTGTTCGGGTGTGTTTCCGACTTGTTTTGAGTTGGGTTAGACCTTAGAATGGTTGCCCATAAGTTTGGGACCATTTAGGACATGTTTAGATCAAGTTCAAGGGTTAAACGAGGCGGCCGCATCGAATTTTGAGCACTAGCCCGCCTCAAGAGCTGAGAGCAATTCAAAATCAGCCCAAGCCCCAGCATCTGAGGCGCCCGCCTGGGCTTTGGTGAGGCGCCCGCCTCAACTTCAGGATACTCCTACGAGATTTTTCCCCTGTTTTGCTGTTGAACGATTTTTACACCCAAACCCCTATCCAAACATTTTCTAAACCCCACTTAAACCTTCCTAACCCTCCTTACTTATACCCTAAACATCTCTAACAAGTTTTATGGGTGGATTAGTGAGTGATTGAGTGGATTAATTAAGCCAAAAATCAGATTTTAAGTGACCACAATGTGGTGACACTTGTCCCACTCAGATTTTCAACCAATATAAGCCACATCTGATGAGTTTGACCCTCATTCTTCTCCTACACTCTCCAAAAACGTGGTTAGCCTCTCCCATGGAGTTCTCTTGAGTTCTTGAAGCTACCTTCTTCAACCTCCTTGATCCTTCACCCATTTGCTCAAGCCACCTCCACAAGAAGTGTAGAGCTTGAAGAGTAGATCATTTTCAACCGATTAGTTTTCTTCTTTGCTTTCTTTGGTGTAGAATACAAGTAAGTTACTTCTTCTTCTTTTGATTTTGTACTCATTGATCCTAAGGAAAACAAACTCTATGCTATTTGAGGTCAATGAGTACACATACTTGCCTTGTGTGATTTTAACTTGTGATTTGAGCATGTGAACTTGTTAAAGGCATATGTAGGATGACTTATATGATTGTTGAAGTATATTGTTAATCTTCATCTTGTGTTTCTAATATTGTGAGCATGCTAGAAATCATGTTTACCTTTTATTTGGGTTTATTATGAAAGTATGCATAAGTTTGGGAATTTGGATGTGTAATCTCACTAGGCAATATGAGTATGACCATTTAGTTGAAAGTATGTGATTTCTAAAATGGGTATATGATTATGTTGAGTCCTATGGATTTTAAATCTTAAGAATCTTGTCCGAATGATTTTTGGAAAATTGTTATAGATTGGAATGGTGTGTTAATTTGGGGATTTATGAAATAGGTACTTAGTGATGTGCGATTTTAAGACTCAATGGAGTCATTTGAGGTTCAATAAGATGTTAGTGAGCCTTAGGTTGAAATCCTACGATGATTGGGTTTGGTTGGTTTTGATGATGAGTACCCGAGCATCTCGAATTTTGTCCCATTTGTGACACCCACGATATAGAGGCTTATTGGGGATTTATTGAGAGCGTGCTCGTTTGAGCACGGAGCATTAGAGACCAACCTATGATCTCGTATTACTTTAAGAAATGATTATTTGAATGAGTTCTCTTTTAGGGAATTTGGTCGCGTGCACATGAAAGCACTTGCGAGGTTATGACTACGGCTTAGTTTTGATACCCTTGAGATTGGCTTTGAAGAAGTCGAACATATATGACAGCTTGGGACTATGGTTGAGTCCGGTGTACCTTTAAGTGAGGATAAAATGCTAAGTCTTGATTTATGATTGTTATTAGACTAAATAATAGTCTTTGGTTTAATCCTGAGTAGAGGGCTATAGTAGACCTCATATTGTGATTTCTTGAGCTTATATGCTACGTTTGATTGGGTTGTGACTTGAGGGTTATGAATACCTCAATATGTGGTTCTTGGACTAAACTGATAAGTTAGTTGGATTTGTTAAGTATGTGCAAATATGTGCATTGTTAAATTGGTTTGTAGAGCTTTATGACCTACTTGATTTGATAAGTCCGCTCTTGACGGTCTTGGTTCTTGTTTGAGCATGCGAGTAAATATCTACTTGTGCATTGCATGTAAGTCCAGCTGGCAATATTTGGATTGGTTTTTATAGGTCAGGGTAGGACGATACATCGTCTATACGAATCGTAAGATTCGTATTCGCTATGGATCGCCGTACCTGGGACCTCACACACCCTCCACTGTTGGCCCCAGTGGGGAAGTTAGCCCATCTCGTAACCAATAGAGCGAATGGATTATGCTAAGCTAGACTGAGAAAGGGCTGCCTTTTGAGGCGTAGCCACTCAGTATGTCGATGTATCAAGCACGTGCATCGTGTCACAAACCAGTACAACATTGTGTATTGCAGGAGCAACACAACGACACTAATTCGGTATCTTCTCTATCCCTTATGTGGCTTACTATAAGCACTTATATGAAAGATAATGTGCTAAGTGGGTTATGAAGTTTATGTTACTTGGTGACTTAATACAAGTTTATTATTGGTATGCTATTAAGATGCCATGATTTTATATATGCTTGTGCATTATGCCATGCCACGCCATGCTATGCCATACATTTGCATTTAGTAACTTACTGGGTCATTATGACTTATTCCGTGTGTTTGTTTTCCTTAGTTTTTGCAGTAAGCTCGTTAGTGCGCGTTGAAGCTTCGGGCGCTTGTTCGATAATGTGGTCTTCCCGCAATAGCTTGGGGTTATTAGTATTATTGTATTTGTTATCTTGTGAGATACGGATGTGAAGTTATGTAAACTTTACTTGGGTAGTTATGTTAGCATTTTATTGTCGTTTATTTTGGGAGCCGACTTGTTGGGTCGAGCTGTTGTATTTAATTAGAAGTTATTCGTTGTCTTTCCGAGCAAGGTTTTAGCTCGCATGTTCTAGTATTAAGTTATGGTTATTTCTATCTCCGACAATTTTAGTCGTGAGTCCTTGGTTTAGTTGTTAGTATTTGAATCTCTTATTCTTTTAGTTGATTTATTCCTCCTGCATGTTATAGCCGTAGAGTTGTTGTTTATCAGGTTGGGCTCTTGTTGCTTCGCCGGCCTTAGGTTGCCGATAGGTTGTTGTCCGTGCGCAATGTTGCATCACGCGAGTCGTAGATTTGTCGAGAGATAGTCGTCTCTCAGCCTTGTATTCCTTAGTTTATAATTATAGGCTTTGGTCCCACTTATGATTCGCTTCCGCAGACGTTGGTTTTTATTATTCCGTATCGCCGTTATGGCTTTACATTCCTGTTTTAAGCTTTATGGCTCAACTCTTGACTCGTACAATGATGCTTAGCAGGTGCTTTTCCATTGTTTAGCTTGTCTTGATGGCACGACCTTGGGATTTCGCATTGGAGTCCGGGTCGGGCTGTCACAGTTGGTATCAGAGCTATAGGTTAGCTATTTCGCCAGGATAGGTTCCTTGGCCTTGTTTGGGTTGGGTTTATTGTTGAGTTATTAACGCTGAGTGTTCTTTGTAGGCGTATTATGTCGGGAACTTGGCGTGGAGCTAGTTCTAGTAGACCCGGTTCGGATACAACTCGTGGCGACGAGAGGGGAGAGAATGTTAACGATCCGCGTGTGACTCCTCAACAGATGTTTGGACTGGAAGACGATTCTACTGTCCTTGCGAAATTCTTGAAGTTTAAACCGGAAAGTTTTGATGGAAAGCCGGATACTACTAAGGTGAAACATTGGCTAGAAAGCATGGAGAAGATCTTTACAGTTTTAGGTTGTACATCAGAAGAGATGGTGACCTTAGCGGTGTTTAGATTGGATGGTGCGGCCGAGCATTGGTGGTTTGAATTACGAGATCGTTGGAGACGGCATGGAGTGCCTCGAGTGTGGGAGAACTTTGTCAAGGAGTTTATGGTACGGTTTAGTCCGGTAGTAATTCGAGAAAGAAGAGAGATGGAATTCCTAGTGTTAGAACAAGGAGACATGACCGTGGCTCAGTATTCAACAAAGTTTGCAGAGCTGGCTCGCTATTGTGGTTACTTAGTACCGGATGAGGCTAGGAAGACCGAGAGGTTCGTGAAAGGCCTGAGGACGAAATATCGTAGGCAGCTTATTCTATTACAGCTTACGGATTACCAAGGGGTTGTGGATCGTGCATATGCGATGGAGATGGATATCGAGGATCATGCTCGAGAGAGGTCCTCGGAGACTATTAGGATTGCTACTTCTACCTCTAGACGGAGACGACGAGGTGACGAGTTGACATGTAACTTTTGTAAGAAAACAGGACACGCCAAGAATAGGTGTTGGAGTAAATCAGGAAAATGTTTTGCTTGTGGCGGCGATCATGTTCGTAGAGATTGCCCGAGGATGAGAGTTAATCGGTCTGGGAGTACTAGACAACAATCCAGTGGCTCCAAGAGAAATAGTGATGGTCGGCCTAGAATTTGAGGTCGTGTGCGCGTGGCGGTTGGCCATTGCGGAGTTTTGAACCCTATCCGAAATAGGAGGGTATATTCTTGTATATATATATATGTAAATTATACCGTTGCTACCCTATCCGAAATAGGAGGGTTATTATTCTTGTATATATATATATGTAAATTATACCGTTGCTACTATTACCTTTAATCGGTAGCTCATGTGCATTCATACATACATTATATGGTGTATTGTGTAATATTGGTTATTTGCTCGATCGGGAATAATACCCCAATGTGAGATCGATATATGACATGGTTTGTTTTGTAAATTACCGGTAGGTAATCGCACGTGGTGTATGGATTCTTGTTTAGTCTATATATATATATAAGACTATGCTATATATAGAGTTGTGGTTTTGTGTGGTTGTATATAAAGGCCATAGTATGTATATGTATGTATATATATATATGAATATATAAATGAAGCATGAATTGTATGATGATACTTATCGGTCTGGTATGACGTTTGTATATTCTATAAAGATATGTTTTATGTAATGAATAATATAATATTATATTATTGTTAGTGGTTACTATGCGAGTAGGATATACACTCGACTTGTGAGAAGGTTGAAGATTGCGATTTAGAAGACAATCACGGTTGCACGGGAGTGTTTGATGCCTCGCCGCGAGTATTGAGACGTTAACGTTGTGTTAGGATGCTTAGCGTATGCATTGGTTGTAGACTTGGTCTAGAGCCTAAGTAAGGATAGTCTTGCGGAGTATAGGTGCTACGAGTATCAGTAGACGTGTCGATTCCTTGTGATTTCTAGTGAGTTATCTTGGTTGAGTGTACTAGGTACACGAGTTTTGTGATAGCTATGATTGTTGTTTGCTAAGGTAATAGACCTTGTTACTTGGTCTGAATTTTTATTCAGTTACGTGCATTAGTTGTAGGAAACACCTACTTGATGCATTTACATAGTAGTATATTAAATTCTCATCTCATAATTTCATGTTCATTCATTAGCATAGAAGACTGTTTGAAGGATGCTTAAAACTTTTTTATTCATGAACCTTTGCATCCTTACGACTGAAACTTTTGAAGCTAATTCAGTAGGTACCCTGAATTGGTGAGCAAAAGGTATTCGTCGTTGGACTAGGATTGGTAAGAATTAAGTTAGAAATTGACTATACCCGTTACCAAATGGAATGGACTGAAATAGAATGAATTTTCAAAACATTTCAATAATGTGCTTTTATATGTTCTCACCCGCGATGGGAAAATCGTGAGTATGATTTACTTGGTTTGAAATGCCGATTTGATTATCTTTGATTTGTTTGTAAGTTGCTCCATAGGCAATTATTAATTCTTGTAACTTAGAATCTTTTGTGATTGAATTTCATGTTGTGCCCCGAAACAAATAGTTTCGGTAGTTAAATGTGTTCTTATGTTGAAGTTTAGATTTTTGCCTACTTGGTTGGCATAGTGTCATTTGTATGTGTATCCGTGACCCAAATATGAGTCATGTTATTTTCAATCGTAAGTGTTTTATGTTGTTATGTCTTTTGAGAGTTCGTAGACCTTGAATTTGGATCATTATAGTTCGACATTCGTGTACTTGGTTCAGCATATGGTGGTAGACTCGGAGATTCGAGTCTAGGTTGGTGGTTTTGAGACCGAGTGTTCACCCGGGATTAAGAGACACCGTAATCATTGTCTCGATGTATTGTGGTTAAGTGTGGACCTAATGTTGGTTTGTATCATGATTTAGAATTCGGGACGAATTCTTTTTAAGGTGGAGAGAGTGTAACACCCCGCTCCTTCGTTAGCTCGGTTTGCGTGCTATACTTGCACTTCTTCCTTTGTCGATTGTATGGTTGGTTTGCAAGAGGGTCTAGATATGTATGAGAGACCACGTTGAGACCAAAACACTATTAAGAGATGCCATATAGTTGTTGACTTGCTAAAGTCACAAGTCGTGGCTCGACGATAGTCGGAATGCGACGCGATTGAGGGTTTGCTTGCGTTTTGTGTTCGTGACCTCGGTTTGGTCCTAGACCTCTATATGATGGTTTATTAACATGCTTAGATGCATTAGACTTCAAGTTGGAGGTGTTCCCTAAGTCTAACGATGATTTGGAAGCTTTGGAGATAGTGCTCGTCTCTATCGCGTAGTTCGGGAATCGAGTCGCGTAATCGTGTCTCCTTTGGGATTCTTATTTCCCTAGTTGTTATTCAACTTTCTAGAAGTATTTAAGCTTCTTCATTAGCCCTTAGACTTGCCTTAAAAGTCTCCTTTCATTGCTCGTTCGATTGCGAGTTCATTCGTCGTTCCGGTTGCACGTTGTTGCACCTCTTCCCGGTTTCGCTCCGAGTTGTTTCGGGAGTTGTTCGGGTGTGTTTCCGACTTGTTTTGAGTTGGGTTAGACCTTAGAATGGTTGCCCATAAGTTTGGGACCATTTAGGACATGTTTAGATCAAGTTCAAGGGTTAAACGAGGCGGCCGCATCGAATTTTGAGCACTAGCCCGCCTCAAGAGCTGAGAGCAATTCAAAATCAGCCCAAGCCCCAGCATCTGAGGCGCCCGCCTGGGCTTTGGTGAGGCGCCCGCCTCAACTTCAGGATACTCCTACGAGATTTTTCCCTGTTTTGCTGTTGAACGATTTTTACACCCAAACCCCTATCCAAACATTTTCTAAACCCCACTTAAACCTTCCTAACCCTCCTTACTTATACCCTAAACATCTCTAACAAGTTTTATGGGTGGATTAGTGAGTGATTGAGTGGATTAATTAAGCCAAAAATCAGATTTTAAGTGACCACAATGTGGTGACACTTGTCCCACTCATATTTTCAACCAATATAAGCCACATCTGATGAGTTTGACCCTCATTCTTCTCCTACACTCTCCAAAAACGTGGTTAGCCTCTCCCATGGAGTTCTCTTGAGTTCTTGAAGCTACCTTCTTCAACCTCCTTGATCCTTCACCCATTTGCTCAAGCCACCTCCACAAGAAGTGTAGAGCTTGAAGAGTAGATCATTTTCAACCGATTAGTTTTCTTCTTTGCTTTCTTTGGTGTAGAATACAAGTAAGTTACTTCTTCTTCTTTTGATTTTGTACTCATTGATCCTAAGGAAAACAAACTCTATGCTATTTGAGGTCAATGAGTACACATACTTGCCTTGTGTGATTTTAACTTGTGATTTGAGCATGTGAACTTGTTAAAGGCATATGTAGGATGACTTATATGATTGTTGAAGTATATTGTTAATCTTCATCTTGTGTTTCTAATATTGTGAGCATGCTAGAAATCATGTTTACCTTTTATTTGGGTTTATTATGAAAGTATGCATAAGTTTGGGAATTTGGATGTGTAATCTCACTAGGCAATATGAGTATGACCATTTAGTTGAAAGTATGTGATTTCTAAAATGGGTATATGATTATGTTGAGTCCTATGGATTTTAAATCTTAAGAATCTTGTCCGAATGATTTTTGGAAAATTGTTATAGATTGGAATGGTGTGTTAATTTGGGGATTTATGAAATAGGTACTTAGTGATGTGCGATTTTAAGACTCAATGGAGTCATTTGAGGTTCAATAAGATGTTAGTGAGCCTTAGGTTGAAATCCTACGATGATTGGGTTTGGTTGGTTTTGATGATGAGTACCCGAGCATCTCGAATTTTGTCCCATTTGTGACACCCACGATATAGAGGCTTATTGGGGATTTATTGAGAGCGTGCTCGTTTGAGCACGGAGCATTAGAGACCAACCTATGATCTCGTATTACTTTAAGAAATGATTATTTGAATGAGTTCTCTTTTAGGGAATTTGGTCGCGTGCACATGAAAGCACTTGCGAGGTTATGACTACGGCTTAGTTTTGATACCCTTGAGATTGGCTTTGAAGAAGTCGAACATATATGACAGTTGGGACTATGGTTGAGTCCGGTGTACCTTTAAGTGAGGATAAAATGCTAAGTCTTGATTTATGATTGTTATTAGACTAAATAATAGTCTTTGGTTTAATCCCGAGTAGAGGGCTATAGTAGACCTCATATTGTGATTTCTTGAGCTTATATGCTACGTTTGATTGGGTTGTGACTTGAGGGTTATGAATACCTCAATATGTGGTTCTTGGACTAAACTGATAAGTTAGTTGGATTTGTTAAGTATGTGCAAATATGTGCATTGTTAAATTGGTTTGTAGAGCTTTATGACCTACTTGATTTGATAAGTCCGCTCTTGACGGTCTTGGTTCTTGTTTGAGCATGCGAGTAAATATCTACTTGTGCATTGCATGTAAGTCCAGCTGGCAATATTTGGATTGGTTTTTATAGGTCAGGGTAGGACGATACATCGTCTATACGAATCGTAAGATTCGTATTCGCTATGGATCGCCGTACCTGGGACCTCACACACCCTCCACTGTTGGCCCCAGTGGGGAAGTTAGCCCATCTCGTAACCAATAGAGCGAATGGATTATGCTAAGCTAGACTGAGAAAGGGCTGCCTTTTGAGGCGTAGCCACTCAGTATGTCGATGTATCAAGCACGTGCATCGTGTCACAAACCAGTACAACATTGTGTATTGCAGGAGCAACACAACGACACTAATTCGGTATCTTCTCTATCCCTTATGTGGCTTACTATAAGCACTTATATGAAAGATAATGTGCTAAGTGGGTTATGAAGTTTATGTTACTTGGTGACTTAATACAAGTTTATTATTGGTATGCTATTAAGATGCCATGATTTTATATATGCTTGTGCATTATGCCATGCCACGCCATGCTATGCCATACATTTGCATTTAGTAACTTACTGGGTCATTATGACTTATTCCGTGTGTTTGTTTTCCTTAGTTTTTGCAGTAAGCTCGTTAGTGCGCGTTGAAGCTTCGGGCGCTTGTTCGATAACAGGTGGTCTTCCGGGCAATAGCTTGGGGTTATTAGTATTATTGTATTTGTTATCTTGTGAGATACGGATGTGAAGTTATGTAAACTTTACTTGGGTAGTTATGTTAGCATTTTATTGTCGTTTATTTTGGGAGCCGACTTGTTGGGTCGAGCTGTTGTATTTAATTAGAAGTTATTCTGTTGTCTTTCCGAGCAAGGTTTTAGCTCGCATGTTCTAGTATTAAGTTATGGTTATTTCTATCTCCGACAATTTTAGTCGTGAGTCCTTGGTTTAGTTGTTAGTATTTGAATCTCTTATTCTTTTAGTTGATTTATTCCTCCGGCATGTTATAGCCGTAGAGTTGTTGTTTATCAGGTTGGGCTCTTGTTGCTTCGCCGGCCTTAGGTTGCCGATGGGTTGTTGTCCGTGCGCAATGTTGCGTCATGCGAGTCGTAGATTTGTCGAGAGATAGTCGTCTCTCAGCCTTGTATTCCTTAGTTTATAATTATAGGCTTTGGTCCCACTTATGATTCGCTTCCGCAGACGTTGGTTTTTATTATTCCGTATCGCCGTTATGACTTTACATTCCTGTTTTGAGTTTTATGGCTCAACTCTTGACTCGTACCATGATGCTTAGCAGGTGCTTTTCCATTGTTTAGCTTGTCTTGATGGCACGACCTTGGGATTTCGCATTGGAGTCCGGGTCGGGCTGTCACAGACCCTATCACTGGTCCACCAAGTTGATACAATGGTGAAGTTAAATTTCACCAATTTCACCAAGTTTACAATACTGGTGAAGTAAGTTAAATTTCACCAAATTCACCAAGTTTACAATATTGGCCAAACCTAAAACAACAAAACAACCATACCAATTGTGGAACAAAACAACCAAACCAAATATGGAACAAAACAACCAAACCAGTTATAAGAAAACAGAGCACACAAATTGGTGGACCAAATTAGTATCTTACATTACCAAACCTAAAACAAAGGTTAGCATTGTCATAAACATAAACAAAAATACGTGACCAAACTGGTGTATACTTACACAACTATAAGGAGCAACAACAACATCAGAATAAGAAAAAAAACAACCACATAGTAGAAAGATGAAAAAATTTCACTCCCTATTGCGCTTGATTTTTAGTTGCATTATCTCTTTTTTGTGTTGATTGATTGATTGTAGAAGACCTGGAATTACAACAAAAGATCTAGGGCACATGGGGGGATCATGCCATGAAAAATAACGACACCCTTTATCTTGTAAATAATTTAAATCGGCAAAAAGAGGAAGGTGAGTTATCAATCGATGATATAAACCCTACAAACTTAATTTGGAAATTTGAATGAACACTTACAGTAGAACAGTTTCGGAAGGAAAAAAACCTCCGCCCAGGGTTTGTTCCCGTCCATGATGTTGTAAGCACGCTGGTTTGACCACAATAACAAGTGACATCTGCCATAGCCGTCAATAGTTGTTGCTTATGAAGGAAAGAGGGAGGAAGATGATGAATACGACCGTTATTCGAAGGAAGGAATACGATGAGGACAATGAAATCAACTAACCCCCAATTAGCGCTTATTTATGTCTTACTATGAGCAATGACTAAAATAATCATCAAATGAAGGGGCACGTGCAAACTAACGTTGGAGTTCTAACGATCATCAGTCTCAAGGGTTATGTGGGACGAAATGGAACATATTTTAGGGGGTAAAACATATTTAGCCTAAATGAAATTACATAATATTGTTTTGTGACAGAGAAAAAAAAAAGAAAAAATACCTTGGAAATAACTGGTCATCCCACTCGAACGTATTATAATCTTATATAAACCCTGGAAATAATTGGCCATCCCACTCGAACATATTAACATCTAATATAAACCCTTGAAATAACTGGTCGTCCCACTCGAACATATTATAATCTAATATAAACCCTAGAAATAACTGCTCGTCACACTCGGACATATTATAATCTGATATAAACCCAGGAAATAACTGTTCATCCCAATCTAATGTGTTATAATCTCATATAAACCCTGGAAATAACTGGTCATCCCACTCAAATGTATTATAATATGATATAAACTCTGGAAATAATTGTTCGTCCCACTCAAACGTATTATAATATGATATAAACCCTGGAAATAACTTGTCGTCCCACTCAAACGTATTATAATCTGATATAAACCCTGGAAATAATTGGTCGTACCACTCGAACGTATTATAATCTTATATAAACCCTGGAAATAACTGGTTGTCCCACTCGAAGGTATTATAATATGATATAAACCCTGCAAAATAACTGGTTGTCGCACTCGAACATCTTATTATCTTATATAAACCCTGGAAATCACTAGTCATCTCACTCGAACGTATTATAATCCGATATAAACCCTGGAAATAACTAGTCGTCCCACTCAAACATATTATAATCTTATATAAACCCTGGAAATAACTGGTCGTCCCACTTGAACGTATTATAATCTGCTATAAACCCTGGATATAACTGGTCGTCGTACTACAACGTCTTATCATCTGATATAAACCTTGGAAATAACTGATCGTCCCACTCAAACATATCATAATCTTATATAAACCATGGAAATAACTGGTCGTCTCACTCAAACGTATCATAATCTGATATAAGCCCTGGAAATAGTTGGTCGCCTCACTCGAACGTATTATAATCTGATATAAACCCTGGAAAAAACTGGTCGTCCCACTCGAACGTATTATAATCTTATATAAACCCTGTAAATAAAGGGTCGTCCCACTCGAACATATTATAATCTGATATAAACCCTGGGAATAACTGGTCGTCCCACTCGAACTTATTATAATCTTATCTAAACTCTGGAAATAACTGGTTATCCCACTTGAACGTATTATAATTTGATATAAACCCTGGAAATAACTGGTTGTCCCACTCGAACATATTATAATATGATATACACCCTGGAAATAACTGGTTGTCGCACTGAAACATCTTATCGTTTGATTTAAACCCTGGAAATAACTTGTCGTCCCACTCGAACGTATTATAATCTGATATAAACCCTGAAAAACCCTAAAACCTAAACCATAAACCATAAACCATAAAACCCTAAACCCTTAACCCTAAATTCTAAAACTCTAAGGTCGATCAAATGAACAGACCTAGTCAATTTTTTTTATCAATTGAACAGAAAAAATACCCTTCAGACAATAAGGTCGATCACAGGTCGAGTAACTCGACCTTGAGGTCGATCACCAGTTGAGTAACTCGACCTTACTCGACTTTTGGTGTTTGTACGCGTTGTTATACGTGTTAAGGTATGTTCGGTCTAGAAAACCAAACTTTTTTCTTATGTTCGGTCGGGTAAGCGAACCTTTCTTGTTAAGTCAACATAGTCAATTTTTAATCAATTGAACAGACAAAAATACCATTCGGACAAAAAGGTCGATCAATGGTCGATCACAGGTCGAGTAACTCGACCTTAATGTTGATTAACTCGACCTTAGGGGTTTGTACGAGCTGTTATGCGTCTTTAGGTATGTTCGGTCCACATAACCGAACCTTTCTATTTGTGTTCGGTCCAGATAACCGAACGTTATTATTATTTTCGGTCCAGGTAACTGAACCATTCTTGTTTAGTCAACCTAGTCGATTTTTTATCAATCTTGGAAAGTGTAGTAGACCTTGTGTTTTGTAATGAAATCAATACAAACAATAATGTTAATATAAAACATTAAAATATAATACATCTAAACAACACAAAGCACGGTCGTCTAATTATTGAAAAACGAAATACATTGTTATCATAAGTTCACTGTCATACATAGAAAATTGAAATTGAACATAATACAAACCAAAACTAAACTTTTGAGATTGCTTATCACTCGTAGGAGTTGGATCAGGTTGTGATTTCCTATAACTCATAGGAGTTCGATCCGTACGAACGAAAGTCGGTTGTGTCCTACTTTTTGACATCTCGCATTTTTGTCTTCTACGATGCTCTCCAACTGAAGGGATTCTCTTTGTTCTACGACGACTAGCTCGTACTCGGACTAAAGGTGGCAAAATAGTCATTTATTTGACTGATTTTGGAATGTCCCAATCCTCTTCATTAGAGACAGGGTAGATGTTTTCATAATATGCTAGTCTCTAACAGTCAACTATATAGAATGATGAGCACAATCGATGCACTGAAAAATTTCTCTTGTTTGCAACTGCAACTGCATGGCACGTGGTCCAACTGAAACTTACCGCAATTGTAAGTATTAGTAACAAAGTCCACCGTGTAATTCTTAGGACCGCTCCTCACCACATACGGAGTTGAGAGACTCTACATTGTACATGTTTGTGCTAACTCACGCCTATCACAAAACCATGTCTACAATGTTTTACTAATACTTTGAAGCACGGGAATTATAGGAGTCTGTCAGGCGTCCTTGAATATGGAGTTGAGAAACTCTACATTGTTTGAAATCATTATATTGTAACGGTTTCCTTTGCAATGTGACCTGGCCCAAGTTTCAAAAATGGTTCCGCTAAGATATTCTCAACCCTTCTCATCAGTTTTTTTTTCAATTTGAGACATATGTTTCCTGAACCCTTCTTTCGTATATGCCTCTGCCACCCTCATGAAAAGAGAAAATGTCTCAGGCTTTCGGGTTGCGGTCTTTAAATTTTCCTTTATATGGTAGATACAATATACATGATGTACATTTTGAAAAACATCTTTGACTGCAGTAATAATGCTCCTATATTGGTCGGAAATGATCACAAGTCCTTCGTTGTCACCTGTTATTGCTTTCAACTTCGTAAAAAATCAAGTCCATGCATCATCATTCTCATAATCAATAATAGCACACGCCAGAGAATATATCTGAATATTTCCATCCTGACAAGTTGCAATAATCAATGTGCCTCTTTATGTTGCAGTTGAAAATGTTCCATCCACAATGATCACCGGACACATTGCAACGTGGAATCCGATAACGCAGGCCCCATACTCCAAAAAGAAATACTTGCATCGATTTTCACTATTAAGCTCTAAAGAGTACACTGTTGCTGGATTAGCAATTACAAATTATGGGCATATAGCTTCCTGTAATTATCCTCCGCTGAGCCCCTTATGTTAAGGCAGCTTCTTCTTCTTCTTCTTTTTCTTCTTCTTCTTCAACCAAGATGATTACTTTCTTCACGGCTCCCTTCGTAATTTTCTTCACAGTTCCCTTCTCAATTTTCTTGCTTAGTTATATAAAGAAGAGTTATAGTGCCAGGAAGGTTAAGATTAAAAAGCCATTCAACATCTTCATCTGAAGTAATTTGGACATGATGTTGTAGATTCTCCTCTGTTGGTGGAGGAGTAAGAAATCATAACTCTATATCATCAACTTAGCAAAGCTTTTTTACTTTAGCATAAAACTCTTCAAATGAAGTTGAATTACTGAGCGCAAATCCTCTTGGTTTATGTTTGTCACTAAATTTCCACGAAGATCCAATGTTCTCGTCATTGTTGTTGTCAACAAAATGTTCAAAATACAAAACAGTGATCCAAATAGTTGAACCCATACCTGAAAAGCAATCGAAAAGAGTTTCATCAAAAATAGTCCTGGTTGAGTAAAAGTATACACTTGGTTGAGTAAAAATTGACATGACAACAATAATGCTTGCTTGAGTCAAAATAAGGTATGATTGATGAAATATAATCAAGGTTTCTTTAAAAATATCAAAGGTTTATCAAAATTATCCAAGGTCTATATCAAAAGTGTCCAAGGTCTATCAAAGGTGTCCAAGGTCTATCAAAAGTGTCCAAGGTCTATCAAATGTGTCCAAGGTCTATCAAAATTAACCAAGGTCTATCAAAATTAACCAAGGTCTATCAAAGGTGTCCAAGGTCTATCAACGGTGTCTAAGGTCTATCAAAGTTGTCCAAGGTCCATCAAAGGTGTCCAAGGTCTATCAAAAGTGTCCAAGGTCTATCAAAGGTGTCCAAGGTCTATCAAAAGTGTCCAGGGTCTGTCAAAAGTGTCCAATGTCTGTCAGAAGTGTCCAAGGTCTATCAAATGTGTCCAAGGTCTATCAAAATTAACCAAGGTCTATCAAAATTAACCAAGGTCTATCAAAGGTGTCCAAGGTCTATCAACGGTGTCTAAGGTCTATCAAAGTTGTCCAAGGTCCATCAAAGGTGTCCAAGGTCTATCAAAAGTGTCCAAGGTCTATCAAAGGTGTCCAAGGTCTATCAAGTGTTGTCAAAAGTGTCCAATGTTCAAGTGTCCAAGGTCTATCAAAGGTGTCCAAGATCTATCAAAGGTATCCAAGGTCTATCAAAATTAGCCAAGATATATCAAAGGTGTCCAAGGTCTATCAAAAGTGTCTAAGGTTGATCAAAAATATGCAAGGTTGCTAAAAAATAGGCAAGGTTGAGCCATTTCATGTCAAGGTTGCTGTGGGTCCCAATGAGCACAATAATAAGCTAGAAGGGGGGGGTTGAATAGCTTATTAACACTTTAAAACTTTTAAGTAAGTTCCTTGAAAGTTACTTGAAGTTTATGAAGAGTTTCAAGTAGCGGAAGACCTTCAAGAAAATTGTTCAGTGTCCGCCGATAAGGACTAGGTAGACCTTTACAGATTACTTAAGTTCTCTGAAATGGATATAATGAACAAGGAAACTATGCAGTTTAAGTAATAGACAAACGTAAGGAAATAACACAAGTATTTTGAGATGGTTCACACTGAAATAGTGCTACGTCCACCACCAAGGCAGTCAACCTTGGATTTAAATTGTGCACTATGTTTTCCACTTAGATCAATTACAAAGAATATCCCTAATGGATTGTGTACAAAATATTGACTTGTGTTTGGGTCTATGGAATTAAATATCTGTAAATACAAGATATTTAATTAGATGCTAATATAGTTGATGGAAGTAAACAACAAGAAGAATAAACAATAAATGTTGAAGAGCAGCCTTCTTGTTGTTGACGAGGACTTCTAGATCTGTTGAGGATCTATTGAATGCACCTTGGTGAAAGACTTGGAGTTGTATAGATTCGAGCAATTCTTTAAGTGTTCGATTGATTCTCGGCGGTTGTCTGTTGTTCCAGCTCTTCAATGGCAGATTTAAAGGGTGCACTTCAAAAGAATCCGTTGGAGAGGACGAAGGCTTCAACAGCTTATTCATAAATGCATTAAATGCATGGGGTGTTGTCGATGAATTTCGTCTTCACAGATATCCAGAGCGTATAATCATTTCGAGATCTTCAAAAGGTGGGCGATTTGGTGTCGATCTCGAGAGATGAAGCGAAAGTAGGGGATGCCGATGCGCTTTTGCTTTCATCGCTTACATCGAGCCAGACGAAAAAGTCCTTCCTGCTTTCGGAAGTTGCTTTCTGCGGCTTGACATGTCGAGAATGACTTGGATTAATTCAAATAATATATGGGAATAAGTTTGAATTAATCCGCCTAGCTTTATTCGAAGAGGACACGTAGAAGCTGCATCACCGGACACGAGGTCTACCGATCTTAAGCTTTGAAAGGTGTCTTCCTAAGTGAAGCCGAGAAAGGGTCTTCCGTTGAACCCGAAGAGTCCTACAAAAACTATACAAGGCAAAGTTCTATACACGGTTGCCACGCTAATCGATCACGCGACCCGATTAGCCAGCAATATAAAACTAATGTAATGTCTTGTCGATATAAATTTAACATAAGAATCAAGCTTGCTTAATATAATACAAGGTCTAGTAAAACTACTAGAGGTCTAGTAAAATAGTCAAATGTTGATAAGATAAGAATGTTCGGGTTACCGCGAACCGAACGCT
>CM028383.1:57814543-57834717 GCA_013146195.2 Codonopsis lanceolata
AGCCGCACCGTCAGAGTTAAGCTTAACTCTACTGAGAAGGCTTTGCCGTGTCAACTAAGAAATAGTCACCTTCTTTCGCCTACCAAAAGAAATGCAACAAAGGATCCCAGTAAAAAAATTGGCGGCTTGTAAAATATCTTGAAGAGCCTCGAGACATTTTTAGATATGGCGTAAGATGGCATACGACCGTCATAGATGCCTTATTCCTGAACTTCCAAAGGTGCCATAAAATGAGGGAAGGAATCAAGGTGAAAATAGGAGATCGAACCATGAAGCCACCAACTGAAGCAACGCTGACGGATGGAGCAATGATGTAAAGGGATGTCGAAAGCGACGTGAAATGAACGCCAAACGTACTCAAGCATTTCGGATAGAAAGACATGCTCAAAAGATTCAATATTGCCCAATAAGCAACAATGGCATTTTGAAGCCAAAGAGAAACCCTTACTCCAAATACCTTCATCAATTGGGAGTTTTTTAAGAAGAGGCACACAAAAATACTAATGTGTTTGGGCGTATATTTGTGCCAAATGAACTTAGCCGAAAGCAGTGCTAGATGAAGAGGGAGAAATGATATCCATGGTCAAGATAAAGTAAACTCCTAATTGTTAGGGGTCCAACAAGGCCCTGCCATCCTTGTCAATTAGGGATATTCGCTGTCCAAAATAGTGTATGATGGGCCGGAAGCGGGAAGAGCCATCCGAGAAGCTGTGAATCAGATCACTAACCGAGGAAATAGAGCAATCAGGAGGGCGAGGTAAACGGTCTGGAAGCCAAGAGTCAAACCAAGGAGAAATGGAGCCTCGGCCTACAATCCAAAGAATATAAGGCTCGGCAATGTCTCGAGCTTTGATCATTCGCCGCAAGCATGGGATCCCTTTTGGGTCGAAGAACAAAGGATGCCGAGCAATATTCGATATAGAGGAAATTCGACCATAAGTTTTGAATAGAGCGAAATCGCCACCAAATCTTTAAACCATAAGCCTTAACCAATTGAAATGGAGATTAACCCGATTCCCCTGAGGTAGGACGACAACACTTATCCCATGAAACCCTGAGCTTTTGTTACGACCGGTCAATGTGACCCCAAAAAATTGGAAAACACCCTCGATGTAAGCTATAACCGAAGCCGAGGGTCCAAAGAAGCTAGAAGATAGCTGGAGATAGATTGAAGGACACTTCGACAAAGTGATCCGCCCAAAATTAATTAAGAAAGTTACCCATCCAAGATTCAATACGGTTTTGCGCTTTAATGATAAGGGGGTCAAGAACCGCTTCTTCTTCGGCCATAATAGATTGGACACCCAAGATAATAAATCGAGAGATCCCTCGATTAAATCCAAAGCAAAGTCTGAATAATGTATACGGCTCGCCGTTGTGGCGGGCTACAAAAAGAGCTTTTGGAAGTATTAATCACTTGGCCTCGACATAGCCTTCATACTCGAAGAAAGATTTATGACGAAGAAGAGAATCCTTACCGCCATTACGTAAAATGATTACATCGCTTCGCAAAAGCAAGATGCGGGCAACTGGGCAACCACTAACCGTAGAATAAATGGAGGAGGGAGAGTCGATGAAGATGGTTAAGGCCCCGACTAAAGAATTCTGCCATGATAATAAACAAACTCTGAGAGTGGGTCTCCTTGCTGTAACCCCGAGATGAAAAAGCCGATCGAAGCTCCATTAAATAAAACTGAGAACCAGTTTGCAGATATAAGCCTCCAAATCAAATCTATAAAAATTTCGTGAAATCCAAACTTCCGGAGAATATTAATGAGAAATATCCAGGAGACACGATCGAAAGCCTTAGCCATATCGAGCTTTACAAACCACATTCGAGCCGGCACTTTTTTCCCCGTGATGACACACATCTCCCGCGCCAAGAGAATGTTGTCTCGAATCGACGACCTTTAACAAAGGCGCTGTTCTCTCGAAATAATATGAGGGAGGATAGCCGCAAGCCCCGGAGGAAAAAGATTAATCAAGGAGATCTTTAAAAGATTTTGGCCTATCAGTCTTCGGAATGGGAATAATCAGAGTGCTAGACCATGCCCGAGGGAATGAAAAACCCGAGAAGTATTCCAAAATAGCTTGGCTGAAATCATCTCCAATTATAGGCCAACAGGCTGAATAAAACTTCCCATTAAATCCGTCAGGCCCCGCGGCACTATCACCATTAAGATTATTGATTGCAGATTGTATTTCGGACATTGAAGGGGGAGCGATAAGAGCGTCATTCATTGCATCCGTCACTATGGAAGGAATCGAATCCAATGTTGAAGGCGCGATCCCTTCAGCTCGAAGCTGGGCTGAGAAATGCGAAATCAGGCCTTGTTGAATGGCTTGGTCCGAATCCAGAATGATGCCATTGTCATCCATTATAGAATTAATAGAGAGGCGAAGCCGAGCCTGCTTAACCGAAGCATGGAATAATTTAGTGTTGCCTTGACCCTCCTTCAGCCAACGAATTTTAGATTTTTGCTGCCAGTATTCCTCCTCCTGTTTAAGAAAAGATTGAAGTTTTGCCTTGGCTGCCATCATGTTTGCTCGGTTAGAGGGGGAATTATTAAGATCATAGTAAAGCTCCATTTCAAGGGCTTCTTCTTCGGCCTGCCTGAGGTTGTCGAAAATGTTTCCAAAAACAGATTTGTTCCATTCTTTCAGAGCCTGCTTCACATTAAAGAGCTTGCGGGAAAAAGAAGCCATAGGCCTGCCAGTCTCCTGGATTTGCCAAGCTTTAGCAACAATAGCCTTGAATCCCGGGTGACCGATCCAAGCATTTATAAACCGAAAAGAAGAAGAACCGCTGAGGCTGGTAATAGTAGTGAAATGGGCGAGTGATCGAACAGGTTCTATTCAGATGCTGGATGGAAGTAGAGTGAAAGTTATTGAGCCACATGGAGTTGCAAAGAACTCTATCGATTCTCTCATAAATAATAGCAGATCCTTCCCTCTTATTTAGCCAAGTGAAATCGCTCCCCGAGTATCCCAAATCTATAAGACCCGCAGCAGAAATACAAGAATGGAATTCCAATGCACCCTTCCGATTCCAACCCGAGCCACCAGATTTTTCAGAAGGGTTCAAAATAATGTTAAAGTCACCGCCAATCATCCAGGGCAGATTAGGGAAGGAAGAGCTAATCTGAATGATTTCGTCCCATAAATCTTGACGATCCCGATCATCGCATTTAGCATAAACACAAGTCAATAGGGCAGGTGAAGGCCACGAAATGTCAGATTCGAAAGGTTACTTGTCGAATGATTCATTAACTAAAGTAACTGTGAAACAAGATTTAATGAAAACCCAAATTGAACTAGAAGGGTTAGAAGCGGTAAACCTGAATTTAAGGCGACGGGAGATGATATCAATTTTTTCCTTATCAAGCTTGGGTTCAGAAACTGCCACAATAGATACCCCGTGTAGACGAATGAGATGTTTGAGACGACGAACAGAAGATTCGTTACCAATACCCCGAATATTCCAGAATATCGCTTTAATATCCATAAAAGTTAGGAAGAAGCCAAGCAGAGGCTTTCAAGCCTTAGATCGTGAGTCCGCTGCATAGTGTTGAGCGGCTTACTTTGCTTAGGCATTGACTGGAGATTAAGAGCTTGGATGGTTGATGAGTCTTCTTCATTTTCTAATTCATTTTCTAATTCGATTGTCTCAAGAACAGCAAAGCGATTAGGAGAAATAGAAAATTCCTTCTGTTGTGGGGGATCCGGAGGGGGGTCTTGAGGAAGTTCGGTGATATCCGGGCCATTATCCTGCTGGGGGCTAGGCGGTTGGCCATTAGGAGAGGCAGCAGGATCTGTGTGCAAAGTGGGAGGGGGCTGGCCATTTATCAAATTTGGGTCACCTTCAGTGTCTCCTTGATCTTGACAAGGAGATGAAGAAGAAGGATCAATATTGGGTGAGGGATCATTAAGGACTGATTCTTTGCCCGTGTTTTCTGTGCCCGTCACTGGAGAGGGCTGGGAAGGGTCAGCATCATGCGTGGGATTATTAGGGTTTGCATGGGAATTCTTCAATGTCACAGTGGTTTTCTTAGGAGTCCATCTTTGGGAAATCGGCTTAGGCATGACAGGATCTGAAGAATTGACAGTAGTTGGTTGATCTGATCCCTTGAACTTACAGTTGAGCTCGTGATGGCCTTGATGGAAGCAATTATTGCAATAAGAAGGTTTATTTTCAGCCTCCAAAGGCTGCCAGAAACTAGGGAAGGTTGAACCGCAGTCAATCCAAATTCTGTTGGGGCAAGGCTTCAAAAGATCTACTTCCACGCAGATGCGAGCAATACTAGGGCGAGTAAGATTTATGGTAGGCTGATCCATCATTAAAGGTCGACCAAATAAAGAGGCTAAAGAGAAGAGAGCCGATTTATTGAATAGGTGTATAGGGAGGCCCGGAAGGGAGAACCAGACAGGAACTATAGAGCTCTATGTCGACGGAAGGCGGCCCATTTGAAAACGCCAAGACGGTACTTTCCCAAGAACCATTGGTCTTTAATCCACAGACGTTGGAAATCATCTTCATGGCTGGCCTGAATAAGAATGTGTTTGGGATCCAACAGTCCAATGGAGACGGTAGCTTTGAGACCAATCGTATTGAAATACTTGCGAGTAGCCTCCATGGAAGGTCTGCCATGGGAGAATTTCCCGATGAGGGCAAGGCGAAAAGGGTGGGCAAGAGAGTTGATGATCTCCGGCGAAAGTTTGAGTGATGGTTCCCCTTTGAATGTCGCTGGGGGAATAATAGGAAAAGAAGGGTTTAGAGAAGGAGAGGGAGAAGAGCATAATGCCGATGCAAAAGATTTTGGCATGGGATCTGGAGGCGCTGGGGTTGGTTCGCCCATTGCGGGCTGGAAACCCTACGCAGGACGTCGAGGGAGAGGCTGATCGCACCTTCACTATGTGTAAAAGAGTGTTTTTTAATATGCAACTAATCAGTTGCATCCTTGTATAGAATTCAACAACCAGTTGAATGCTGTAGAGATCTTTGTAAAAGGTAAGGATGGAGACGAGTCCAGAACTGTGAAGAAGATCAATAATTATTCCTCCAACAGTGTTGCCTAGGAGAAATTTTTCTCACTGGATCGTGTGACCTAGAATGTAGGACTGGGAGCCTATTCTGGTGACGAAGGACGATTCAGGTGGAACATATCGACTGGAGACGCTTGAAGAAGATGAAGCGACCATGAAGATTTTTCTGAAGATAGAAGGAGAATTTTGTTGGTAGTGATATCAAATGTTGAAATGATTCCAATTGTTGAAATGAGATCAATTGATATCAATTGTTGGGAAATCTCAACTTGGAAGATTATTATGGGAAGAATTAAAAGTTTAGTACTTTCGGATGATATATATTGTGAAAGAACACATTTATCAAGAATCGTCATTTTGGCATCCATTGTAGAGTAGTAATGACATATATACAAAGCGGCGAAGTAATCATGTCAAAGCTCGAATTTGAATGGACCTGTGTTAATATTAAAATATCTGAACGATTGAGTGCAGAGCACTTGACCTTCTATGATGATTGATTATTGCACAATAACAACATTTGTATGTGAATACAAATATGAAGATATGAATACGATATTTACAGACAACTCTTCATCTTCCTTGGGCACCATCTGAAATCAATCTTCAAATCAATCCAAGAGCTTGACCTCTAGCTTTAGGAATAGAGTCCTGAACCATCAGGTAAAGGTTGAGTTCTTCGAACAAAGGTGATGAACTCAAATCAAGAACTGGGTTCTGGACCAAGACGCCGATCTCTTACTATCGAAGTTTCTGATCTCTCTCTTCTTCTTCAAAGTCTTTCTTCCTAGCAATCCACTGAGAGTGTTTTGCTAAGGTCTGGGTAAGCTCACTGCAATCTTCTATAGAGATCTGAGATGCGTTGGTGAAGATGATCTCTTGTAGATCTTACAACTTCTTTGAAGTTCTTGTTGTAGATGTCTTTGTATTCGTTGACATGTGTATTTGTGTGTATATGCATATGTATGTTTTTTGAAGAAGAGGATGGGAGATTTCTTTTATAGACCGGGGTCAATTTGATTGTTAAGAGACAAAGATTGATTTACTATCCGTTAGAGATAATGTAGTTTTTGAAGTCCGTCAGATAGAGATATTATTCGTTGGATCTTTGACTGTTGGATAAAAGCTTTGTCTTATAGATCCTAAACTGGTTGCCTATCAGACTGTGTTGATAGCTCTCCGAAAAGTGAGTCTGACGTCTGATGCACTGTCAGGTGGTTTGTCCAATAAAGTGGATTCTTTTGACTTTTCCAGACGACATGAGTGAGAGAAAGTCTTGCAGCATCACAGGTGTCAGGCTTCATAAAGATTTGAATTGCTTTTGAAGCTTGAACACATTTGTCTTGTCATGATCTACTATGGTTCTATTTCTTCATAACACGGGCAAGATTGAGTCTGTCGGTGTGATGTTCAATAGTGAGTCTTCTTGTAAGGAAGGACTGCTGGTTGTTGATGTGAACATTCAAACCGTAGCATGTCTACTGGTAGCAAGTCTTCAAGGTATTTCCGTGATGCACTTGATAGATCTGTTGGTGACAAGTCTTTTGAGAAACTTCGATACTACAGCACGCCTGCTGGTGGCAAGTCTTTAAAGTGTCCTTTAGTGCATATGACAAGTCTCCTGGTGACGAGTTTTTCAAAAACCTTGATGCTACAACAAGTCTACTTGTGCTGGTGCATATGATGCACTGGTCTGTTCAATCATCATTTAGAAGGCAGGAATAGATTAGGACAACCTAACCTAAGACCTATGCGTTGTCAAACAAGTTGCCACACTAATCGGTACGCAGCTCTCTTAGCCACTTGTTATGACACATAGTAATGGGAACAAGAAAATCAAAATATTCAGAATATGCAAGGTGATAAGTTAATTATCAAGAAACATATTCCAATAGTGACTAAAGCTATCCAATTCACCAACACTTTTATCTCCTCAACTCACAAGCTAAGAAATGACGAGCTTGAAAAGCAAGGTCTCCCAACTCAGCCCATGTTTGGTGCTATCAATCCACCTACTCTAGCGATTTTCAAGGTCAACCCAAACACACTTGATGATGACTTTATTTCCAAGTAGCTTGATCACAAGCAGAAGAAGGATGCTGCCAAAGAAGGCTGCTCTAGCAAGTCTGCTGAGGACACATCTGCTATTCCTCTTCCTCCTTCTAAGAAATCCAAAAGACAGCCCTCTGTTGTTTAGGAGGAACATGTTGCTAAGAAGCAGAAGAAGTCTTCTGCTTCGACTGCCCCTGCTCCATCTCCCGTGCCGGAAGAGCCTCAAGCTGAGCCCGAACATGCTCCGCTTTGTCATCGCACACGTAAGTCCAAACCTACTCAACCCTCTGAACCCTTCATTCGATTTGATGCCCCTTCCACTTCAACTATCTCTTCTACTTCAACAAACCCTGCTGTTGTTGGGGAAGAGCCACTCGAACCACCGTTTTTTCCCTTTCCCTCAACAACCCTTTCTGTTGTTGAGGAGGAGCCTTCTTCACCCCCTACCAAGAAGAAGAAACGCAGATTTTTCAAGATGTCTATGGCTGTTGACTAGTCTCCCACAACTTCCTCTTTTCCTGATCCTTTATCCTCTACATCTTCTTTATCTTCTTCCACAAATCTATCGCTCGCCATCGTCCCTTCCTCCTTTACTTCCTCCTTTTATCACATTCCAAAAACTTTCTCTGTCCCTTCTCTAGACACTCACATTTCTTCTATACTCTTCCAAACCGCCTTTCTTCAAGAACTCTACCCACATATCACCCACTACCTAAAACCAATCTCCATCTCTCGTGACCTTTATCACATTCTCTTCCCATCCATCTCTTCTGCCACCTATAAGTTCATCTTTGAGCTTAGCTCTATCACCGACCTTTTCGATCATTCTCCTACTAACTTCATCATTCTTCCCGAATCGACATTTCCTCAATCCTTCCTCGAACCTTCCTCTCAACCTTTTTCTCCCTCTGCCAGTGATTCACAAACTGACATAGACCTTGAATATAAACCCTCTACTCCTCCTCCATAACCAACTACTACTGGCCCCTTCTCTTCCAACTCTGTTGGTCCTTCAGCTTCGTCCTAGTCCAACTCTGCTGAAGACCTTATCCATATCAATCTCAACCCAACTTACACACCCTCCACCTCTGCTGACCCTGCTCTTCTAGACCTCCTCTGAGACAATCAAGCCAAACTTGAGCATCTCAACGGTACAGTCTCCTCTGTGGAAGTAATAATCAATCAAAGAACTATAAATGATTATGGTCGACCCATGTTAAATGCAACACCATCTTGTTTAGTTTTACCAGAAGCGTTAAAAAAATTTGAACTTAAAGGTCACTTTTATAACATGTTGCCTTCATTCCATGGATTGCCATCTGAAGATCCAGTAACTTTTGTGTAAGAATATAGTTTTATGACTGATAATTTTCCATTAGGAGGCCTGACAGAAGATCAAAGAAAAATGAGATACTTTCAATGTGCATTAAAAGATGTAGCGAGAAGATGGTTTATGAATTTAGCACCTAAGCTCAATTATATGAATTGTTTAAGGGTAAATTTTATCAGCACGCATCTCTTTCGAAATATAGGAAGCAAATTATGTCTTTTCAAACTGAACTGGGGGAGACATTCAATGAAGCATAAGATAGATTTAAAAATTTACTTATTATGTGTCCCCATCATAATTTATCTCAAGATATGTTAGTAGCTCAGTTTTATTATGCTCTTTCGTCTGCCTTGCAAATTATGGTTGATAGTGCAACCGGTGGTTCTATTTATAGGATGACACCAGCTAAATTAGAAAACTTGTTTGAGATGTTTAGTGCAAATTCTCAACAGAAAAGTACAAGAGGAAAAAGTAGAAGTTTGTTTCAAGCCCAATAAAATCCATATACTCAAGCTCTTTTTTTTTTTTTTTTTTTGGGAAGCAGGGCGGCACCTGCGCATAATTTATTAATAAAAACAAAAAATACAAACAAGAGGGGGACAACCAGCCTTACCCAAACTTGGGGGGACAAAGGAGCCTAACCTCATGAAAAATGGCAAAAGCCTACAACAACTATTTCCTAAAAGAAAATAAACCAATATCATCCAAAAGCATAGCCTGACGAGCTTGAGAAGGAAGATCCAATCTAGAGTGATACTTTTGAAACCCCAAATGAGTTGAACCACAAAACGCCAATCTATCAGCCACTTTGTTTTGTTCACGGAAAACATGAGATAAATCAAAATCACCAAGTAAAGATCGACATTCCCGAATCGCATAGACATATCGCCACGGAGCTTGATGCATACAAGCTATGCCATTGACTGCCACCCTTGAATCCGACTTAACTAAAACATGATGAAGGTCCAACTCTCTACATAACCGGATACCATCTCGAAGGGCCAAGAATTCTGCAAGCATATTAGTACCAGACCCATAATTACAGGAAAAAGCAGCCACCATAAAACCATCATGTCTCCGGATGACCCCTCCACCAGAACATTTACCATTCATAGCTGATCCATCAGTGTTAAGTTTAAAAAAACCGGTCGGAGGAGCCTCCCAACGCAGCCATTGACCACGCTTAACCCGTACATGTTTAACATCAATATGCAAACCTTGAACAGCAAGCTTACTGAAATTGTTAATATTAAGCCTTGGGTAAAACAAGCTCATCATCTCCTGTAGACCAGCCATAATACAATTCGAAATAACCTCTACCGACATAGCAACATTGTCAAAGGTCGTCGCACAACGAGCCTTCCAAATCTCCCAACATGTTAGAGTACAGATGCCAATTTTACAAGCTCCAATCTGACTGCGAACCGAAGCCTTAGAAATCCAAGTATCAATTAAATGAGATATGGACGAGTATTGATCTATTAAATTAAAATGTTTAGCAAATTGACGCCAAATGCATCTAGCAATCTCAGAATTAAGCAGAAGGTGCTCCAAGGATTCCTGGTCAGACCGAAGGCAGCACCTGCATTTTGAGACAATCGGGATCTTATATCTATGAAGTGCTAGATCCACCGGGATAGCACGATACATCAGCTTCCACATGAAACCACTCATACGCATAGGAATCCACGGCTGCCAGACCTTAACTGCCCACGGAATCTTAGTAAATTGATGACGAAATGATTTCCAATACAATGCTGTCGAGAACCTTCCTTCTTTGGAGATCGTAAAAATCTGTTTATCCTCAACTTCGCAATCCAGCTTCACACTACAAATAGCTTCATGCAAACTCGATGGAATAAGAAGCAACAACGCGTGAATAATCGGGATAGCATATTTTACTTGAAGAAGAGAATCAATTGGTCTCGGCCCAATCAAAACAGTACCACACCAGTTTGTATTCCAAAAAGAAATATCACCTCGGCCTACAAGCCATTGGCTATGCTCCATAAGCCTAGGCATGTGAACCATAACTGCTTTCCACACATGAGAAGAATATCTAGGAAGACCAAAACCATCAGCAGTACCATATATGCATCGAGCAAAACGAGCCCAAAGACTCTTGCATTGGATAGCACTCCAAGCTAATTTGGCATGTAACGAACCCATTACTTGATCCAGCGAACGAATGCCTAACCCCCCTTCAATGATAGGCCGACAAACATGCTCCCAGGAGATCCAGTGAGCACGACTTTCCCCTGAAGAGGTCCACAGAAAAGCATCCATGTGATGCTCCAAACGGCGGATAAATTGTTTGGGAAGCCTTAATGCTGCCAGAGCATAAATCGACATACAGCAAAGGACTGATTTAAGAAGCACAATCTTAGCACCAAAAGATAGGAGTTTAGCCTTCCACCCACCAATACGAGAAAGAATTCATTTCTCAAGATCTTCAAAATATACAGCTTTCACACGTCCCTTGAAAAGAGGCAACCCCAAATATTTGAACGGAAGTTTATTTTGTTTACAGCCAGACCATTGCTCAATATTTTGTATCTTCCGTTGTGAGCAAAGACAAGAAGAAACAAAGCCACTCTTCTCCAAATTAATAAGCTGCCCGGAAGCTTGTTCATATGTAGACACAACCCGTCTTAGAGCAAGAATCGAACTTTTACTCCCATTACAGAAAATCAACATGTCATCCGCGTAAAGCAAATGCGAAATAATCATATTTCCAACGCCATGTCTATAAGGGAGAATCTTCCTTCCTGAAACAGCCTTATTAATATTAAAACTAAGAATTTCCTAAGCCATCACAAAAAGAAGGGGAGACAACGGACCTCCTTGGCGAACCCCCCGGGAAGAATGAAAAAAACCAAAAGAATCTCTATTGATGCGTAGAGTATACCAAATGTTGCTTATCATCCGATAAATCAAATCACAACTTACTTCGTCAAAACCAAAAGTTTTCATAGCCAGCAACAAAAAACTCCATTCAAGTCGATCATAAGCCTTAGACATGTCGAATTTAAACACCACATAGCCCCCACGCGATTTTTGATCTATTGGCTGAATTAATTCATGAGCTAGCACAATGTTGTCTTGGATATTCCTGCCTTTAACAAATCCATTCTGCTCCAATGAAATAAGAGAAGGAAGAAATCCAGCAATCCGAGACGCTAAAATCCTAGAGATGATCTTACATGAAAAGTTACATAAGCTGATCGGGCGAAGATCCCCCAGGCTAGCAGGCTTATCAACTTTAGGAATAAGAACAACCGTCGTAGATGTAAGACCCCTGGGCAGAACTCCTCCTTTAAAAAAATCCTGAACCGCTGCAATAATGTCATGTTTGATGATGGCCCAACACCCTTGATAAAACCATCCCGTAAATCCATCAGAACCCGGAGCACTATCAGGGTTCAAGCCTTTAACTGCATCCCATATTTCCTCTTCATTTGGAAGAGCCTTGAGGGCTAAGTTCTCCTTATCACCAATAGAACGAGGGTATTGAGCAAACAAACTCTCATTATATGTGGGGCGTGATGAAGAAAACAAATCAGAAAAATACTTAATCGCCAACTCCCCTATCTTTTGATTATCAGTACACCAACTGCCATCGTCTAGCTTTATCTTAATCTCATTGCGTTGGACCCTATCTTTAAGAGTAGCATGAAAGAAAGAGGTATTTCGATCTCCATCAGTCAACCAATTAGCTCTAGCCTTTTGTTGCACTAATTCATCCGACCAAGAAATAGCCTGGCACAATTTCTTTTTAACATCAACCAGCTGATTATTCACATTAACATCCCAAACATTCTGTAAACTCAACTCAAAGTGAAGGATGTCATCCTTTAGCCCGTCAATCATTCAATGCACATTTCCAAAAACCTCCCAATTCCATTTACGCTATTTAACACGAAGATGCTGAAGCTTTCGATGAAGGATATCGAGCGCTGAGCCATGACAAGGAAGAGCCCAATGATATTTAACAAAATCCAATAAATCTTTATGATCAAGCCAAAAATGTTGAAACCTAAACCCACCACGATATTTAGGACTATCAAACGCTTCTATCAAAAGCGGAGAGTGATCGGAGAACACTCTACTAAGATGATGAACTTTAAAATCCGGAAGAATAGATTTATAGTACCCATTAACCATAACCCTATCGAGCCGTTGCCAAATTCGAGCTAAACCATCCTGGTTGTTATACCACGTATAAACGCTTCCCTCATAACCAGCATCTACCAGGCCAGCCTACTGAATAAAAGAATTAAAATCACCCATACTTGGATAATCGCATGGAGCTCCTCCCAGCTTCTCATGCGAGTGAGAGATAATATTAAAATCCCCCAAAACAATCCATGGTTCCGGAAAAACATCAGAAATTTCCTGTAAATCCGTCCACAGCTCCTGTCATTCATTGCGTGAACACTTGGCATAAAAGAAAGAAGAAATAACATTAAAACCATTTCTCAAACCAAGACGGACTGTTATCTGTTGGTTAGACATAGCTAAAGTAGTAACCTGAACATCATTATTCCAGAAGAGCCAAATGTGAGAGTTAACAGGATTCCCATGCATACTGGAGTGAAGATGTAACCGTTTGGCAACCTTAGTCAATTTAGTACCCGACAATTTAGGCTCCATAATGCAACATAACATAGGACGATGTTGTGGAATAAGAGAATTTAAATAAGCCACCGTATCCTTATTTCCAACGCCTCTAGCGTTCCAAAGAAGGACAGCCATGAGAAAACAATTATATTAAAGAATCGCGGGCCTGCGCCGAGGCCCTAGTAGAACGTTTATTCTTCTTTAGAAATTCTTTATGCTTAACTTTCTTATTCAGCTTATGACATTGTTTTCGGAATTCTTGACATGTCGCTAAGGGGGCTAGAAAATCCCGACAGTCGTCCATAGATGCCGATCTAGTAATCTTAATACGCTGCTTCTTCGAAAAACCATCAGCTAATTTGCAAAAGGCAGCCTTGAGTTCTTCCTCATACATTTCTTCCAAATCAGCTAAGGCCGCAAAGGAGTTACAGAATAAACCATCATTGTTGACATTACATCCCTCAAGAACTTCATCCTCATCGTTCTTTTTTGTACCATTAGAGTCCACCTCCTGATTTGCCGATTTGATACCTTCTTCTAGCGAATTCATATCCTTTCCATTCCCATCAGTATCATCAGTCAGTATAACACCTTCATTATTTATGCTATTTGTTACCACCTCGTTTATAATAGGCGTGGCATGCTTATCATTAACTATATTAGTAGATATTGGTGCCCCGGTATCCTTCTTTCTGGGATTTTCCAACACATTCATTGAAGCATTTATGCCTTCATTAATTGTTACCCTTTTAGGGTTAGTTTCAGCCTCCAAAACGTTGCCCTTTGGTTCTGTGGGTCCCAATGAGCACAATAATAAGCTAGAAGTGGGGGGGTTGAATAGCTTATTTATAACACTTTAAAACTTTTAAGTAAGTTCCTTGAAAGTTACTTGCAATCTATGAAAAGAATCAAGTAGCGGAAGACCTTCAAGATAATTGTTCCAGGTCTGCCGATAAGGACTACCGGTAGACCTTTTACAGATTACTTAAGTTCTGCTGAAATGAATAATATAAACAATGAAACTAAGCAGTTCAAATAAATAGACAAACAATAGGAAATAACACAAGTATTTTGGGATGGTTCACACTTGAATGAGTGCTACGTCCACCACCAAGGCAGTCAACCTTGGATTTAAATTGTGCACTATGTTTTCCACTTAGATCAATTACAAAGAATATCCCTAATGGATCGTGTACAAAATATTGACTTGTGTTTGGGTCTAGGGAATTAAATATCTGTAAATACAAGATATTTAATTTGTGCAGAAGTATAGTTTAATGGAAGTTAACAACAAGAAGAATAAAGCAATAAATGTTGATAAGCAGCTTCTTGTTGTCGACGAGGACTTCTAGATCTGTTAAGGATCTATTGAATGCACTGAACTGAAAGACTTGGAGTTGCGTAGATTCAGAGCAATTCTTTAAGTGTTCGATTGATTCTATACGGTTGTCTATTGTTCCAGTCTTCAATGGCAGTATTTAAAGCAGGTGCATCTCAAAAGAATCCGTTGGAGAGGACGAAGACTTCAACAGCTCTATTCATAAATACATTAAATGCATGGTCCTGTCAGTCAAGGATTTTCGTCTCCACAGATATCCAGAGCAGATAATCATTTCTGAGATATTCAAAAAGGTGGGCGATTTGGTGTCAGATCTGAGAGATGAAGCGAAAGTAGGGGGCGATGCGCTTTTACGCTTTCAGCGATTCGAAAAAGTATTCTGCTTTTCGGAAAGTTGCTTTCGGCGCTTGACATGTCGAGTGACTTGGATTAATTCAAATAATATATGGAAATAAGTTTGAATTAATCAGGCTAGCTTTCTATTGGAGAGGACACGTAGAAGCGGATCGGCGGGACACGAGGTCTCACAGATCTTAAGCTTTGAGCCGAGGTCTTAGGTGAAGGCGAGAAGGGTCTTCAGAACAGAAAAAGTCCTATAAAAAACTATACAAGGCAAAGTTCTATACACGGTTGCCACGCTAATCGTCTGTGACCCGATTAGCCGAAGTATAAAACTAATGTAATGTCTTGTCGGATATAAATTTAACATAAGAATCAACAATCTCCTCCTATTTATATACGGTCATCATTACTACAAATGAGGGTTTTAAAACAAACTATTTAATAGATAATAGCATGTCGAGAAATTTTATATATTAAGTAGTCGGTAGACATGCCTCTATTGAGCAGAGAATAACACCTCAAATGCAAGGGACTAATCTAAGTGCATACAAGAATAAGAGAGTCAAAAACGACACCAGTTAGCGGCGGTTTAAATAAATTTAAGCGAGTGTTTAAATTCTAATTAAGATAAACAATAAAGCAACAAGAATTTAAACAAATAATTTTTGAAAAAAGCAAGTAATCATCGTATTCATAAACAAGATGTTTACATTTCAACGAGTTTTCAAAAATAAGATAAATCAAAGGAAAGGGAAGAAAAGATACATAAGCTACCAAGGTCTTTTCCCTTTGCCTTTGTCTGCGACCTCCTTTCTCTTCTTTCTTGCTCTAGCTCTTCCATTCTTCGTTGATATTCGTCATACGCATCGGTCGGAGTGCGGGTGGAGCGAAGCGGTAGTCGATTCTTCACGAAGGCGGTTGTTCTCTTCCATCGCATACGTTGATAGATCTCATTTGCTTCTCCTCAGTGATGGCGGATCACGATCCCGGTTGGCATTCATAATATCATGAGCGAGTTGCGGCGAGGTTGTTGAGTTCCATAATAGAATACGGCCGTGGGCGAGATGGAGAGTGATGGCGTGGAATAACTTCGTAGAAAATGGAGCCTATGATCACGGCAACCCATCTCGTTGAGCCGATGTTGATCTTGACATCGGTGAAGTCGTGCGCATCGTCCAAAACGAGTCGGACATCCTCTTGAAATTGTCGAAGAGTAGTGGCTTGATGGTTTGGCAGCATTTGCGATTAACTACTTCGGCGATAGCGGTATGCTTGTGAGCTCGCTTTAGCCGGGGTAGATGGCATCTAGCAGGGACAAAACTTCGGCATTGGTGGTGATGGGAAGTAGATGCTTGGCCAATGTGAATGGTGTCGGCGGAGGCGAGGAGAACTTTGAGGCTTTGTTGGATATGGGGAGTTCGGAGGCGAGAAGAGGATGAGTCTTGGGTTGGTATGGTTTTGGTGGAAGAGGATAGGGTTATAGGGGAGGGTGGAGGTGGAGTTGGTGGGGAATCGGTTCCATATCGGTGTCGAATTTTCAGCGATGTGGGAGGATTGGGAATGGGTTCGGTAGAGAACCGAGAAGAAGGCGGGGTAGAAGAGGAATTTTGGTTTTTGAAAGGAAGGTTGAGGAGGTTGATGAGAAGGGGTGAAGAGATGCGCTCTTGACGAAAGTTCGAAGAAACTTAGCGGCCGAGGGTCTAAGGCGTGGTGTGGTTGAAGAAGTTGGTTGGGATTGGGGTGGTGAGGAAGGTGTGGATGGGTCGGGTGAGTAGTTAAAGGGTGAAGGAGGAGGAGGAGTTGGGGTTACAGTGGCTCCTCACGATTTTGAGGCTCCTCTGAGGGATAGACTCCTCAGGAGGTGGTGAATTCCTACGAGTAGATGACTCGAGAAGGAATAGATGAAGGGTTGATAGGTATAGATGAAGGGGTTGACGAGTAAGGTTTGGGCGTCGGTAGTTGGTTGGGCTTCGGTTAGAAAGAGTATATTGATAGGTGGTAGGGGTTGGGTGCTTAGGTAGCTCTCTTTTTCTTCCTCGGTGGTGAATAGGAGACTTCATTTCATTGGTAGAGGTTGGAGGAATTTGGGTGGGCTGGTCTTCAAGGTTTTCTGAAGTTTCCTTCGTTTTGGTTTGGGGAGTGGGTGCGGGAGTGGTGAAGGTGGTTAGGCTGGATTGGGTAGGAGGCTTGAGAGGATGCTTGGCTTGGGTAGATGGAGGAGAGGAATGGCTAGATTGGCTGCGATGCCTTCTTCTTCTAGCCTTCCTTCATCTCCCTTCGATCCATTTGGCCTGCTCCTCTTCGATTGGAGGTGCACTTAGGCCTTGTCTTTTTGGCTTGCCATTTCTTGTCACATGAACCTTTTGCGCATCAGAGGCAGCTTGTTCTCGTATTGATGTATTTATTGAAAAAGCAGTGTGAGTTGCTTCTCCTTGGCCATTTGTATACAACTCATCTTCTTTCAAAGAAGAGTTGATGTTAGCATCATCCTCAGGGCATTGATCGGCTGACGAAGGGGCGTTTGCAAGTGGGGTTTTCTTAGCTTTCTCCACCCTTTAGCTCGTCGAAATGATGAGCCCCGGTTGAGGCGTAGCTATAGAAATCTGACAGTCGGGTTGATCTGTTGGCGATAAACATGTCATGTGCTCACTCTTGAATAAGAGCCCTTGTCTAAAGGTGGTGGTGCGATATAGGCGTCAAGAGGAACAAATTTCGAACATCTTCCTTGTGGCTCAGGAGAGTGTCGCTCCCCTCATGGCTTCAGGGCATGTAAAGCCTCGGCCATGGTTCTGAAATAGCTCCTCCGTAATGCACGCCAATGATGGTGGAAATAGATTTAGCGGTGGCAGAGAGATGGGGCGGCCTCGAATCCACCAGCGAAGCGATCAGGTCATGAGCTCCATTCGTTGATAAAATTCTTACGCGGGGAAGATCTTGTAGTTTTGTCGTTGAGGCGGAAGAGGCGAGAATCCCGGAGGCGTCCATATCCTCGCAAGCTTTGACACCGGCGGCTATAGAGTTGATTGGCGAAGGTCAATGCACATGCCGGAATGTATAGCTTGGGTCCAAGCGACAATAATGTCATGATCGGGATAGATGGGATATCTGGAAGGTTGATATTTGCGGGAGGAATGACATTTCGGGGGTCAAAGCCTTCCTTGTCGCTTTTGATTTTGAAGTTCTTGCACGAAAGAAAAACAAAATAAAATTAGGGCTTTTCATCTAGACATCTAAACAAGTAGGAATTTCAAAGTTTTCCAAAATAAATTGAAATTTTCGAAGCAAAAACTTGAAACCTAGAATGTTTAGAGAAACCACACTTGAAATGCATAACAGAAGTTTTCATAAGAATGAACAATGAATAAACAAAAGCATTGTTAGTATTATTCAAGTTTGTAAGAAAAACAATGGCGAATCAGCGTATAAACTTCGAAAATGACCGTTTGAATTCCAAAAGGATTTTAGGTTGATAATGAAATCAGAACACTACATAGAAAATTACGAGTAGAGTAGAGAGAAAGCGTACCATTGTTGAAGATGAGAAGAAGAAACAAGAAGAAGAACTTGAATTTGCGAGAAAGTAGTTACTCGAGAGAGAAAAAAAAGTTCATTCGAGGGTTTCGTAAAGTTTGGAAATGACGGTTCGAGGACTATTTAAAGGCGAGAAAATATCGGTTTTGAAAAGCGGGAACTTAAGATATTTTCTTAAGTACCAATTTTGTCCTTGACCCCTTTATTGCTTTAGAAACCTCTTTAGCAAAAATAGACTAAGTAAGAGTACTAACCTTTAAGTCTTCGGTAAGGAGAACTTACGTCTTCGATTAGACTAATCTGGGTCTAGGTATGAAAGAAACATTAACAAAATTTTAAAATTAAGCGTAGGATCAATCATACCAAGATTTCTCCTTAAATAAGCAAACTGGTGGCATCCGGTGGTTTGTGTGAAATGTACGCAATTGATGCTCGGTTGGAACATATTCGAGGCGATGTTACCTTTCCACATGATCTTTGAGAAAATGATAACGAATATCAATGTGCTTTGTCTTTGAATGCATCAACTGGATTTTGGAGGCGAGATAGGCGATGTGTTGTCACACATGATTGGGCGGATTTTCGGTCTTGATGTTGTAGTCCACTAGTTGTTGCTTCATCCATAGTAGTTGAGAGCAACGCTGCGGCAATATATTCCTTACGTGGTTGAGTTTGCCAGCGATCCTTGTTTCTTGCAAGACCATGAGGCAGAGTGCATTCCAAGAAATTGACAAGTCCCAGTGCTTCTTACGCTCACTTTGCAGGTGCATAATCTGCATCGAGTATCGACTAGATTGAAGTTGTTGGATTTTGAATACCAATGCCTAGATTTGTTGTTTTTGAAACATATCGATGATACGTTTGGCGACAAGCAAATGTGACTCCTTTGGATGCTGAAATCTAGCACAAACACAAAAAGCAAACATAATGTCAGTCTACTAGCGATAAGGTAAAGAAGTGAACCTATGATTCCTCGGTACTTGGTCATGTTCTCTTGCTTTCCCTTTTCATCTTTGTCAAGATGGCAGTCGGTAGACATTGGAGTTTCAAATCCTTTAGGCTGAATCAAGACAAAACTTCTTGATTAGTTCCTTTGCATATTTGGTTTGGTGATGAAGATTCCGTCGAAGTCGTTGTATCTGCGGATCCTAGAAAATAGGTAAGTTCACCCATCATGCTCATCTCGAACTTGCTTTGCATCGACTTCTCGAATCTTTTGCGTAGGCTTTGGTTAGTTGATCCAAAGATGATGTTGTCCACATAGATTTGTACGAAGAGAGGACCTTTGTGCTTGAGGATGAATAAAGTAGTGTCGATTCTTCCTCTCACGAATCCTTGTTCAATTAAGAACTTGGATAGAGTTTCATACCAAGCTCTAGGAGCTTGCTTCGGTAAATAGAGAGCTTTCTTGAGTCGGTAGGCGTGGTCCGGTTGTCGAGATGACAAATCCAGGAGGTTGTTCCACGTATCGTTTCTTGAAGATCACCATTCAGAAAGGCACTCTTAACATCCATCTCGATACACTTTGAAGTCCATGAACGAGGCATAAGCTAGAAAGATTCTCGATTGCTTCTAGTCTAGCAACAGAGCAAACGTTTCATCAAAGTCAATTCTTCTTCCCCGCCGTCTGCAGCCCCGAGCAACCAATCTAGCTTTGTTTCGGTGACATTTCCATCTTCATCTCTTTTATTTCCTAATACCCACTTGGTGCCGATGACCTGATGATCACCGGGTCTTTGAACTAAGCTCCACACCTACATCTTTCAAACTGTTCAAATTTCTTCTTGCATAGCTTCAATCCAGCTTATGATCTTCGATAGCTTCATCAATCTTCTTTGGTTCGAAGTTCCGATACAAATGCATATAAACAAAGCTCGAACCTTATTTCTCGCACGAACTCCCGAGTTGAGATCACCA
>CM028383.1:57834817-57878685 GCA_013146195.2 Codonopsis lanceolata
CCAAATCATAACTTTCATCACTGCTCATTAAACCACCCACCTACATTCCACATAGCCGAAAGAATGGAACTTTCTAATTGTAAGTCTCACAAAGTCGTACATCGGAGGAGAGAATACCTTGTTTGAGGAAGTGAAATCGTTAAAATAAGATGACCAAAACTTTGAAGTCCGAAAGTGAGGATGGCGGCGGTGTTGGCGCTGAAGAAGACGAAGAAGAGGAGGTGCCAAGGAAAGAAACCAATGGAGGTCCGTGCACGAGAGAGAAAATTGATGGGTGTGAAATTGGGGGTTTTAATTAATTTAGGCTAGGTTTAGGTTTTTCTATTATATAGGTATTGCAATTTAACAAAATAAAAATCTAAAGTTGTTGCAATTTAGGCGCTATGTTCCTCCATTCCCCCCCCAAAAAAGTGACTAAAATGGGTTTCAGGTTATGAATAAGAGGTACACTTTTAGTTTGCAAATGTAACTTGAAACATAACCTTGAAATAGAATTGTATCAGCTTGCAAGATTTGTTTCTAATCAAGCATAGTTCCTCCAATTATTCCCACTCAAAAGTATTGCAACTAAAGTAGTTTCCGTGGGTGTGTCCGTTAAAAAATTAAGTAGCACGTTGATTTCAGTAGCTTACCTTTTTCAATTTGCAACCGATTTTAATTCGGTTGCGAATTTCTTTTTTTTGCTCGCTAAAGTCTTCCGCTTCGCCCAAAGTTCAAGTTCGCACGGTAACTCATGATTACTCTTAGATAACGAACTTGATTGGTATATATTGATATATAAACCTTCATTGGTATCGAGGCTATATGTTTGATGCTCGTTTCATTATGCCATGAATTGCATGTTTTTGTTTTTGGGTTTGTTTAAAAGTTTTACCCGATATCGAACCAAATGGGTTTTATTATTTCATGTGCAAAACATTTTTATTTTTGAGAAAATTTTATATGTCTGAGTTCCCTATGACGAGGCGAACAACATACTAAATTCTTGTTCAAATCCGTTAGGTATTTTTCAAAATATCGCAAACCCTAGTTTTGTTGAAAATTGTTTTTCCAAAACTTTGCATGCTGTTTTGACCTGTTTGTATTCTGAAAATAGTGGTTTTATGGTCTGAACTTGTAGTACTCCGCGACGGCTTTCCAAACGACATATTATATGCTTAATTTTGACTTAAAATGAACGTTTACTGCCTCGAGAAGATGACTCGCGGATCACATTTGCGAATCGATTTTCCGGGTTATAAAAATGGTGTCCCAACTTCCCCACTCGGCCTTGATGTACGTGCCTCTTGTGGCACTCCTTTGGTGTAAAAAGTACATGACCTGAAAGTACTCGACGATACGAATCCAACGCCACTGCATCGCGACTCTCATCGGAGCTCGTGAAGGCGACGCTGTGGAGCCCACTCTCCTACTGGTGCGTGAGAGATCGAGGGAAGACCACCAACTATCGACCGGGTCAACGGTCAAAGAGTTGATCGCCGATGTGGCTACCACGCCAAGCATAGTGGGACCCTTTTGGTGACACGTAATAATGACGCCATCGCTGATGTTAGCCTCGCCACGCCGACCTCTAGCGCCGACTCGGCCCAATCGACTGTCAGAAGCCCACACATGCGGTTGGCACGCGGCATCTGTGGAGTCTCGCTTTTGAAACAACCAAAGATGTCCGACGTATTTTGTCATTTTGAGTCCATTGGTGCTCTCTTTTATCAATTCAGCCTCAGAAATATTTGTTTTTGATTTTTCGCTGTATAAAAACATGTTTTTTGATTTATTAAAAATTCAAAAATAATATCCAGGGGCTGTTCTGTCATTCTGTGACTATTTAGGGCTATTTGGAACTGTTCAGTAATTTTTTAAAATTCTTTGTGAATTTAAACTTTTTTAAAGTCATTTTTAGCATAATTAATTATTGTTTTGGGCTCTAAAATTGCGATTGAGACTATACGAACTCAATAAATTTTTTTTTCAAGAGTGAAAATATTCTTTGTACATGTTATGTGCTTGGATGAATTTGTTCTATCTTATTTCTTTTGTTTAAATTATCAATTTATGAATATTTTTACATTGTGCATACTTTGGTTGTGATTACGAGCCTCACGGATTTTCCCTCTTTATGTGTATGATGTAATTATGTTTAGTAATTGATTTTTTGGAACAAAAGTGAACCAAAATATATATATGCTTATGTTTTATTTTTCCTTGCAATAAATTATAGTGAAATGACGTCGAAGAATGTAATTGCTGACCTTAACAAGGGTGAGAAATTAGATGGCACAAACTATAGCGTTTGGCAAAGAAAAATCACGTATTTGCTAAATGAGCAAGAGGTTCTCGACAACCTAGCATGCATAATGATCGATGTGCAGGAATTCCTTAAGTGGAAAAAGAAAGATCGATGTGCACACTTAACTATGTTGAGTAGCATGCATAATAATCTGATTGGCGAATTTAGGATTGTCTGACTGCAAAACAAACGTGGGACGAAATTAAGCATATTTATGAGAATACTTCTGCTACAAAGTTGAGGACTTTGACTTACAAGTTTGAAAGCTATAAGATTGACCATAAACGTAACATTCTTGAACAACTACGCGAGATGTCCGGAATGATTCGTGAGCTTAAGGCTGCTGGTTCTATCTTATCTGATGAACAACAAGTTCAAGCAGTGATTCGTTCACTGCCTGACTCTTGGAGTAGTTTGAGGCATATTCTGACTCATACGTACTCTATTCAGACTTTTGCAGATGTATCTCGCCATGTTGAGCTTGAGGTTGTGTGTCATGAAGCGAATCGCGCGATAAGTGCTGCTGTGAGGTTCCCGGGGTGCGACCCGCGCGCCCTTGTTTAGGGGTGCGCGTGCGGATGCGGACACCACCTGCCTCGCTCCACCCTCCCTTGTTTAGGGAAGACGAAACCAAAGTGCGAGAGGAGTGTTGTCTATATTAGCACGTTGGAATGTGCCTCTGCTGTTTGAGTGGATTTTGTATCCAAAATGGGAACTAATGGTTTTCCATGTCAAGTTATCCCTTATTTCGGGATAACGGATATGGGAATGCATTACCCTTCCATTCTCATTCTCCCCTTTTATCTTCGGGGAAAATAGAGAAGTGCAAGAAAGGATATTGCGACGCCCCACTTATGGATTTATTGAAAATAGCCTTATGGCCCGGTCGATCACTATGGGAGCTATGGGTTTCCCCGCATCAAGTTATCCCTTGTTTAGGGGATACCGTGATATGGGAATACATCACCCCTCCATTCCCGTATCTCCCTTTTTTAGGGGAGAACAGGAAAGTGCAAAGAGGGAATGTTGCGAGGCCCCACTGGATCTGAAAGTTTTAGAGTCGCCACCTTTATTTTAAGGCAAAAATAAAGGAAAACCGAAAAGAAACCGTAGATTTTAGAAAGCGGGTTCGGGGCTAAGTTACGAGTTGGGAAGGTGCTAGACACCCAACTCGCCCTTTCGGTCTCAAAACGTTTTTGGCTGAAGTATGCTCATTGTTATATTTATCTAGTAAATAAATAAGGTCTTATTTTGACAAGAGAAATTTAAACAGATACATTCGTGGCTACATTATTTACTTGACTCGCAGTGCCGTGTCCTTCCAATAATTACAAACATATTTAAGAATATTTGGCCATTATAACGGCTCTTTTACATAATATTTCCTAATCTAATCCGGCAAAGACAACGGCTTATATTGGCTACATTGCCGCCGATTTAAATAACAACTTTTGAAAATAAATAAAAAGACGTAAAATGTAAATAAATAAAAATAACAACGCTCTTAAAGGTTTTACCTTTTAGAGCGGCGGTGTGCTCGCTCTGTCCTTCAGGGAGAGGGAGTCTTTTTGTTGTCTGTGTGTGTGTTGTTGTGTTGATTTTTGAAGTTTGGGCTTATCAACTCAGGTAGAGTGACAGCTTTATTTGGGTAGGTTTTGGCCTTTTTGGTTGGGCAGAACCTAGACTTAATTTATTGACTTTTCAGCTCGTTACTCGGGCAGAGTAACGGCTTACTTTGGGATTTTTGGACTGGGGATTTGAGGTGGATACCTAACAACTAGGCTAGGGATCACTTATAACCTATGGGTTTTTGATTTGGCAGAGTTTGGACGGGGTTTGGAGACTATAGGGGCTTCCACTCACCTATCTCACACCTCTCGCACTAATATTCTCGGCGAACGGCGAGCTTCGCTGCGATCAAAAATCGCGGATGAATTGTTGTGCGTAAACTGGGAGCCGAAGGCCTCTATTTATAGCAGTGGAGAGGGACGCGGCTGGAATTCTTGAATTTGTTTCCCGTGCATCGGCCGCTTGTACGTTGCGCATCAAAACTTGTACCATTTAATTGTGAGAGCAGCGTACAGTGTATCCTATGGTGCGGCCAAGGTACCCCTTGGTGCGGCACCATGGGCTTGTTTACGGCACCAAACTTCTTTTGAAGTTTCAAAATTTGTCGGCTTACCCCCTCAGCGGTTCATTGTTTCGCGTTACAGCTTTTTTTCTTTCGCATTTTTGACTCCTGCAACTTGACATTCGTTAAGTTTTAACAGTTCTTGATATTTTATGTCAGTCACATGCCTGGGGTACGAAATTGGGGTGTCTACAGCTGCGACTCGTGATCTTGCTCTTGTTTCCCTTAAGGGTCCGCGCAAGCCACATGGGAAACGCAAAAAACAAGCTAAAGGAAAGAAGACACATAATTTGGGCCCCAAAAGTGACAAGATTGCTAAACGCCGAAGAGGCAAAAAGAATATTGCTAAGCATAAGTGCTACAACCTGTGGTACCTTGGGTCATTTTACTCGGACTTATCCTGAGCCTAAGAAGGTATCCCTTAATCCTATCTCCTTGCAAAGTTATGTTTACTCTCATGTTTTATTAGCTGACTCTCTTCCTGTGTGGATTGTAGACTCAGGCTCAACCAAACATGTGACGAGGGATCGAGGAGGATTTGTAGATTATCGAAAAGTTATTGCGGGTATACGAAGAATTTTCATGGGAAACAGTTCGTCTGTTGAAGTCAAAGGAGTTGGCTCATACCAACTTCAATTGCGGAATGGACGCACATTGACTCTTCATGATGTTCTTTATGCACCTAGAATTCGACATAATCTATTATCAGTAGTACAATTGCTAGGACATGGATATTCTTTTAATTTTAGTGATGATCACTTGGATATTTGTTTTGGTGATAATATTTTTGGACATGGTTTTTTGTTAGATAATTTCTTTAAATTAGATTTGTTGGATTCTCATAATTCTTTTATTAATTCTTCTTCTTGTATGGTTTATGATGATTCTAATTCCGAGTTGTGGCATGTTAGACTTGGACATATAGGAAAAGATAGGATGACTAGATTGGCTCGAGAAGGCCTATTGAGGTTTCTAACGAAAGTCAACCTACCCTTGTGTGAATCTTGTTTCGCAGGAAAAGCTTGCCGAAATCCTTTTGGTAAGGCAAAAAGAGTCACATATCCATTAGAGTTAGTCCATTAAGATATTTGCGGACCAATGAATGTTAAGGCACGTAATGGAGCTTCCTACTTTCTCACTTTTATCGATGACTACACACGGTTTGGTTATGTTTACCTTATTTCTCACTACGAAGAAGCTCTTAAGTGTTTTGAGCGATTTCTCGCTGAGGTTGAGAATCAAAAGGATAAAAACTTAAAAACTTTTAGAACTGACCGGGGCCGTGAATATTTATGTGATCAATTTAAAGAATTGTGTGAGGAAAAGGGAATACGCCGACAGTTGACAATTCCTAGAACTCCACAACAAAATGGTGTTGCAGAACGAAGGAATCGAACATTGTTGAAAATGGTTAGGTCGATGATGGCACAAGCCAACCTCCCAATTTCGTTTTGGGGGGATGCGCTAATGACTGCCACCTACATAGTTAACCGAGTGCCTTCTAAGTCAATTCCCACAACCCCTTACGAACTTTGGAAATGTGAGAAGCCTAAATTGGGGCATCTTCATCCTTGGGGTTGTGCAAGTTATGTCCACAGTATCTCCAATAAGTTTGGAAAACTAGGCCCTAGAGGAAACAAGTGTGTTTTCATAAGGTATTCAGATACCTCAAAGGGTTATGTTATGTATGGTGGAAAACCTGACGTAGGAATGACTGAAACAGAGTCGCGCAATGTTGATTTCATTGAGAATGATGTCCCACTGTGTAGACACCTCAATTTCATATCCCTGATATGTAGCATGACATAAAATATCAAGACCTGTTAAAAGGCTAACAAATGTCAAGCTACAGGGTCGAAAATGCAAAAAGCAAAAAGCAAGATGCATAAACAATGCAGGGGGCCTAAGTGCCAGAAAAGCAGACGAAAAAGGCCCTAGGCACTGCCCATAGGCATCCCAGGCGCTGCGCCCAATAGTGCTTAATGCACTGTAGCAATTTGCTTTTGGTACAATCTCCTCAGCGCGTGGTACAAACCGTTGAAGCACAGCAAGTAAAACTTAATCACGAAGGAAGCCTCACTCTCAGCCTATAAATTGAGGTGCCTGACCTTCAGAATTCACAACATAGTGAACACAACTCACAAACAATGAAAATTATACGCAGTGAGTTCTCTCTGCGCAGTTTGAGTGATACGCCGAAGGAATTTCCTCCTCTAGCCTCAAAGCTCCGCCAAATCTCCCCCAAACACTAAACCCATCGGCCAAAGTGAAACCTAGTTACCCTGGTAGGATTCCGCCCTATTTCACCGGTCCAAAAATCCCAAAAAGCGCAGTTGCCCTGCCTGAATTCAGACGCCAAATCAGCCAAAAGCAAGCAGTTGCTCTTCCTGATTTCCGATGCCAGCAAGCAAACAGATGTGCCGCTCGGATCCGGAGGCGAAAAGCAGCTTTCGGAAGCAGTCACTCTGCCCAAATCTCCGCAACAGCAAAGCAGCAAAAAAAGACTCCCTCTCCCTGAAGGACAGAGCGAGCGCACCCTAGAATTTTCCAGAAGCTAGTTGGTACGGGATAAAACCCCCACGCTTCAAGACGTCGGCTATTTAAAGTTTTATTTATAAAAAGTGCTATTTAGATTAGCCCGATGTAAGAAAAATAAACAGTTATGCTGCCTGAAATTCTATAGACAATAGCACGAAAAAGAGCCATTATTATGGCCAAAATTTTATTAATGTATTTGTAACTCCATGAAGGAGGCTGTTGTAAGTTTGTAATAATTTCTTTATATAGATAATTTCTTTATATAGATATATATATATATATATATATATATATATATATATATATATATATATATATATATATATATATATATATATATTTAAGCCAAAAACTATTTTGAGACCAAAAGGGTGAGTTGGGTGCCTAATCTCTTCTCACCTCGTAACTTAGCCTCCGAACCCTTTACAAATCTAGTTATTTTTTGTTTTTCTTTGTTTTCCTTAAAATAAAGATGACGACTCTGTTGATCACATTTTGAGTCCACAATTGAGGCCAGACGTATTCCACGCGCCTTAAAGGTTTTGAAACCACCTGCTTTCTTCACGCAGTGGGGAAAGGGTCGAAAAACAAGACACTCACATTGGCGACTCCGCTGGGGACGTTGTTTTTATTTTTAAGAAAAAAAAAACGGAGGGCTAGACTCATTTTTATTAAAAAGTTTTCTTTTGTTTATTGGCTAAATATGCTTATTATATTTTTTAACAGTTTAAATACTGCATTTTTATATATCTGTATATATATATATATTTGTGCAAATAACCGTGAAACTTGCAGCAGCTTTGTTCCAGGTACCATTGCGAATATAAAAAAAGGAATATCAAAAATAGAATTTCGGGCAGGATAACAAAAAAAAAAAAAACAGGGGCTTATTATCGCTTTATTTTATTTTTATTATTATTTATTTATTTATTCTGCGTAAAATTTGTAAATATTCTTTTATTTGTCATTTTATTTTGGGGATTAGAACCAATTTGTAATTAATAGGAACATATAGATTCCCCATTTTCTTTCTATTTATTGATCTAAATGGCCGCTACGCTTGCTCGCGCCGTCCTTTCGAGGATTTAAACTAATTAGTCGAGAAAATCCACAAAGAACAGAAAGACGGGTCATTTACTGCTTTATATCTAAAAATTTTTTACTGCTTTTTAGATACCTCACACACGTGCATGCACGTAAAAATATTCCGAACTGCTGCCCTACACCATGGCTAGTCAGCCTACCCCCTGCATCAGCCAACGTTAAATACATATAGATTCTCAAGATACTTCAAGGACTGATCGGTTTTTATATCTCTAAATTATTGACCAATCCATGTTGCGAAAAAAACAATATATATATATATATATATATACATACATGGGCTGATCAATGATTTTTATGATATTCGACCTAGACCATTTGAATGGTGGATCCCGGAAAAAGTATAGGCCCTTCGCCTGAGATCAGTCCAATCTTGGTGTAAGACCCCGAACCTTCGTGTATTTGGCTTTCTCGTTTTGCTTGTTGTTTAACCGTGACCTCACTTACTAAACTTGAGGAAGGAACCTTGATTTGTGTAGGTAGGCTATCTAGGAGCCAATACCTTAATTCCATATGTTCCATATACTTTAACTAGTTAAAGTTACAAGTCGTATACCGACGCTGTTCGTTACTTGACACAGTTGAGAGTTTTCTCGCGTAGTGTGAGAACCCAAACCCCATTTCATGTTTGTCATCATTATAACATGTTTTTAGTAGGTCTTGACATGTTAGAGACTTCATTTCATTCATATCATGTTGGCATTTAGTTGGTTGAGATCATAATAGAGTAATGGTCTTCCATGCGTTGCATGCCTTGTTGTTGATGTTTCGAGTGCTCATCGTATCGTGTTAGCACCTAAATAAGTCTCATGAGAGTCTTATTACTTGGCATCTAAGGTTTATATTGTTCATCTTAGTTTTTGTGTGCTTGGTTGGAAGTTTAGAAGCTTCGTTGCTTCGTCGGTGTTTTGAGGTTGTTCTTTATTGCTTGTATTGCCTTCATTTCGTCTCGAGAGAAGTTCAGTTGAGTTCTAGGCCTTGAATACAAGCCATAACCATGTATAAACAAGACTAATACATGTTCATTCTATCCTAGATTAAGTTGGTTTTGATTCGTGTTTGATTCGTTGGCCAATTGTCGAGTGGTTCCAGCCATGTTTTAACATGATTCGGATGTGTTTCGGGTGTGTTTCCGACTTGTTTTGAGTTGGGTTACACCTTAGGATTGTTGCCAATGAGTTTGAGATCATTTAGGACTTGTTTAGGACAAGTTTTAGTAATGAACCTCGCGGCCGCATTGGGTTTTGGAGGCTGGCTCGCGTGGAGATGCTGAGAGCTGTCCAAAATGTGCAGAATGCTGGAAGGGGGACCATGCGGTCGCATGGCCCCAAAGTAAAGCGACCGCTTCCTTCTGTTTTCAGAAATTGGGAGTTTTTGAGTGGGTTTTGGTTGAAGACCCTTGTGCCCTTGCCCTTGGCCGTCCTTGGTGACTTGAAGCCCTCTTTGTTGACTCTCCTAAGACCCTTTTAAGCCCTTAGATCATTCCTTATCAATGGCTTGCAAGCCATAGCCAATAGAAAGCCAAATAACCCCCTTCACATGGATTGGGGTTTTGTTGGAAGGTATAAAAGAGACTTTCAGCCCTTCCAGCCATTTTTGATCAACAAGAACCAAAGAATCAGAGCTTCATCCACCATTTTCGTCCATGGAGGTCACCCTAACTTGAGAGATCATTTCCCGGAGTTCCGGTGGTCCGATCGGCGATCCGAGACCGCCAAATCGAAGGCCTTGATCTTCTCTACAACAATCCTTGCTTTGATCATCCATTCATCCATTAATCTTAGGACTAAGGTACGTTGACAATTCCCTGAGATTTTCATGTTCAATAAAATGACATGACCCCTTCATTATAGTTGCTCTATTGATGATTATGAACATCTTTTGTGAAGACAAATCCTCCAATTCAACCTAAGAAATATGAGTAGGATTTTATGAATTCTTATTGAAGTTGTGATTTTGACTTTATGCAAAGCATGAATGTTGTTTATAATGAGCTTAGGAACAACTCTTGTGAAAGATTATGTTTCAATTCAAGGTTTAACAAAATCTCCGATTCTAGGGTTTAAAACTTGGGATTGTGTTTAAGGCCAGTTTAAGATCATGAACGGCCTAGTTATCGAGTTCTAAATGAAAGGAGAATTTAGGAAAGGGCAATGTGATGCATATAGTATCAATGCTCTATTTGGTTGAATTTTAGTAAAACTCGCCGGAGTTGAGATTAGGGAGTTATTGAACAATACCGACTCCACATTCAATCCCTACGACGTTTGTAGTGCGTTAGACTAATATATTAGCTTATGTGACATTGGAATGGATTGAAGGGCATGTTTGATATGAGTGATTATAAGACTCAATCGAGTTCTTATGTGGTTTATGTGATTGTGTGAAGCAAATGCACAATTGAGAGCATGTTGTAGAATGATGTATCTACTTGACAGGTTGAATTCGCTCTTGTCGAATTCCTACTTGATTCTTTAATGAGTAAAAACACCTACTTGTTGAATAATGAATTTGAGGACTATTCTATGAGAAGATTTGGATTGGGGCTTTCTTAGTACTCTATACATGGAGTCTACTTGTATAAGTCGCTAGGATGACCATGTTGTTATCTAAGACTCATCGGTATGGTTTGACCTTACGGGTTATTACCGCTCTAGTGTTGCTTAAGTCTTTGACTACCATCGACTTTTGTGTTATTGAATGAGTTACTACTCTAGGAAGAGTTTAGTAAATGGCTTCATGATCTGAGACTAACGGAGTAGTCTTGGATAGTACTTAATGGACTGATGGTTAAGTTGTGACTCTGTTGAATTTCATAGGTGAATATGGAATACTGTGTATATTTTATATTATGACTAAATGCATGATTTCCTACCTTGTCAAGAATTGATTCTTCTATGTGTTTCTATGATATGACTTATGAGCATATTGAATGTATTTGCCTTCGTGCCTGATCTGTTCTATAGTTAATGAATTGTGGTGAACTTGGATTCTACTATTAAGTGGAATTATGAATCAAAATTGAACTAAGCTTGATTTCACAATAATCAACTTGGGCTTCCCTTATATAATTGACTTGGGACTTGAACTAAGATTCCTAAATGGAATGAGAACCTTGCTATGCCTCAAACGAGAACATAGAAAAGAGTCTTGGGACACATATAATGTTCAAACTCTATTTGGTTGGAATTGTAGTAAAGACTCAACGGAGGCGAGTTAAGGAACAATTGAACCTTACGAGGATCGTGGTGAGATCCTATGATAATTATATTCCATTTGAATAGATTACTAGCTTTTGGGACTTGAATCGAAGAGAGTGAACAACTTGACACTTATGATTTAGAGACTCAAATGAGCTCCTATTATGGTTTTGTGATTATTGTAACAATGTGCATAATCGTATGAGTTTAGTAGATCATTATATCTACTTGAGAATTAGCAAGTAAACATCTACTTGTGCATTGCATATAAGTCCAGCTGGCATTACTTGAGTTTTCATGATGATGGTGGGACGATGCGTTGTCTTCACGAATTATGGGATTCGTGGTTGCAATGTATCGCCGCATCTGGGATTCGGGTTTCACACACACCTCCACCGCTAGCTACGGTGGGGAAGTAGCCCCTTTGTCGTAACCAATTGAGCACATTGGCTAGTGCTATTTTCTGAGTAGAGAAACTCGAGAAGAGAGCTCGGTACTTTGATACCTGAACACGGGTATCACTGGCACGATATGATTAACAGTTGTGATTGGAGGAGCAATACGACGAAAGTGATTTGGTATCTTCTCTATCCTTTATGTGGCTTACTATGGGCACTTATGTGATAACAAAGTGTTAGTTGAACATGAGATCTTATTGACCATGTTTGTATTGGCTGATGATAAATGAGAGATTTGATATGTATATATACAGATATGCATACTTGTATTTGAGATATATATGAAAGACTTGATGTGTATATATATAGATATGCACACTTATGCATGATGATTTTATGGGAGATTTGATATGTATATTTAGAGATATACATACTGATATAGGTAAACATGCACCCTTATACGTGGTAACAGTGTGAATAGCTTGATTTGTATATATAATGATATGTATACTTGCATATGATGTTTTGTGGGAACTACCTTCTAATTCCTTTGATTTGTGTGTGAACAGGGAATTACACCCTGGTTCATTTGGACGGTTTAGTAAGTAAGAAGGAGTGGATATCTTGTGGAGTATCGAAACGATACGACGCCTCTTCACGGGTTTTTCTGTCATATATAAAATGACACCCTGGTTATGTTTATGTTACATAATTATATGTTGCATATATATTGTAGTAGCGCATCGGGTCATTATGACTCATCCCGCACTTGTTTTTAGTTGCGAATCGATAGCCGCACCGAGGTCGAGTGGATCGTGGATCAGTAGCAGGCACTGGTCGATAGATCGAGGTTAGATCGTGTGGTTCGTGTTTGTAGCAGCCGACTTTCCCGAGTAACAGCTTGCGGAGTCTTGTTCCTTTTTAGCATTGTCATTGATTTCATGGACTTTGCTATTCTTGTGAGATCGACATTTTGTAAAGTTATTTAGACTTTACAGTCGGGTAGAATACTTGGGTATTTGTATTGGTTATTTCTTGGGCCGACGTGTTGTGTCGTGCCTTGTTGGTGGTTTTAGTATTTATTTCAGTTGTCTCCCGGGCACGCAGTAGCTTTGGGGGAATTTCCTTATTCTAGTTTTTATAGTTGTTGGTTGACCACGGTATGCTTTAGCCGTTGGGTAATTGTTATATCAGGTTGGTTCTTTGTTGAAACACCGGCCTGGAGTGCCGATAGTTTGATTAGCGTCTGCAATGTTGCGGTACGCGAGTTTTGTTTTTCCTCCTTTGAGAGATAATGTCTCTCTTGGTTTCATTGTTGTTGGTTTCGAGCTTCATAGCTTGGGACTTCTTTCTTATATTGCTTCTGCTGATTCGATTTTTGAAATACCGTATTTTAGTGCGGTGTTATGTTCATGTTTAGAGCGAGTTTGCTCGACTGTTTGACTAGCACTATTGTTTATCAAGTGTTTGTCCTCTTTTTAAGTTAGTTCCAGCGGCATGACCTTGGGATTTCGTGTTGGAATCCGGGTCGGGTCGTTACACTTGGGGAGTCGAAAGACAGGTGGAATACGAAGGTCTTATACTCTGGAGAAAGAATCCACTATTCCAGGAATAGTCCCAAGACTGTCAAAACAAAGCGGGTGCTTGTCCGATCAATCTTAGGAGAAATTGATTAATAATAATAAAATAATAAAGGCACACTGTACTTGAACCCAAAAGCCTGGAACCTCCCTTCCTGATAGCTTCAACCCCTTTTCCTTAGAAACCTGGGTTGAGTTTGGAAGGAAAGAGATAGCACCGGTCGTTTGATAGGGGATACATGCATAGGGGTCAGATCAGAGATTATCAGAATCAGTTCAGAGAATACAGATTCAGGTTGAATGGCCGCCAAAAACAAACAGATTGTGGCATAGACCAACAATGGACATGATGCTCTAGGACCACAAATAAAAGCTCCTGGGTATGCCGCACACCCCGAATTCCAGAACTGGCTGAAAAGGGAATTGAATGCCCATGTAGAAAGAATGACAAACCAAATAGTTGGCAATCTGTTGGAAAAGTTAGCAGAAACTTTCGCTACCATGTCTTATGAAGTCAAAAGCCTAATGTCTCCTCCTAATAGTTCATTCCTTCCAGAAACAAACTTCCCCGACCCTATAGAAGATATCCTTATTCAAGCTGCTAAAACCCAACCAAACACTAGCCTTCAACCAAATACCAACCCCATTTCCCAAAGCAATATCATTCCAAATATTTATAAAGTCAATCCGCCTACCCCAGACACCAAGTCTGGACTCATTCACCTAAATGCCTGTTACCATAACCAAAAAAGTTACCTCCATCTGGACCCTTCAAATTCCTATACCCAGCAAATGGCCCACGGAACCCTGACTAGAATGATTTGTGCGCATGAAAAAGAACAACCTCCCTCAAATAGAAGCACGTACAATCAATTCCTGGCACAATATTTCCCAAACCAAAAAGATATTCAACCTAGCCACTCAACCAAATCCCAACCAAAAACCTCACCCCAACCAAAAGGAAGAGAGATATTCAGAGATATTATGACGATTTGCATGCTCCAAGGTCCATGATCTTTCAAACACTATGGGCTCATGGAAAGCTTAAACCAATCATGAATTATACACTGCCAAGCCCATTACCTAGTTCATGGAACCATGCCCAGTATTTGTGAGTACCATCGCTGCATTGGTCACCTCACTGACAAGTGTTACTCCCTCAAGAATGCTATCCAGGACCTCATTGGCAATAAAATCATCATGGTGGCAGACACGAGAAAACTAATTGGTACCTGATCAAGCAAAGAAAGTATGATAAGGATCAAGAATATGTATCCAACTAGAATAAAAATGTTGTATTATACCCCTTTTGAAATAAAAGAGCCTAGCTGCAACATGCTCTCTTGGGACACTATTCTGGGCAGCCAAAATACCAGTAGCACTAAAAAAACCATTTGGGTCGGTAGGGATGTCAGTCATCTTACCAGATCTGGTTGGGCCTATCAACCAAACCACGAAAATGGTGACCATTCTGGCAAAGACAAAGAAATAGATACTGGGGCTAAAAGTATGGAAGATACCCTGCTAGCTCAGATGAAGAAAACCCAAGCAAACATATCCATCTGGGACTTGCTACGTGCTTCCAAAACTCATCGTGACACACTGGCCAAATCCCTAAGTCAGGCAGTCATCCCTATTGAAACCTCTCCAAATGAGCTCACCCAAATGATCGGAAACATAGACTTTGGAAATGTGATTACGTTTACTGATCCAGATCTGCCAAGAGAAGGAACCAACCACATAGATGCTCTCTATATCACTGTAGGGGTCATGGAAAAAAGAGTTCCTCGAGTCCTGATAGACAAGGGTTCATCTTTGAATGTATGTCCCACCAGCACACTAGCCAAACTGGGGACAAAGATATCATAACTAACTCCTTCATCACAGATAGTAAGGGCATACGACAACACTAGTCAATGTGTCCTAGGGGTGGTAACTCTGATGATGACTATTGGGCCACTAACCATGCCAGTTGAGTTCCAAGTCCTAGACATTCCTGCTACTTTCAATCTATTGCAGAGACGTCCTTGGATCCACAGGGTGAAAGGGGTAGCCTCCTCACTGCATTAGCGTGTCAAGTTTATCCACAACGATCACATAGTAATCATACTCGCCGATAAGTTCGTGGAAAACAAAGAAAAAGGGGACATCCTAATCCTTGAAATAGAGCACGATGACTCGGGTATCTTCCTTAGTGGTTTCGAAGTTATCCCTCAAGCCAGAGTCAACACCATTGAATATGGGCGAGAAACTGACATTACTGGAAAGAAAACCAGAGTCTTCGGAGATATGGTCCCACTAAACATGCTCCGAAAAATGAATTACATGCCTGGTCTGGGTCTTAACAGAAATCAGCAGGGGCTTATCAATCTAGTCCAAGATGAACTTAAGGAATGTATCCCTCCATTTGGTCTAGGATACAAACCTACGCCAGCTGAGCTAGCTGCAGTCATGAGGCAGAAACGTAAGAAAAGTAAGGCAGAACAAGAAAAGCGTCCTTACATAGACCCTCCTCTACAACCCTATAGAAAAACACTAAATGGTTACTTTGTAAGAAAAGGAGAATCAGATGCCTATCTCATGTTCCTCGAGCCCTAGATATACCAAAATGGGAGAAGACGCCTTGGTTGGGAAATCTTCGAAGACGTTAGTCTCGCCACTAATGAAATGGAACAGGTTACCCTGAGCCCCGCAGCCCTGCATATAAAGCTGTAACAGTTGAAAATACTTGGACTATAGATCAAGATGAATGTGTCTTGGCCCTGTTAGGTGATGACTTCATGGGAGATAGTTTCCTAGTAATGATTGATAGATGGACTAGCTATGAAAAGCTCCCGGCTGAATTTGAGTCTATTGCCGATAACCCCCTGCAGAATTGGTATACTACTACCGGCCCGCTCCTGACGCCCGCAGACTTGGTTGACCGTTTCGGATATACTATTCCCCCTCTTTCCTTTAGCCTTACGGACTGATCATCTACCGGTCCGCTCCTTAAAATTGAGGACCTCAAACCCCATGGCCTCAATAATGTAACCAACCCTGTACAATTTGTTACTAATAATGAAAATCTCGATGTCTTCACGTATTCCTTAGTTGAACTTACGTTAAAAGACGAATTAATTAACATAACTAATGAGTCGTTTAACGAAATGGACCCGAATGATAAAGGTTACTTACTTGAGCTCGCCAAGTCAGTCAAGCACCAAGAAAAGCGTCGATCAGCAATGTCAGAAGAAGATTTGTCTGTTATCAACCTGGGGCTGAACAGTGAAATCAAAAAGGTCAGAATCGGCAGCTATATGCAGGGGTTAGAAAGGGCATCATTGGTCAGTCTACTCAGAGAATTTGTCGACGTCTTCGCATGGTCATACGAAGACATGCCTGGGTTGGATCTAGTAATAGTAGAGCACCGAATTTCGACATACCCCAATACAAGGCCAGTCAAGCAGAAACTTCGCCGAATCAAGCCAGAATGGTCACTGAAAGTAAAAGATGATATCATGAAACAACTACACGTCAAGTTCATCCGGGTAGTTGAATACCCAATTTGCCTGTCAAATATAGTGACTGTTCCGAAACCCAATGGAAAGGTTCAGATCTGTATGGACTTCCGCGACCTCAACAAGGCACCACCCAAAGATGACTTCCCTCTACCCAACATTCATGTTGTGGTAGATGCTGTGACCTCTCATAAGATAAGATCCTTTGTAGACGGCATGCTGGGCTACAATCAAATCAAAATGACAGCAGAAGACCAGGAAAAAAACTTCATTCATCACCCTCTGGAGAACCTACTGCTATACTGTCATGCCATTTGGGCTGAAAAATTCTAGGGCTACATACCAAAGGGCCGCCATTACCCTATTCCACGATATGATACATAAAGAAGTAGAGGTATACATGGACGATATAATTGTGCATTATGACGATACAGATGGTGCCCATGTCAAAGACCTTTGAAAATTCTGCGAAAGGTTAAGAAAACACCAAATGAAGCTCAACCCGACCAAATGCACATTCGGAGTTACCAAGAGCAAAGTCCTAGGGTTCATGGTAACCGAGCAGGGCATCGAAATAGAACCAGCCAAAATAAGAGCCATTCTAGACATGTCGCAGCCAAAAACCCCAACGGAAGTCAAGGGTTTCTTGGGCCGATTGCAGTGCATCAGTCGCTTCATCAGGCAGCTAACCTCCATGTGTGAGCCACTATTCAAACTCCTGAAGAAACATTGACTGATTCTGGGACAAAGAATGCCAGCTAGCCTTCGAAAAGGTCAAAAAATACCTTACCAGCCCACTAGTGCTAGCTCTTCCTCATACACATAAACCCCTCCTCCAGTCCTCCTATACCTAACTGTCACAGACACGGCAGTAGGGGCTATGCTCGCACAAGAAAAAGAAGATTCCTATATTGAAAATGCCATCTACTTCATAAGTAGGAAGTTACAAGGAAGTGAGCTAAACTACTCGGCCTTAGAGAAAAGTTGCACTAGTCTAGTCTGGGCAACACAGAGGCTCAAAACCTATTTGCAAGCCCGGTCCATCAAACTTGTAAAACCCTGAAATGTTGCTTGCATGTGTTATGCATGGATTCATATACTTATAATCCTCATGAATATGTTCATTTAGCTCCCGTATATGTTTAGAGTCAATAGCATGATCATTGACGTTGTTTGAGATGCAAGTATGCATTTTTCTTTCGCGAGATGCTTTGAATCTCGGGTTTGTGATTTATGTTGTTATCACATGGATAATTGTTAGAGGGCATTTAAAACATCATTAACATGCCTTGGATGTTGGTTAGATGCTTGTTGCATCGTCGGTTTGGTTGCTAGTTTGATTCTAGCGTTAACCCTTTTCAGTTTGACTTTTCCGGTTGTCGTTCGGGAGAGTTCTGCCTGAGTTCTTGGCCTTGTTTTGTTGAGGTTTGAGGCTTGATTGTTTTGGTTATGGATTGGAGGTTATTAAGGTTGATTTGTAGACCATTTTTGGCTTGGAAGGACTCGAGAATGCATGCGGGAGAGTCCGGGACCGAGCAAGGAAGCAAGAAAAAGCCGGAAGGAGGTTTTCTGGAGGATGCGCTCGCATCCCCCTTGTATGATGCGACCGCAAGGGTCCTCAAATCAGAATTACGGGATTTTGCCTCAGTTTGTGCGCTGTCCGAATTTTGCTTACTTAAAACCATTTTAAACCTATCCTAAACCCACTTACTTAGCCTAATCTTAGTCCTAAACATCTATTAGGAGATTAGGGATTAATTAGTGGCTTGATTAGAGGAATTAATCCCTCATATAAAAGCAAAAACAGCCGCTCTCTTCTCTCATTGTTCGGCCAGTTTGCGACTTCTTCCTCTGCGTCTTCTGCGAGCAGCTAAGGAAACCTAGAGAGAGCTGAAAGGGGGCGATTCTAGGGAGATTGAAGGGCTTGAGCTTGGAAGCCATAGCTAGAAGTCTTCTTCCCCGTTCAACCCACAAGTTTGAAGAGAGAGAAGTGAAGAAATCGACGTCTTCTCTAGATTCGGGTTTGGGCAGTTTGGGAGGCCGAAAATTTGTAAGTTCCTACCTCTCTTCCTTTGATTTTTGAGCTCCATTGACCCTAGGGAAACAACCATTTGTGGTATTTGAGGTCAATGGAAGCCATTGTTAGGGTTGTAGAAGAAGCATGAACCCTAGGTTTTTCAATTGAATGATAGAACTTGATTGACCTATGTGAGACCATGATATATGCGAAATTCATGTTCTAACTAGCCTATTGAACTTGATTATGTTGATTGTTCATGTGAATTGATGTTGGTTTGGTTGAGATGCTTGGAGGGTGCCTTGCCCTAATTTTTTGTTAGCTTACAATTTATTTATGTGAGCTTGCTTAATATGTTTTATATGCTTATTAGAGTATATTAAACCATGTTGTAAATTTTAATCATGATTTGAAGGTTATGATTGGTATGATAACTTAGATGAAATTATACACAAAATGATTAATTTGTTCTAAGTTGCATTGTTAAATAAATTGTGGGGTTTACGTGAGTTTATTGATCGTTGGGATTGTGGTTTTGACGATAGACATGAACTTAGGGGGATGATGAAGCCTAAGCTTCTATTCCTTGAATTTTCGGAAAAACTTAGATTGAACTCAACGGAGTTAACCTTGGGTTAGTTTGAATCCTAGGAACTATGATTTTAAGTCCTACGGAATCTTGGGTAGAATTCATGGAGGTCGAGCCTCCAAGAAGTTTAAGGTGTGTGAAGCACACTTGATTATGAGAACTTATATGATTCTCGGTTGTGATGTTTATGCTAGTTGTGGATAAATTGCATGACTAGTTTGATGGTAGAGTGTTTACCTACTTGTTTTGAGCATATGAGTATATATTACTTGTGCTTGGGTTTTGAGTCCAGTGGCATTGAGTCTTTGGTGGGTTGATACATCGTCTTCACGAATTATGGGGTTCGTGATCGCGATGTATCGCCGTGCCGGGTTGCACACACCCCTCCATCGATGGCCACGGTGGGGAAGTAGTTTATCTTAGTTGTAGTAATACACATGACTTTGATAACTATGGAACTCGAGCGGAGAGTTGTCTCGGGGACGTCGATATCTACGAGAGGGATATCGAGGGCACATAAGGGTTTTGCACGTGTTTTTGCAGGAGCGACACGCGCGGAGGAATTTGGGTAATGGTATCATATCCCTTATATATGAATTGTTTCACAGGTGCTTAAGTGAATAACGTGCTTGGTGAATTGGATATGATATGATGTTTGTTTTGGTTTCTTACATGTTATACTTAATAGATAACATATTGATTAATGTTGTTAAGCATGTATGCTATCACATGAGTATTATTGGAATGTGGTTTTATGCCAAAGGTATAAATCATTATTGTTAAGTTTGTATGCCTTGACATGAATATTATGGGAAGGCTATGTTATAATAATAACATGAATTACTGTTGTTAAGCTAATATGCTTTATCATGAATATTATTCGGATATGGCATTATGTTAAAAGCAGAGATTATTGTTGTTAAGTTTATATGCCTTGACATGGATTTTAGTGAAATGTTATACTACAATGATAACATGTTTTGTTAATGTTGAGCATGGATGCCATAACATGAATCTGTATTAGGTTATTTCATGACGATAGCATGATGTATTTTATGATTGAGCATTATGCCATGGTAGGAAGTTATGGTTAGTAACTTACTAAGTCATTGTGACTTACTTTTATTTGTTGGTTGTTTTTCCCTAGATCCGAGCCGAGCTAGCGGATCCAAGTAAATCAGGAAGGTTACTTTGGCAAGGAAGTCTTTTGGACAAGGTTGCTACTTAGTTGTTTATTTTGCTTTTGGTGAGGTCGTTGGGAAGAATGAAGTTATGTAAACTTCATTATTGGGTAGCAAACCTTTATGTGCTTGAATGATGTAATTATGTTGTTAGTTTATTCTTTTGGTAGCCGACAAGTAAAAGTCGTGCTTGATGTATATCGGTAGTTAAACTTCCATATGTTTTCTGGTTGTTAGTACTTATGTTGTTGGTAACCGACTGGTTTTAGTCGTGCTTGGTTTGTTGGTGAGTATGTTTAGCATGATATATTGCTAGTTAAATATTATGTTTATTCTCCGGCATGTTTTTAGCCGTTGAGTTGTTAGACTAGAGTCTTAGACTTAGTTTAATGTTGGGTTCCGGCCGTAGTTTCGCCGATGACTTGGTTTATATTATGCTTGTTATTGAATTGCATAACAGGGAGTTTGTCCTACGTGCCCAATGTTGCGGCACGCGAATCGAATTTTTGGACCGAGAGATTAATTATCTCTTTGGTTGTTTTAGTTTGAGCTTGTTAGCTCGGGCGTCACTGTTTTATTTTATTTCGCTTCCGCATGTGTTTTAAGTTGTCGGTGTATCGCCGTTATGGCCCTACCCATTATTTGCTACTTGTTTATTGCTATTTGTTCCCCTGGCGGCACAACCTTGGGATTTTGTCTTGGAATCCGGGTCGGGTCGTCACAAAACTCATCTCCAGAATGGATCCCGTAAAATACATCTTTGGAAAGCCATCACTCTCTAACAGATTGGCAAAATGGTCATTCCTGCTCAACGAATTCGACATCACCTACGTCACGCTTAAATCTATCAAAGGTAGCGTGATCGCAGACCATTTAACTGATCTACCGCTAGAATGAAAAGATATATATGAGCCAAGTTTCCTAGACGAAGGTGTCTTAGAAATTACTGATCATGACACCAAATGGCAAATGTTCTTTGATGGAGCCGCCAACAAAAGACGCTTCGGCATAAGGATCATGCTAATTGATCCGACAAATTCCCACACTCCTTTGGCTATAAGACTAGAACTCGAATGCTAAAATAACACTGCTAAAAATGAAGCCTGCATTGCTGGTCTAGAAGAGGCTCTCTGAAAAGGGGATAAAGACTTGGAACTCTTCGGTGACTCTGCTCTAATTATAAACCATGTCGAAGGGAGGTGAAAAACCAAGGACCCTCAGCTACAGCTATATCATACCAGATTGACAGCCTTAGCAAAAGAATTTGAAAATATCTCGTTTCATTATCTACCGCGAGATAGAAATCAATTCACTGATGCCTTAGCCACTTTAGCCTCGTTGGTCAAAGTTCCCACAGAGATCAACACCTAGCCATTTGTAGTCGGGAAAAAGACCACTCCTGCCTATTGCTTCAAAATTGATGCCACTCCTGAAAAAGATAACGAACCCTGGTACCTAGACATTATGAATCTACTTCAGAAAGGGGTCTATCTACCCAACTTAGACAAAAGAGGGAATATCTCCCTACGAAGGTGGGCATCAAAATTCGTGATCAGTGGGGCTAGCCTATACAAAAGGCACTACCAAGGGTTAAACCTGCTATGTATCAATCGGGCTAAAGTCGAACGAATTATGGACCGGCTGCACGGTGGTACTTGTGGGCCACACATGAATGGGCACATGCTATCAAAGAAAGCCATCAGACAAGGTCACTACTAGAGTACACTAGAAACAGACCGAATCCAGTGGGTGCATCATTGTGATAAATGTCAGCGCTTTGCAAATCTACAGCACGTTCCCCCGTATACACTGTACAACTCCACAACTCCTTAGCCCTTCTCAACATGGGGGATTGATGTCATAGGTCAAATTCACCCAAAAGGATCCAATGGCCACGAATATATCCTAGTAGATGTCGATTATTTCACAAAATGGGTAGAAGCCTCTTCCTACAAAGTGTTGAATGCCAAAAAGGTGTTCGAATTCATCAGAACCAACATCATATACAGATACGAGGTCCCTTTTGAAATAATTTCTGATAATGGTATGCACTTTGAAGGGGATGTGAACCGATTGCTCAACGAGTTCAAAATCCAGAGACACAAGTCTTCCCCGTACCGACCACAAGCAAACGGTGCTGTCGAAGTAGCCAATAAAACATTAGAAAACATCATCAGAAAAATGGATGAAACAGGAAGAGACTGGCCAGAAAAGCTGCCGCGCTAGCACTTTTGGGCTATCGCACTTCGGTCCGCACACCTACTGGGGCTACCCCTTATTCTTTAGCCTACGGCATGGAGGCAGTGCTGCCCATTGAAATAGAAGTCCCATCATTAAGAGTTATGATGGAATCAGATGTATCTGAAATTGACTGGGTCAAATAGTGCCACGAAGAATTAGCCATGTTAGATGAACGACGTCTGCTAGCTTTAGAACACACTCTAGCATATCAGAAACGAATAGCTCGAGCATTCAACAAAAGAGTCAAAGGCCGTAGTATCCAAGTATGAGACCTGGTACTCCGCGAAAACCCCCCTTGTTATGTCGACACTAGGGGAAAATGGAAGTCTCCTTGGATGGGACCTACATCGTCAAGCAAATTCAGTCAGGAGGTGCGGTGCTCCTCACCAACCAAGATGGGGAAGACATCGTTCAGCCCTTCAACATGGACAAACTCAAAAGATATTATGCATGAATAAAAAATGTCTGGCAACTGTATCTCTATCCAGCTCGCTAGATTGAAAACCCGAAAAGGCGGTATAGGCAAAAATTAGAGCAAAGAAAAAAAAAAGATATATGCAAGGAGAATAAGGGCTCGCTAGATTGAAAACCCGAAAGGGCAGTCTATGCAAAAGTTAGAGCAAAACAAAAGAAAAACCAGGAGAAGGAAAGAGAAAGCAGTATCCAGCATCTAATCTCCAGCGAACAAGGGTCAATCATGTATCATACAAGTTGACCACATGAAAAAGACTTCTTATGACAGGGATGACAACTCGTCTTGGTTTTGACTGGCTAAGAGAAAAACCACGACAGAGCTCAAAATAAAAACACATCAAAATATAAAAATCCATAAGATGCAACTCAGTAATTGGTGTCTAAGATATTTAGATTATCATTATTTATGTACAGGTACGTATATACATATAACTGCCTATACCCATAGCCCCCAAAACCTTTTTTTATGCAGCTCAGAATGGTCCCTCAACGTCAGCGACATCCTAGCCGAGACCAGATACGTCTACGAGGTGCAAAGGAGGCCCCAGCCTCACCAGCATGAGAACCTTCAGAGGTGTCCTCTTCCTCATCATCAACAACGCCATTATCCTGGATAGCAGGACGACTTGGGCCAGCACCATCATCTCTGTGAGCAGTACTCCGTCTGCCAACCTGATTTGGCCTAGCTTCATAAGTCTGCCAGGGATTACTCCACTGACTCGCATTGCTCAATCTGGGAGACACATTACTGGGTCCCGCCTCGTTAGGATCGTGTGTCATCTGAACCCCAAAGTTGTGCACTCGCCGAAATTTCTCCTGCAAGACCTGGGGAACCATTAGCCCTGAACTTTCTAGATCCTCACCGATCTCCATCAGTCGGGCATCTATGCCACTGGTTACCCGCCTAGAGTGGATCCTCCTCAGCACGTGCCTAATCACGTGGGAATGCTCCTCGGCAGCTAGCAGCATCCATGACAGATACTCATGAGACAACAACATATTTTTAGAAAAAGAGTGAGTTGAGGCCCGCAGGGGATAATCAATCTCCCACATGTCCCGGATAAGGCCGCCCTCATCTCTCTCCATCCGCGGAACTTCTATCAAAGGACGGTTCACGTTCGGGACGATCTGCTCTCTACCGAACTGATAAAGGACTCGGTACGGTAAATAAAAAGAGGTCTGTTGGAGACCAGGAAAGATGACCTAGGCATAAGCCCCAGTAAACAGAAAAAAGTGGTGAATCCGCCAGTGGCTGATCACCCAGATTATCTCCATGGAGCCAATGCGCAGATAATATTCTATCCAGTCACGCTCCGTAGACATATCATGGCGATAATGGCTGCAAGAGCCATAGCGCCCGGGAATGTATACTCCTCCTACAAGCTCAGGGGACATCACCCAGTTAAAGTGCTCCTCCAGTCACATATGGATTAAAATGGGGCTGCCAGAAGGAAATACTTCGTCCCCGGTCGAAAAAGCATCCAGGCCAATTAGAGTCTCGGCCAAGATGATCGGGACAATATTCATCTGATGCTCCCTAGCTTGCAAAACCAGATCAACAACATGCATATCGATAAATCTGGGTTGACCCACCAGGAGGTATTGCCCCATTACACACGGGAAGAGGGCAGCCCGCTGGCACTGTGAATAGACAGGATCTTCCCTATATTCAGTATAGGCAGGGGGAAGAATAGTCAGTTCAAAATTAACTCCATTGTAAAATTCTGGAGTTCCAGCACGGGCGAGCCAAACAATTCCCTTATCGCCATAAAGGGACGTCTCCATACAGATGGCACGACAATCGACCCGATAGTCTCCATTCCCACCATAACGCAGAATTCCTCGAAGGTGGGACACATCTCATTCAAAGAAAAATTAAAGAGATGACTTTGCGTCGACTAGAATCTATATGCTGCCCTCAGCATATCACAGTTTATGCGAAGTACCCGCCATGAAAGGAGGCATCAGTAGCCATAAACGTGGTCAAACCATTCCCGCTCATCCTCTCGTAAAGAAAGGATCCAGTAATACAACGAAGTCTCATATATTTCAATCTCCAGGGCTGTATGAGTACGCTCGGCCATTTCTGAAAGGGGGCAAAATTTTATATTTGATCTGATAAAAAGAAAGATGAAACAAAGAAAGCTTAGACCTGCCTACTCTCTGAAAAAAAAGAAGCGGTATGAGATTGAACACTACCCTGAGTCCTCTTTTATACTGAAAATTGGAGAAAACAACCATAATATCAAAATAGTGCATGAATAAGGCCAAAACAGGAAGTGCACAGGAGAAGGCTGGGCGCTGCCCATAGCCCTTCTGGGTACCGAGCCCAAGTCCTCCATGGGCAGCGCCCATGGGTTCCCCGATGTCATAACGAAACTACCTCGTATCCTAGTTTCGACCATGGTTGCTTTGCTGTTCGCTCACGGAAAAGAAAAGAAAAGAAGTGAGGCTATGCACTAGCCCTCACCAACTGAGAAAGCCATCAAACACAGGAAGAGGCGGCTGCCTCTCTTTCCCACTAGAGCTCTGGTAACCCCAATAAAACCCAAAGATGTATCCCTCAAAGCCTCCATTCTGGAAGTACAATATGCATTTGCTTGGGTTTTTCTTTTCATTTAATTTCTTTTATTTTTAGCATCACTAGAATAATTGAGTCCTTATATTTTTAAATCATGCATCGTAGAATAAAAATAAACTGCATTGCATTTAGAAATATATAAAGAGTCTGGTACAGGAAAAAAGAAGAAAAAATCCATAATAAGTGCAGGTAAAAGAAGGCTAGTGGGCGTGTGAAGATCTGCTTCTATCCAAGCCTCTGCCTATGACCCGAGTATCGGTCCCGCCACCTCTGTATCCCCAACCTCCTGCCCGAGCACAACTCGATCCGCCGGCCTCATCATCATCGTCATCTCGGTGACTAGCTCGACTCACGACATCATTCCCTCGGCAAGTGAACTCGTCCAGCAGCCGCTGGTATAGCTTGGTGATGCCGAAAAAGCCCTTCACCACCTTCCGGTAGGATGAAGAATCAACCTGAAAAAAAAAAGAAAGGGAATATCAGTCCTGAAGAATAACAAAATATTGTACAGTAAGTATGAAAAAGAAAAAAAGAAGGCAGAAAAGTATACCGCGTGGGTTCGCTCAGGAATTTGAAACCGATCCGGGACCTCGACATCAGGCAAAGCTTCCTCCACAAGACTTCCTTCATGATGATACTGAAAGGTGGAGAAATCTTCAGCTGGGATGAAATAATCTAGCTGAGCATTAGGAACCAAATTAGAAGGCCTCGGCCTATCAGAAACATCTGATGCACGCCTCGCCACTGCGGGAGGTGGATGGAGCACTGTCCTAAGAAATTCCTCATAAGCCATGGTGGGGTAATCCTCCTGAGGAACGATATATCTGGACAAGAACTGATACCGATTCAGTAAAAAATCTAGTACAATCACCCAAGCTGGTGGTGCAGGTGGTGGCACTAGAGGCACAGGATATAGAGAATGCTGGCGGTTGACCCATTCGCCCATATATAACGAATCTACTATAATGGACAATGTTGGTCCACATGATTGCTCTTATAGGCTAGAGGGGGGCTGAATAGCCTATGTTGCCGATTAAAACTTTTCTTTCTTTTTATATAATTCAAGCATAGGTTATAAAGGCATAGACAATTTGCAAGGTGAGCATGTCTGCCGGTATCAAGGAACAACAGACTTGCTCTCAGAAGAGTTATGAACTTTGTTGGTGAACTGCTGTTTAAATCAAAAGCATGCTTGAAAGAGTTTAAGTAGCGGAAATAGTTAGGCTTAGATTTAGGGAAGTCTTAAGTGGTTGTACACGAATATATCATCAGAACAACAACACAATTAATCCTTCTTCCAAATGCAGATTTAGGAAATCATTAGAGAATAGCTTTTCAAACGACGAATCAATTTATAAAAGCTCATAGAGAGGTAAAGACTGAAAGATAAATTATTTGAAAGAACATCTGAATTTATTCAAAGATAAATTACAAGTTACATCAACTTAGACACTTTATGTAGAGTTTCTGTCCTCGTCCTTTCAAGCCTTAATCTTTACTTAAATGTTCATGGAAGAATTCTTAAGTAAGAAGGACTATAGGAGATGAGAACGAGAGGCTGTTATGAGAAGACACTATTGAAGGTCGTTCAGATATAAAATATCTGAACGATTGAGTGCATAGCACTCGTCCTTCTATGATGATTGATTATTGCACAATCAACAACATTTGTATGTGAATACAAATCTGAATATATGAATACAATATTTACAAATAGCTCTTCATCTTCCTTAGGCACCATCTGAAATCAATCTTCAAATCGATCCAAGAGCTTGACCTCTAGCTTTTGGAATAAAGTCCTGAAGCTTCAGCTAAAGGCTGAGTTCTTCAAAGAAAGGTGAAGAACTCAAATCAAGAAATGGGTTCTTGACCAAGACGCCAATCCCTATCTATTGAAGTTTCTGATCACTCTCTTCTTCTTCAAAGTCTTTCTTCCTAGCAATCCATAGAGAGTGTTTTGTTAAGGTCTGGGTAAGCTTACTGCAATCTTCTGTGAAGATTTGAGATGCATTGGTGAAGACGATCTCGTGTAGATCTTACAGCTTCTTTGAAGTTCTTGTTGCAGGATTCTTCGTGTTCGTCGACTCTTTTGTATATGCTTCTAACTGTTGAAGAAGAGGATGTGAGATGTCTTTTATAGACCGAGGTCAATTGATCATTGAGAAATTAAGATGATTTTTCTATCCGTTAGAGAAATGTCGTTGTTGAAATCCATCAGATAGAGATGTTGTTCACTGGATCTTTGAATGTTGGATAAAAGCTTTGTCTTGCAGATCCTGAATTGGTTGCCTGTCAGACTGTATTGATAAGTCTCTGAAAAGCGAGTCTGACGTCTGATGCACTATCAAGTGGTCTGTCCAATAAAGTAGATTTTTTTTTGACTTTTCCAGACCACGTGAGTAAGAGAAGATCCTACAGCATCACTGGTGTCAGGCTTCATAAAGATTTGAATTGCTCTTGAAGCTTGAACACATTTGTCTTGTCTTGATCTACTGCGATTCTGTCTCTTTGTAGCACGTGTAGGAAGGACTGCTGGTTGCTAATGCGAACATTCAAACCGTAGCAAGTCTACTGGTAGCAAGTCTTCAAGGTATTTCAGTGATGCACTTGATAAGTCTGCTGGTGACAAGTCCTTTGAGAAACTTTGACACTACAGCACGTCTGCTGGTGGCGAGTCTTCAAAGTGTCCTTTAGTGCATATGACAAGTTTGTTGGTGACGAGTCTTTTGAAAACCTTGAGGCTACAACAAGTCTGCTGGTGCTAGTGCATATGAAGCGCTGGTTTGTTCAATCATCATTTAGAAGGTAGGGCTAGATTAGGACAACCTAACCTAAGACCTTCGTGTTGTCAAACAAGTTGCCACACTAATCGGTACGAAACCCTCTTAGCCACTTGTTATGACACACAGTAATGGGAAGAAGCAAATCAAAATATTCAGAATATGCAAGGTGATAAGTTGATTATCAAGAAGCATATTCCAACAATCTCCTCCTATTTGCTTGGAACCATTACAAGATGACATATACAAAGCACTAAAGCATTTATCAAGACATAGAAATAACATGCCCACAATGAATAATCATTTTATCTCAAGGCATGCCCTATGTTGATAATTACAAGAGCGATGGCTTTGTATAGCCTTCTATTGCTATTACGGACTCGATAAATCAAAGTACTGAACAGGTAAAACAATAGTGCAAAACATTTTAGATCACTTAAGATATTTGAAAATGTTTAATCAGGATCTAAAAAGTTTTAGGGTCCATGCTTGCATAATGGTTTTATATGTTAAAGAATGTTTTAGCAAGTAAGAGTAGCAAATCCTTATGTAATCATATGTTTTTGAAAGTGTTTACAATAAAGATTGCTTATAATACCACTTTTTTTTGAAAAAGAAAACATTTATATCAAAAAGAATTTTTTGATAAAACGTTTGATGTTTCTGTTGAAAAATATTGAATCTTTGTTGAAGGTAAGACTCAATAGAGATGTTTTAGTGAAAGAATGTTTTTCAACAGAAGTGCCACAAAGGCTGAGCGTGATTCACATAGAATTAGCTGTAGGGGTGAAAATTTCACCTTATGTGTGTCTTCCACTGATCAAGGGAAATTTTGGTCATTACTCTTGTAAATTATGAACTTTTCTTCTTAGTTCATAAATGCTCCTCCTAAGTTTGTGAACTCTTCTATGTCTTGGAGAGTTATGGATAACTCTCCTCCTTAAGGAATGACTTTCCTCAATTAATAACTCTCCTCCTTAATGAACTCTTCTCCTTAATTAACTCTTCTCCTTAATTAATGACATTCCTCTTTTATGGATAAGTCATATAACTATCTTATAACTCTCCTCCTTATTGGTTGCAAGCAAGAGAGAGAAGGAGAAGGAGGGAGAACAGAAGGGAAGGGCAGTAGATAAAGAAGGTGTCAGTTAAGATTTTAGATTAAGAAAGTACTACGAGAAAGATAAAAAGAATACATCCTAGTTGGAATCCCCAAAGCTACCAGTGCTAGAGCCTAAAGAATATTCTCTATCTTCGTCAGAAAAACTTTGATTGCCAAACAACTCTCGAGTGATCAGCAGGTCTCCAGTGATAGGAAGGCATTCATCCTCCTGAATTGTGGATTGAATAGGCTGATAGGAGCAAAGAAAATAGCTTATAATCCTTGCATACTTGTGAATCCCAGACCCATTCACTCGTCTTCACACGATAGACTGGCAGATGACGGAGAAGACAACTTCAGACCAGTTGATGGAGTGGGAATCGAGAACAACAACGGTGAAGTTTTGAAGTCTTCTGGTGTCACGGCCTGAGCCCGCTTCATGAAATAAAAGGCATCGACTTAGAATCTCACAAACACAGTACACGTCTAATGGATAATTGTTGATGTCCCAGGTACTGTAGTCATCTCGAGAATGGTAGCTAGTTCGTTGAAGCCATGATTCATTAAGGATAGTATCATTGAGAGCGTCAGGTCCAACAGAAGGAAGATGAAAGATGCATGACAGGCTCTCGGCATTAAGGACAACGTCAGTACCTCTAATGTGATCGTTGAGGCTCTTACCATCTCTTGCCAGTTGTATCCTTGAGTAGAATTCGTCAACCAGTTGAAGACTGTAGAATTCTTCACGAAAAGTAAGGATGGAGACGAGTCCAGAACTGTAAAGAAGATTGATAATCTTCCTCCAACAGTGTTGTCGAGGAGAAATTGTTCTCCATGGATCGTGTGACCTAGAATATAGGACTGAGAGCCTATTCTGGTAACGAAGGATGATTCATGTGGAACATATCGACTAGAGATGCTTGAAGAAGATGAAGCGGCCATGAAGATCTTTTCTGAAGATAGATGAGAGCTGTTGGTAGAGAAATGATACCAATTGTTGAAATGAGATCAATTGATATCAATTGTTGGAAAATCTCAATTTGGAAGAATTAAGGATTTAGTACTTTTGGAGGACATATTTATTGGAAGAACACACTTCTCAAGAACCATCGTTTTGGTATCCACTGTAGAGCTATAATGACAGATATACAAAGCGGCGAAGTAATCATGTCAAAGCTCGAATTTGAATGGATATTTATCTTGGAAAGGCGGCGATTCATGATGACGATATTAAGTCATTTTTGAAGATGTTTTCAATACAGATTTTGACTTAAATTGAGGAATCTCAATATCTAGATATTGAATACCAATGATGGTGAAGAGTACTGGATGAAGAGAGAAGACCTTGTGTTGATATTAATGACTTTTTGAAAAGAATATGAATTTAAAATACAAACCTTTGAAGAATAAGATATGTTTTGAAATTCTAAAATTTCCATAAGATAATTTACGAGGCATTCTGAATCATCTACACAATCCTCAGCAATCTCTCAAATCTTTAGGATTTTTAGAATTTAAACCAATTTGTAAGAAGTATTTCAAAAGATTATAAAATATTTTTCAAAACAGTATATATATAATTTGTGTTCTTTGTTTCCAGAAGATATTTTACGGGGCTTTCTGAATCATCTACACAATCCTCAGCAATCTCCCAAATCTTCTAGAAATTTTGGAACAAAAACAAAAGGTTTTGAAAATATTTTTGGAGTTGATACCAATTATTGAAATACCACTTTGTTGGAAAACATTTGAAAATCTATCAGTACTTCCAAAGGTTGTTTAAGTCAATAATATCTTCACAAGTGGATGACCAGCAGAGTCAATGAACTACTGAAACCTTTTTGATAAATGGTTTGTTTCAGTAGAGATGAATGTCTGCTGATATAAGGTTATGAATAGCAGAGAAGGAAGTCTGCTGTTCAAGGATAACCAACAGAGATTGGGGTCTGCTGATTTCGACTAATAACCTAAAGATGTATGCAGCAGTAATGAAAGTATGCTGATACTAGTTGATAACAACAGATAGAAGGGGGTGAATATTGAGGAAAATATCTGCTGATATCAATTCTCTGATATGCATGGTTATCAGTTGTCTTAAACACACTAAGATGGTCAACAATGAAGTTGCTGTGATTAGTTGAAGAATATTGTGTTCAATGATGATGGAAGTCTATCGATACTAATTTTTGGAAGGTGGGTGATCAGTAGACTAAGATATTGTTGATACCAAATGTTATGGTTCGAGATGAAGATTGATCAGCAATGTTTGAGATATGCCGTTGTCAGTAGATGGAAATGACAAGAGAATCAGCATAGATGAGAATCTGGTGATGGAAGGAGATCAGTAGGATTCAAAGTCTGCTGATACTAGATGTATCTTATGAGTTTAGCAGACAAGAAGGTTTGCTGAAGAATGATGGGTAAGCAGACGTTGGGATCTGCTGATACCACTTGAGTGAAGAATATTTCAGCAAATTATCCTTTTGAGTGCCTTGGCTTCTAGAAGGACAAAACATAAGCTTCATCGGCATTGATGGGAGTCTGCTACTTGATTGATCATTTTAGCAAACTTGAGAATTTGCTGAATAAAGATGGAACAACAGACATGGAGATCTGCTTATACCAATTTAATGAACGGCATTTCAGCAAATTTATCCTTTTGGAGTGCCTCGGCTTTTGGAAGGATGGACCATAGGCTTCATTGGCATTATCAACTGATGACTATGCTTCTTCTCAATAGAGTCCCAATTAAGTGAAATAAGCATTAGAGGCGAAATGAAGGACAACAGTCATCTTAGTCAAAGTACTTGTATCACAAAGAAGCAAGTAGCCCATTCTTAATTTGACTAGAAGTACAGAGTTAAAAGAATGTATTTCGCTTCTTGGTCAACAGCTAAGATGATGACTATCTTTAGGGTAAGAAATTCATCTGTACAAGACAAAGGAAAAGAGAAAGAATTTCGAGCAGAGTTGTCTTGAACAGAGGAAACAACAGATAAGAAATAAAATTGTAGAAGCTGTTTGTTCCTCAGAAGGTCTTTATTCCAACAGCAGATATGAGGTCTACTGTTGAGAAGTATTTGAGACCACAGTTTTTGGAGAGAATGAAGATTCACCAGAACATCATGGGTTAAGGTGAGATTTTCTATTCCTGAGAAAGGAGTTGCATGGGAAGCAGTCCTTTCTTAAGAAATCCAAAACTATAGTTATCCATATTCCAATAGTATTTCTTCTGATGAGACTTCTACCAGTACCTTAGACGTTTTGAGGTGAAATAAGGTTCTTTTACTGAGTCAGTTTTCAAGATACCAGTTGATCTTAGTTATAATGACAACAGTTAAAGCAAAGATGGATCAAAAATTGTCATTATGCTAAGAACCAACTTAGTCTTTTGAACACCAGAAGTTTTTGATAAAACATTAATATCTTTTGTAATGTCTGAATTAAATCTGCAAAAATAGATCGAATTCATAAGACTATTATTTAAAAAGTAGATCATGGTTTCTTCTCATCAAAATTATAGTCTATTGGATTGGAAACTAATGGTTAAGGATTGATTTGATGTTGAGTTAACAGTAGAGTTATGTTTGCTGTTGTGGATTCGGAACAGAATTTATATAATATGAAGTATAGGTACCGAAACCATAAGCAAACATAAGATTTCATGCTATCAAGGAATATGCATACAAAAGTAGATAGACATGAAGTAAAGTTGTTTTTGAACAAGTTCTCATTTAGATCAAAATATAATCGATTACAAAGAGGATCTAAAGATTACAAGATTCAATACAACTTCTGATGACTTAACTACTCCTAGTAAACAACTAATCTAAACACCTGATACATTTCTAAAAAAAAATGTTACAAGGAGATGCCTATGAAGACCATGGACCAGGATCTGTTTAAGCCGATTGGCAAACAGAATACAGGTCTAGATCAAAGGACTCAAATATGAGCCAAGGAGAGAGCAGGGCTCATCCTTTTCTCCTCTTTAACAGGTTTTCTATATCCCAGGTGCACTGCATAAACATCTTCTAGATTTCTAGATATCAGTTCTGGTGCAGGCACTCATCCTCAGAGGTTTGAGAGGGGAAATCCGAGGAGAATCATGTTTGGCTCACTGAAGATAGGAGGATCTTCTAAACGAGAAGGAGCATTCAAACGTGATCAAGGATATAGAAAAACGGGAGATATATGCTAAATGGTTGTTGAGGTAAATCTTCATACAAGAGGAATCCTCAAAACTAATCAAACAACTTTCGGTTGATAGGAAAGGTAATAACAAGTTGTTGAGAGAGAAACTTGATCTATTACTAAGAATTCTCCTAAGTAACATCTTGAAATGAGGAAGTATTGTATCAATGTCAATCATAGTGTTTGGGAGATAGTTTGCGAGTGATAGAGATGAGGAAGGGATGTCTCTATAAATACTCGCTGAGGCAAGACGAAGGACCGGTTAATGAGATGAATTCATTAAGTTCGAAGAGTCCTTTCAACCATTCTCATTAAGGACATAGGGTAATGTGAGAGATGGTTGTAATTTCTAGATATTTGGTAAATTTTCTCCTTGGAAAGCTAAAATATTTTGAAAAGACAAAATAGCTTTCTTGAGAAGATAAAAAGATTTTAAAAGGACAAAACAATTTTTCAGTAAATTTGACAAAACAACTTTTTTAGAAAAAGGTTTGATTTTGACAAAAGTGACTTTTCAGAAAAAATGTTTTGAATGAAGAATATGTTTCCTTTTTAAAGTTATTTTTCATTTACCGAGAATCTAAGAAATCCGTCTCTTACTTTAAGAAATAGTCAGTTTCAAAATGTTTAACCTCGACCTTTGTAAAATTGCAAAGATACCCATGTATGTTGCACATTGTCTACTAAGGTGGAAACTTCTATAAGTCAGCACACAGAACTGAGCTTATGTAGTACTGCAACACAAGAATGTTCGACAAAGAAGAAGGTTTGAAGGTAACATAGTCTAAACAGATCAAAGATAATCTAAATACTTTGACAAGAAGACATCAAACCTGTTGAGTAAAGTAAATCATACTTCATAGAGTGAATAAAAATCAAAAAGCAAAGTATGATAAACAGTTACTCAAGTTTTATATTTGTAGAGATAAACATGAAAGAGTAGAGCATGCAAATATAAGGCTTATGCAGTGATGATATATTCATGATCATGATTATCAGGGAATCATAAAGATAGAGTAGATATCAATCATATATCATAACCCAGAAAGAAGAAGATTAGACTGAAGTAAGTAAATAGAATCCTGCAAGTCAGTCAAGCATAATATTTTATGCTGTAAGAGATAGAATAAAATGTACTTGTTGATCTTTGAGAGAATCTGTATTACTGAATGAAAATCAAGAAGGTCATTAGCAACATTTTATGAGCTTTAGAAAGCTCCAGAAAAATCGAAGTACAGAAATAAGTTTTTCAAGAAAATCCAAGGGATGAAGAGAGGGGAATCTGAATCTTGAATATCTTATTCTCCCTTGGTCTTATGTGCTCATAGAAAGGAAAATATCAAAGTGAAAGATTGAGCACTAGACATGGGATGTACCTTAAGCGACAGTCGTATTCAGATCGAGGTAGATATGTATGTAGTCGATGTTGCCTAAAGAATAGATTTCCTTTACAACAGCTTATGAGATCTTTGATTCATATTTCTTAGAAATTGATTTCAAGTAATTCTTTGAAATATAGGCCAAGTTCCCAGAAACAAAATATCATATAACAGAGGGATAAATCAATTATCATGATATAGAGTTTTTGACTCTTAACCTTTTTCATAAGAATAGATAAGAATCAATGAGAATTCTTTCACCGTAAGGTTGCAGAATTTTTATCTAAGAAATTTTCTCTCGAGAGGGTGTTGGATTGATAACAATCGTTAATTAGCCTTATGTCAAGAGAATTTGAATCTGAAATCCTTTTAAGTGAAGCATCCATCAGAGTGTCATACATCTGAGGAAAAGTCATTCATAGTACCAATTGATATATATATATATATATATATATATATATATATATATATATATATATATATATATATATCTGTCATATGAATAGTTTTCCCATAATCATCATGATAGTTGTCTATCTCAAGAAATTTTGAAAACAAAATAATTTTTAAAATAAATAAGTTTTTCAAAAAATCATCTCAAATGAAATCCTTGTCAAAAGTTTTGAAGATAAAACGAATTTTTCTTTTGACATGCATTTGGGATGAGCAATCGAGGATCAAACTCTTAGTTGATTAGACCTGACATATAGCTAGAAGAGCTTGGCTCTAATACCAATTGTTGGTCCACCTGATTACTTTTATAGGCTAGAGGTGGGGTGAATAGCCTATGTTGCCGTTTAAAACTTTTCTTTCTTTTTATATAATTAAAGCATAGGTTTTAAAGGCATAGATAGTTTGCAAGGTGAGCATGTCTACCGGTATCAAGGAACAACATACTTGCTCTCAGAAGAGTTATGAACTCTACTGGTGAACTGCCGTTTAAATCAAAAGCCTGTTTGAAAGAGTTTAAGCAGCGAAAATAGTTAGGCTTAGATTTAGGGAAGTCTTAAGTGGCTGTACACGAATATATGATCAGAACAACAACACACTTAATCCTTCTTCCAAATACAGATTTAGGAAATCATTAGAGAATAGCTTCTCAAAGGATAAATCAATTTATAAAAGCTCATAGAGAGGTAAAGACTGAAAGATAAATTATTTGAAAGAACATCGAATTTATTCAAAGATAAATTACAGATTACATCAACCTAGACACTCTATGTACAGTTTCTGTCCTCGTCCTTTCAAGCCTTAATCTTTACTTAATTATTCATTAAAGAATTCTTAAGTAAGAAGGACTATAGGAGACGAGAACGAGAGACTGTTATGAGAAGACACTATTGAAGGTCGTTCAGATATAAAATATCTAAACGATTGAGTGCATAGCACTCGTCCTTCTATGATGATTGATTATTGTACAATCAACAACATTTGTATGTGAATACAAATATGAAGATATGAATGCAATATTTACAGAAAACTCTTCATCTTCCTTGGGCACCATCTGAAATCAATCTTCAAACCGATCCAAGAGCTTGACCTCTAGCTTTAGGAATAAAGTCCTGAAGCTTCAGCTAAAGGATGAGTTCTTCGAAGAAAGGTGAAGAGCTCAAATCAAGAACTGGGTTCTAGACCAAGACGCCGATCTCTGTCTATTGAAGTTTCTGGTCTCTCTCTTCTTCTTCAAAGTCTTTCTTCCTAGCAATCCATAGAGAGTGTTTTGCTAAGGTCTGGGTAAGCTTACTGCAATCTTCTGTGAAGATTTGAGATGTGTTGGTGAAGACGATCTCGTGTAGATCTTACAGCTTCTTTGAAGTTCTTGTTGCAGGAGTCTTCGTGTTCATCGACTCTTTTCTATATGTGTCTAACTATTGAAAAAGAGGATGGAAGATCACTTTTATAGACTGGGGTCAATTGATCATTGAGAAATGGAGATGATTTTTCTATCCATCAAAGAAATGTCGTTGTTGAAATCCGTCGGATAGAGATGTTGTTCACTGGATCTTTGACTCTTAAATAAAAGCTTTGTCTTGTAGATCCTTAACTGTTTGCTTGTCAGACTATATTGATAAGTCTCTAAAAAGCGAGTCTGACGTCTGATGCACTATCAGGTGGTCTGTCCAATAAAGTAGATTCTTTTGACTTTTCCAGACCACGTGAGTAAGAGAAGATCTTGCAGCATCACTGGTGTCAGGCTTCATAAAGATTTGAATTGCTCTTGAAGCTTGAACACATTTGTCTTTTCTTGATCTACTGTGGTTCTGTCTCTTTGTAGCACGTGCAGAATTAAGTCTGCCGGTAAGATGTTCAATAGTGAGTCTTCTTATAAGGAAGGACTGCTAGTTGCTGATGCGAACATTCAAACCGTAGCAAGTCTACTGGTAGCAAGTCTTCAAGGTATTTCCGTGATACACTTGATAAGTTTGCTGGTGACAAGTCCTTTGAGAAACTTTGACACTACAGCACGTCTGCTGGTGGCGAGTCTTCAAAGTGTCCTTTAGTGCATATGACTAGTCTGCTGGTGACGAGTCTTTCGAAAACCTTGATGCTACAGCAAGTCTGCTAGTGCTAGTGCATATGAAGCGCTGGTCTGTTCAATCATCATTTAGAAGGTAGGACTAGATTAGGACAACCTAACCTAAGACTCATGTGTTGTCAAACAAGTTGCCACACTAATCGGTACGCAGCCCTCTTAGCCACTTGTTATGACACACAATAATGGGAACAAGCAAATCAAAATATTTAGAATATGCAAGGTGATAAGTTGATTATCAAGAAGCATATTCCAACAAACACCATCAAGATCCGGTGGCGGCTCATCTCTAAAGACACCAGATATGGTCCAACCAGGCCCCTCCAAGGAAATAAATGCACTGTGCCCGAGCTTGAGTTCGCGATCCTATCCTGCACCATTGCCTTGCCCAAGTTGTCGCCATTCCGGTCCTCTTCTACCCGGTTGGCATTCACAAACTTAGCTAGGAAAGGTGGCTCGTGAATACGCCTCTTTGAAGGGCCAGGGGAGAAAGTAAAAACAGAATAGGCCCAGACCTGCAAAAGAAAAAAAATGCAGCAACGAAAATCATCAGCCAATGAAAAAGAAAAAAAAGAAGAAAAAAAGAAAAAAAAAGAAGAAAAAAAGAAAAAAAAAAGAGAAAGAATCAATAAATATTGGCAAGTATTAAAAGCAGGAAAACAAGAGAATACCTCCCAAGCTGGAGCAAAACCATTAAGGACCCGAGAGTCATTGTGGCTAGCGCGATCAATAGAAGCGTAAAGCTCAGCCAGGCCTGCCTGCCCCTAGTCATAATCAAGAACCAAGGTCAAGTCCTGGAGGCAGCCCAGAACAGAAACTCACAGAGTGGTGGATGAGTTGGAAAAAAGAGACATCCCCAGAAAAAAGAACAGAAATACCCTGGCGACACGAGTCACAGCCTCGTAGTCATCATCGTCAACCTGCCCAACATGCTGCTCTAGTCAACTCTTAACGCTGTCGATTTGGATCTCATCGGCACTCGTATAATCTGGTTCAAAGCCCAAAAGGCCTTCAACCACATCATGATGGTGCCACAAAGTGTAATCCGGCTCCAGATGCTTGCTATTGCCAGTAGGGATGCCTGTGATTGCAGCGAAATCACATAGAGTCATGGTGGCCTCGCCCTAGCTGAAATGAAAAGTATGGGTGGTGTCCCACCAATAGTCCCGCAAAACCTCTAAAATAGACAAATAACTGCAGAATGGACGGAAAGCATGCAGAAATACGCCAAAGCTGGTCTGCTCCACTAAAAGCTTTACCTGCGAAGGCAAAGAGTTGTAGATGGTGGCCACCTTGTCGAAGCTAGCCCGGGCTCTAGATAGGGATTTACATGCCTGGTAAAAAGAAAAATCAGTCTCAGAAAAGAAAAGAAAAGGGAGGTAAACTCTAATCACTACAACAAAAAAGGGCTTTAACAACGTTTTTAAAACGTTGTCAAAACCAACGTTGTAATAGGTCATTTTATTTCACAACGTTTTTCAAAACGTTGCAAAAAACGTTGTTGTTTATCCTCCACAATTCATTTCAAAAATGTTGTGAAATTGATTTTACAACGTTTTTACAAAAACGTTGTAAAATTGATTTTACAACATTTTTTTAAAAACGTTGTAAAATCAATTTCACAACATTTTTAAAAAAACGTTGTAAAATCAATTTTACAACATTTAAAAAAAAAGTTGTGATTTTTATATTACAACGTTTTCAAAAAACAAAAAACGTTGTAAAATGATTTTTTTTTTTTTTAAACAAAATCCTGGTTCTTATATATCTAATTTCATTCCAGCCATTACATCAATCTAAGCTGTCAAAATGACAAGTTTCAGTACATAATACATGATATCTAAGAGGGACATACAACAAATATTGGCAAATGAAACATACTATTACATTTTCCGTAAGACTTGGCTCAAAATTGTAGCTCAAAATTGCCAATGCAGACATACACATTGCCAGTAGTGTGTTCTAAGTCAAAAACTACTCCACATAAATCATGCCATAACACTACTGTACAAGTCTTCTTTCTATCAAAGGTGAGAACTGGAAAATGTAAGCGGGAAGCTTTCATCCCAAGGCTTTTTATTGGTCTGAGAGCATGTTAAGTCTAAGTCGCTAATGTTCTCTAAACCTTAAGTTGTAAGAGTTAGACGGCCCACAAAATATAACATACACTAACATTACTCTTCTTACATGGAAATATAGTTGTACTTGATCAATTTTAAAAAAATTCAATCTAGAATAAGTAAATATGAAGATTTAACCTACTATTCTAGATCTTGTATGCCGGGAGTTACGCCAAACCATTGCCTTCTCTTCTTTGTCATTTTCAAAATTAATCTCAAACATCTTGGCAAAGTTCGGCCCAAGCAATGAGAAGTAGCACCTTGTATACCACGTCCGGCTTTTGGAATAAAAGCTGGACAATAAATCTGATTAAAAAGAGAAAAAATACATTTCCTAGAAAACACAAAAGTACAAGATATCTTATATATTTCTTCAACTGAAGCGATGTATAGAGTCAGATACCTCAACACTGGTAGTATAAAGTCCCCCAGCAAACTTTTCAAGCTCACTTTTCCCGCCCTTAACCACAGGAACAACCAAGAACTCCTCGTATACACACCTATAAAGTTCCAAGATTTCAAGAACCTGTATTAAATCAACAGAAACAGACACCAAGTAAAAATTTGGACCGTTCTTTTGTCGAGTTTCTAGATAGCTTTTTTATTGTAGTCTCTTTTGCTAGGGTATACTACCTGTATAGAAAGGACGCGACACCTGGTTTGTCGCTTGTCAATATATTTATTAATTACTTATCAAAAAATGAGCTAAAAACAAAAGCAAGAATCAGGGGCCAAAGTTGTTCGATCAAAAAACCCAAAGCATAATGTCTCAAAAAACCCCAAAAAAGCATAGAGCAAAATTTCTTGCCCAGGAGAGGTCGACGGACAAAGAAGATAGCGAAACAATATCTTCATTCCTTCACAATTATCCTGGACCTCATAAATAAGAAATTCAGTCAAAACGTTAAAACTGGTAAGGAAGATAAGTGGATGTTTAAAGGCTACCATATTACCTAACAAACTGGAAAGTAGTGAAACTCATCCATCTCACCCGGTGAAACTTGAAGACTAACTAAGACATTTGCACCAGCTTCTCCCTAACAAACCAGGAAAGGCAATTCCAAGTATCAGAATCATCGAAATCACCAAACTTGCTTAAGAGGAAAACTAACAAAACAAAACCAATTAAAAAAGTACAAAAGCAGTTATGACATCGAACTCCGCTTGCGGTAATGGAACAAGCTTATATTCCAACGTGGACTAAAGGCATCTAAAAATTTCATCAAAGCACCTGGCCTCTCCAGAAATACAAAACGACAAAGAAGTTCATTCTCAATATTTGATCGACCCCCCATCTGGAAAACAAATATCCAGCATTTAGCAATTTAGTGACTTAAATCAATACAGTCAACAGTGTCTTGAAAAACCAAACTGATGCAAACATGTTTATTGTAGAGAAATATGGGCCATTACAATATCGAGACAAAGATATAAACAAAGACATCTCCTAAACTATGGCTCCTATCACCAATGCTATAGCGATTTTTCAGTCACGACAGTCACAGTTATAGACAAAGTAAAACAAAGCACATGGTACCTGCACTTTGTTACATATTTGGTGTATGAACAGAACATCCCTTGTATCTTACTTGACAAAAAAAATAACAATAATAATAATAATAATAATAATAATAATAATAATCATTATTTTTGATGCATGGACACACAACACTCACTGAGAGGCGACAAGCGCTAACAAATGAATTTACAATTTATCAACAATTGGCATGTGGCAAGCAGGCCGAATCTCGATTCGGAGCGGAATCCCAACGCCGTGTCGCCAGGACAAGGCAAGAAGAGGACAAGCACTTAAAAATAATAGTGCGAGTCGGACAGTCGAGCTAACAAGCTCGAGACAAGAACAAGAAGTAGTACTAAAAATACGGGTTTATATAAAAATAAGTATGCGGAAGCGACAAGGAAAGGTAGTTCCGAGCTATGAAGTTCGAAACCAAGGCCAAAGATACCAAGAGAGACATAAATCTCAAGAAGGAAAGAAAAAAGAAACTTCGCGTGCTTGACATTGCGAGCCGACAAACCATCGGCACTCAGGCGTTCTGACAAGGGAACCAACTGATATAACACATACCCGCGGCTAAAGCATCACAGGGGTTAACCAACAATAATAATTAATAACTAGGATAGAGAAAAGCCCAAAGCCACAGCGTGCAGGGGAACAACAGATATAAAAACCAAAGCTATGGGCACGACACACACGTCGGCCCGAGGAGAACAAATCAAAACCAATTATTCTACCCGATGTAAAGTCTAATTAACTTTACAATACAACGAGCTCACAAGGATAGTAATATGATATACAAGCCAAGGATGCTAGAGATAGAAGTACACAAGTTACTACTCGGAAATAAGGCATTACAATCACGGACAGCGTCTTAAGCTCGATCAGCCAGAGATCAGCTACTGATCCGCGTGCTATCGTCCTCAACCACGACTTCAATCGCAACTAGAAAACAAAGTGCGGGGTGAGTACTACTAAACAATGTGACATAATTTGAATGTTGCTATAAAAGGAAAAGATATCATTTTACGGCGAAGACCCGATAAGTCGGGTTGTCTTGAGTGAAATCGGTCCTTCACCGGACTACTAAGATGAATCGAGGGGTAAATCCCACATTCAAGATCAAACAAGTCAGGAAGCAAGGCACAAGAATAATCATGATTATGGATGTATAACATATTGTAGGACATTCCAAGTCTCTCATAGAATAAATAAGTAGAAGTATGCATATTTACCAATATACATGTACCAAGTCTCTCATAGAATTATCGAGTGTGGTATGCAAATTCATTTATGTACCAAGCAATTCATTGATGGAAGTTTGTCATGTAAGGATATGCATATCTACAATTATATACATCTGAAGACAATCGGATAACTCAAGTAAGAGTATATATATCTACATATATATACATATGCATGTAATCAGGGGGAAATCAAGTAGGAGTATGTATCTACGTATATACGCATCATACAATTCACAGGCCTATCACGAAAGTCAAGCGATCAAGAGCAAGTATATATATAAGCATTTAGTTTACATATTCAGGATAGCACTTTGTTTTCACAAATGCTAGAGGAAATCCACATATAAGAGGATAGGATATAATGCGGTGCCACCATGTAGCTCTGCAAAATAAAGCGTGCACGAGGAATCTTTGTTGCATGTGCGAGATGGTATCGACCAGGATAGTATTATTCAAGCGCCCATAATGGTTACACAAGGTACTCTTCTCCAAAGTGATCAAGGATGGAGGGGTTTGCTGATTTACAGTTCGGCAACTCATCACTATCACGAATCTCATGATTCGTAACGGTAATGAATTGTCAACGAGGGAAAACAAAACAGGCAGTATGCCGAAGAGACAAGCGACAAAACGAGCAAAACAAGCAAAACAGTAAGACAAAACGAGCAAAACAAGCGAGCAAGCAAAGAGCAAAACGAGCAAAACAAAACGAGCAAAACGAGCAAAACAAGACGAGCAAAACGAGCAAAGCAAAACGAGCGAAGCAAAACAGAAAGACAGGCAAGGCAAGCAGGCAAGGCAAGACAGTAAGGCAGACAAAGCGAGGCGAGCAAAGTGATGCGGGGACAATCGCAAGGCAAGACAATACAGACACGTGTCACCGGACTTATCGGGAAAACAAGTAATATTTACTTATTTAAGAAATCAAGCAAGACGAGGCTCGGTAATAACGGTCTCATTCAAGTCGTGGGCATGTTATTCTTTTACGGCTAGTAATTAGGCGTGTGCATGAATTCAATTAAGAATCTCGAAACTAGTATTCTAGTTAAAGCAGTTTCAAGCATTGTAGGGGTTTATCGTGAGTCGGTATTGTTAAACGACCCACTAGCATCATTTAAGTCGGAGTCATTTCAATAATTCCAATCAAATAGAGTTTGAACACTATATGTGTCC
>CM028383.1:57878785-57925794 GCA_013146195.2 Codonopsis lanceolata
GCAATCTTGCTCTTTCATAACGAAGATTTAAATCAGTTTCTCAACATAAGACAAGTCCGGTTCAAAGGATATCAACTCATAAGCAAGAACTTGTGATTCATCCTTCATATAATTACGAAGCATAGAGACATGGCGTCATGAATATTTGACATATAATGTGGTGATGCAACACGATAAGCCAAAGATTTCACTGTTTCTTGAATCTCAAATGACCCAATAATTCTCGAGGTGAATCTAAGATCTCTGTCAGATACAATGCTAACTGGAATTAAACTATAGGTTATCACAATAAGTATAACATGTTAAGATTTCGTCAATTTAACCATAACAAGAATTAGTCATAACACTTCATCTATAGAAATAAAATGTAAATCCTGCCTCTAAAGGTCAAGATCCCAACACTGATCAATGCAAACTCAGGAGTCTTATTCTCACTTATTAAATCCAAAAATCTTATAACATCCGAATCTGTCACTTGTGCTTTCTTGATCAACTCAAACAAAACTGGTGTAGCACGAATGCTTAGGAAAAACAAAGCTATAAAAAATGTTTCCACTTGTGAAGTGCGAAGATAATCACAGCCAACACGAGGTCATGTGTCGGATAATTCTACTTGTAAACGCAACCCAATACTTCCATTGAGGCGTCACTAGAAATCACAAAGTTCTCAAAGCCAAAAGGCAAGGCTAAGATAGGAGTTGTAGTCAATCTCTTCTTCAATTCCTGGAAGCTAGTCTCGCACTTGTCACTCCAAAATGAAAGTAGACTTCTTCTGAGTCAAGTTCATCATAGGAGTAGCAATCTTGGAAAATCCGTCAATGAACCTACGGTAATAACTCGCCAAGCCCAAGAAACTATGGACTTCGGTCACCGTACTAGGAGTCTTTCATTTAGCAACAACTTCTACTTTCGATGGATCCACAACAATACCACTACTAGAACAACGTTCCCACAAAAAGATACTTTTCTGAGCAAAAATGAAAACTTGCTAAATTTCGCAAAAAAAGTTACCTCTCTTGCAAAATAGAAAGAACAACTCTCAATTGATTCACATGTTCTTCTAGTAACTTTCAGTACACCAAAATCTCATCAATAAAAACCACAACAAAACAATCCAGATAATTATGGCATATTTGATTCTTTAAATCCATGAAAACTTGCAGGCATGTTTGCTAACCCAAACAGCGTGACCACAAACTCAATGTGACCAAGACGTGTACGAAAAAAACTATTTTTGGTATATCTTCCAAACTAACTCTTAACTGATGACAACCACTACGTAAGTCAAGCTTGAAATATAAAACTGGTTCATGAAGTTGATCAAAGAGATCATCAATGTGAGGTAAGGGATACTTATTCTTTATAGTAACCTGGTTCAACTGACGATAGTCAATGCACAACCGCAAACTATCATCCTTCTTCTCCACAAACAACACCGGTGCACCCCACGGAGACACACTCGGTTTAATAAACTCCCTATCCAGCAGTTCTTGCAACTACTCCTTCAACTCTCTCAACTCAGCTGAGCCATTCTATAAGGTGCTCTAAAATAGGGAAAGTTTCCTGGCAATATCTCAATGCAAAACTCTAACTCTCGATCGGGAGGTAATGCATAATTAGTCGAAAAACATCCGAAAATTCATTAACTACCGGAACTTCATTAACAATTAGAACTTCTTATAGTATAGAAGTAGGCACGCTAGTCTCAAGTACGTAAGCAAGATAACAAGCACAACCTTTTGTTAAAAGTTTTGTAGCCCCCAAAGTAGAAATAACATGTATATTATTCATGTCATGATCACTAATAAACACCAACTCCGGTATACCGAGCATGGTAATCGTAACACCCTTATGATGGCAATCTACTAGAGCATGTAATACACTATCACCAATGAAAACATCACAAGCCTTAGAGACCTCGGATGTGAATTCAAGATCACTCAATGCCAGAGACACTTCAAGCACATTGGATAACTGTCAATGCAAGACGCGCAAATGCTCAATGAATTAATGCGGTGTATCATATTTGCACCTGTATAGCAATACACCAATTACTTTTTTCATTCCATTTTGGTAACGAGTTCAGTCAATTTAAACTCTAATTTAAACCATTCTAGTTCTCCGACGAAGACCTCTTGATAACCAAGTCAAGGATCCTCTGAAATGACTTCAAAAGCTTTCGTCGTATAGGATGCGGGGTGTTTGTGATTCAATACAAGCATCCTCCAATTCGGTCTCATATATGTTATATATACATATAAATAGGGTACAAACGTCATGTAACATAGTATTTTAACTCTACTATGCTAGTATAACAAGTATGGAATAATCATGTTATTATCATATATATAAACATTCATGCAGGTAAGGTGGTCTAATATTATTTAGCCCATTTCAAGGAATCTACTAAGTAGTTTTCGTAATCGAAGTTCAAGAAAATTCATGTATGTTATTAATCACACAATTAAACACTTATCAATGGTGGGCATGGAACATCACTATGTTAAGCATGAACAAAATCACAGACATTAACGTATAGCATAAGATTACTTACTAGTATATTCTTAATCATTATAAGTCAACCCGTATACGGTCGACAATCAAGCTAGTCAATGGTAGGCACAACACAATACCCAAAGTAATACTTTCCTAATATATTAGGTTAACAATAAGACAAGAATAAAATTTCAAAATCAATAGGTAGAATATGTTTACCCACAAATACACTACTAATCCTTTCACATGAAAATACGTACAGGTTGAAAACAATTTCGATCATGTGGAACGTGATTAACTCTTGGCTTATCACAGATTTTAACCGACCATGAATGAAAATATTTCATTATTTGGGATAATCTCCTTAACTAGAATTCATATTGGGAAGCAAGTACTCCAGTTTCCCCCAAGCAAGCAAGACATAAACACATGATCATGAACTACAATGGATACAAGTCTTCATATAGAAATTATGAAATATTAGTAAGTACAACAGGAGGCTAAGCCATTTCGCTCTCAAAACGCGTACAACGAATCTTGGCTCTAGTGAATTCCACGGCGATCACTCTTGGGACCGACATACTGATTTCTATGATTTCAAGAAATGAAGAAAGGAAACAATGGATAAACATTACCACCACACCTACTCTTGGTATAACTTCACCTTGAAAGTAAAACGGGAGAAAGGTAATATTCCTTTACACAAACACTGCACTCACGGGGATCTAGATTACAATGAACTTAGCACTCTAAGTCATATTCATTCACGAAGAATCTGCCAATAAGGCACGAAACAGAACACTCACCGTCAAGATTCACACAAAGAACCAACCCACCTAGGCCATGGAACCTATCCTGGCCGATAGCTAACCTATAAAGCTCTGATACCAACTGTGACGACCCGACCCGGACCCCGAGGTGGAATCACAAGTCAAGTCGTCCAAATAGGACAACAATACATGCAAAGACTCAATTATAGAAAACGACGTGACACAACATTGTAGATGAAGCACGACTCGGCACTAAAAGGCCGGAATAATTTAAAACTTTTTAAACCTGATATAGCAATTAAAGACAAGTATATCAATTCATCGGCGACTTTACAACCGGAACCCAACACTAAACAGTTCATGCAAATATACCTCGACGGCTACAACATGCCGAAGAAACAACATAAGTAAATAAGAGCTAAAGTAATGCCCAGCGGAAGATTTAAAACATGTGAACCAAACTACATCTACACAAGGCTCGGCGTACATGCGCCAGCACTCAAAATAGGATACATGTCACTACAAGTATAAACATAAATACAACAAACCCAAGTTCCCAAAGCAAAGTCTAAATGACTTGCTAATGCCAACGTCCTTACACAAGAGTTCCAAAAGAAGGACATCTAAAGATAACAACCTCGTCGCGAGTGATCTCGGACAAGCACGAACCCTGCAACGTCTCAACGTGAGGTACCTGAACGGCTCGGATCTAAAGAAGTAAAAGGGAGGGGGTAAGTCATAAAGACTTTGTGAGTTAACAATTATGCATGTCATGGCATCATGCAACATACATAGCAAGATATCATCTTTAATATCAAGTCAATCAAAGCATTCATTTAATAAACACTTAAATCACATATCCATGGTAGCACATTGTTTCACATAAGTGCTATAAAGTAAACCACATATAAGGAGGATATGTTATGGAACCGGTGCCGCTACGTAGCTCCTGCAATACACAGCGTTAACATTTCGTGCCAATGATACCCATGATTAGTGTATCAAAGTACCGAGCTCTCTACTCGGGTACCAAGCTCTCTACTTGGTAATTAGACTTGCCAATGTGCTCTCTTGGTTATAGCAAAGGGCTACTTCCCCACTATAGCCAAGTGGAGGGGTGTGTGATAAAAACCCGGTATAACAACCCATCACTATCACGAGTCCCATAACTCATGACGGCGATGCAGTGTCACACCATCGACTCAACCAAATATGCCAGCTGGACTAATGCAATGCCAAGTAGATGTTTACTCGTCATAAAATCTAAAATAAGGAACAAGTTCGACAAGAGCGAACTTATTCAACAAGTAGATGTTTACTCATTAAGAAATCAAATAGGAATTTGACAAGAGCGAATTCAACATGTCAAAGAGACACATCATTCTACAACATGCTCTAAATTATGCATTTGCTTCACACAATCATATAAACCGCATAAGAACTCGATTGAGTCTTATAAGCACACATATCAAACATGCCATTCAATTCATCCCAAAGTTACGTAAGCTAATACATTAGTCTAATGAACTACAAACGTCGTAGGGATTGAATGTGGAGTCGGTATTGTTCAATAACTCCCTAATCTCAACTCCGGTGAGTGTTTTCTAAAATTCAACCAAGTAGAGCATTGATACTATATGCATCACATTGCCCTTTCCTAAGTCCTCCGTTCATTTAGAACTCGATAACTAAGCCGTTCATGACCTTAAACTAGCCATAAACCAAATCCCGAGTTTCAAACCATAGAATCGGTGATTTTATTAAACCTAGAATTGAAACATATTCTTTCACAAGAGTTGTTCCTAGGAACATTATAAACAACATTCATGCTTTACACAAAGTCAAAATCACAACTTCATAAAGAATTCATAAAATCCTACACACATTTCATAGGTTGAGTTGGAGGATTCTTCTTCACAAAAAGTGTTCCTAAGCATCAATAGAACAACTATAATGAAGGGGTCATGTTATAATATTGAACATGAAATTTATGGAAATAGTCAACTCACCTTAAGCCTATGAATAATGGAGGAAAGGATGATTAAACCAAGGATTGTTGTAGAGGAGAGCAAGGCCTTCGATTTGGCGGTCTCGAATCGCCGATCGGATCACCGGAACTCTGGCAAATGGTCTCTCAAGTTGGTGTTCTTGCTATGGACGAAAATGGAGGTTCAAGCTCTGAATCTCTGGTTGTTGGTGATCAAAAATGGCTGACTTAGGCTGAAAATGGCTTATACATTTACGAACAAGACCTTAATCAATGTGAAGGGGGTTAAGTGACTTCCTATTGGCTATGGCATGCTAACCATTGATAAGGGTTCATCCAAGGGTTTAGAGAGGATTGACTAAGGTCAACAAGAGTGGCTTGAGTCACTCAAGATGTCCAAGGGACAAGGGCACAAGGGTCATCAACCAAAACATTGCAAAAATCCCGTAAGTGAAATTTCTGGCCAATTTCCAGATTGTTGTTAGTGGATAGTCGATCTTGTAAAATCTACCATAAATAGCTCACAACTCCAAATGATGTGATTTTTGATTTTTATGAAAGTAGACTCAGTACAAATATATTTTAGCATTTTAAATCACTCAATATGGACTTATATTCATTAATATAAAGTTACAACAAAAACAAGTACAAAAAGCAGATTTCCTAAAAATAGAATTCTGGCACAGCCGTAAGTCAAGACCTAAATGAGGTACTTAGACACCTTGTAAAATTACCATATTTTACTGGGAGTAACTTAAGATATTAAGGTAAAACATACTAAATTTTTATAAAATTCTATTTAGTAGATTGGTACCAGAATTTTCCCGAAGTTCGCCCAAAAAGAGGACTGAATCTGTGAAGTGATATGTTGGTCATCTTATTTCCAAATGTAACAAATCTATGAACATTGATTGTGCAAGCATGAGAAATACTAGTACACTTGGTCTAGAACTTCAATGAACTTCTCGCAAGTTGAAAGCTCAAAGAATACAAGCAACGAAGGCAAACACGAGAGACCCTAAGACTCAAACGATGCAACTAAGCTTCCAAACATTCAACCAAGCATACTATGATCAAGTTGAACATTATAAGTCTCATATGCAAGGTACCAAGACTCCAATGAGACTTAGTTAGGTGCTAACACGCTAAGACGAACGCTTAAAGCATTAACTACAAGGCATGCAACGCATGGAAGGCAATCACTCTACTAGGAACTTAGCCAACACAATGCATGCAAGATTTTATGAATAAAATGAAGTATCTAATATGTCAAGACCTACTATAAACATGTATAATGATGACAAACATGAAATGGGTTTGGGTTCTCACAATTAAGGAGACTCAAAGAAAGGATCCGGGGTTAGTGAAGATCATTGATGGTTTGAGTGAGGATAAGGAGCATTTTAAAATCTACCATAAATAGCTCACAATTCCAAATGATGTGATTTTTGATTTTCCTAAAAGTAGACTCATTAAAATATATTTTAGCATTTTAAATCACTCAATTTGGAGTTATATTCATCAAAATAAAGTTACAACAAAAACAAGTACACACGCTAATTTCCTGAAAATAGAATTCTGGCACAGCCGTAAGTCAAGACCTAAATGAGGTACTTAGACACCTTGTAAAATTACCATATTTTATTGGAAATAACATTAGATATTAAGGTAAAACATACTAAATTTTTAAAAAATTCTCTTTAGTAGATTGGTACCAGAATATTTCCGAAGTTCGCCCAAAAAGAGGACTGAATCTGTGAAGTGATATGTTGGTCATCTTATTTCCAAATGTAACAAATCTATGAACATTGATTGTGCAAACATGAGAAATACTAGTACACTTGGTCTAGAACTTCAATGAACTTCTCGCAAGTTGAAAGCTCAAAGAATACAAGCAACGAAGGCAAACACGAGAGACCCTAAGACTCAAACGATGCAACTAAGCTTCCAAACATTCAACCAAGCATACTATGATCAAGTTGAACATTATAAGTCTCATATTCAAGGTACCAAGACTCCAATGAGACTTAGTTAGGTGCTAACACGCTAAGACGAACGCTCAAAGCATTAACAACAAGGCATGCAACGCATGGAAGTCAATCACTCTACTAGGAACTTAGCCAACACAATGCATGCAAGATTTTATGAATAAAATTAAGTCTCTAATACGTGAAGACCTACTATAAACATGTATAATGATGACAAACATGAAATGGGTTTGGGTTCTCACAATTAAGGAGACTCAAAGAAAGGATCCGGGGTTAGTGAAGATCATTGATGGTTTGAGTGAGGATAAGGAGCATTTTCAAATCTACCATAAATAGCTCACAACTCCAAATGATGTGATATTTGATTTTTATGAAATTAGACTCATTAAATTATATTTTTGCATTTTAAATCACTCAATTTGGACTTATATTCATCAAAATAAAGTTACAACAAAAACAAGTACAGAAGCTGATTTCCTGAAAATAGAATTCTTGCACAGCCGTAAGTCAAGACCTAAATGAGGTACTTAGACACCTTATAAAATTATCATATTTTACTGGGAGTAACCTAAGATATTAAGGTTAAACATACTAAATCTTTAGAAAATTCTCTTCAGTAGATTGATACCAGAATTTTTCCGAAGTTCGCCCAAAAACAGGACTGAATCTGTGAAGTGATATGTTGGTCATCTTATTTCCAAATGCAAGAAATCTATGAACATTGATTGTGCAAGCATGAGAAATACTAGTACACTTGGTCTATAACTTCAATGAACTTCTCGCAAGTTGAAAGCTCAAACAATATAAGCAACGAAGGCAAACAAGAGAAACCCTAAGACTCAAACGATGCAACTAAGCTTCTAAACATTCAACCAAGCATACTATGATCAATTTGAACATTATAAGTCTCATATGCAAGGTACCAAGACTCCAATGAGACTTATTTAGGTGCTAACACGCTAATACGAACACTTAAAGCATTAACAACAAGGCATGCAACACATGGAAGGCAATCACTCTACTAGGAACTTAGCCAACACAATGCATGCAAGATTTTATGAATAAAATGAAGTCTCTAATATGTCAAGACCTACTATAAACATGTATAATGATGAGAAACATGAAATAGGTTTGGGTTCTCACAATTAAGGAGACTCAAAGAAAGGATCCGGGGTTAGTGAAGATCATTGATGGTCTGAGTGAGGATAACGAGCATTTTAAAATCTACCATAAATAGCTCACAACTCCAAATGATGTGATTTTTGATTTTTCTAAAATTATAGTCATTAAAATATATTTTAGCATTTTAAATCACTCAATTTGGACTTATATTCATCAAAATAAAGTGACAACAAAAACAAGTACAGAAGCTGATTTCCTGAAAATAGAATTCTGGCACAGCCGTAAGTCAAGACCTAAATGAGGTACTTAGACACCTTGTAAAATTACCATATTTTACTGGGAGTAACCTAAGATATTAAGGTAAAACATACTAAATTTTTAGAAAATTCTCTTTAGTAGATTGGTACCAGAAGTTTCCCGAAGTTCGCCCAAAAACATGAATGAATCTGTGAAGTGATATGTTGGTCATCTTATTTCCAAATGCAACAAATCTATGAACATTGATTGTGCAAGCATGAGAAATACTAGTACACTTGGTCTAGACTTCAATGAACTTCTCGTAAGTTGAAAGCTCAAACAATACAAGCAACGAAGGCAAACACGAGAAACCCTAAGACTCAAACGATGCAACTAAGCTTCCAAACATTCAACCAAGCATACTATAATCAGGTTGAACATTATAAGTCTCATATGCAAGGTACCAAGACTCCAATGAGACTTAGTTAGGTGCTAACACGCTAAGACGAACACTCAAAGCATTAACAACAAGGCATGCAATGCATGGAAGGCAATCACTCTACTATGAACTTAGCCAACACAATGCATGCAAGACATGAATAAAATGAAGTCTCTAATATGTCAAGACCTACTATAAACATGTATAATGATGACAAACATGAAATGGGTTTGGGTTCTCACAATTAAGGAGACTCAAAGAAGGATCCGGGGTTAGTGAAGATCATTGATGGTTTGAGTGAGGATAAGGAGCATGAGTTCGCGATGAACCAAGATGGGATTTTGACATTCAAGGGTAGAGTTTGTGTTCCTTCAGTTGAGGATGTGAAGCGACTTGTGTTGGATGAAGCTCACAAGGCAAAGTATACTATCCATCCGGGGAGTATGAAGATGTATAGGGATTTTAAGAAGCAATTTTGGTGGAATGGCATGAAGCGACAAAGAGGTGTTGCAGCGGATTATGTGTTGAGGTGGAGCTAACTTGTCAATAGGTGAAGGCGGAACACCAACCACGAGGTTGTTGCAGTTGGATGCCATTTGGAATGGAAGTGGGAGCATGTTAGGATGGATTTTGTTTCGGGGTTTCCACGTACTCGTAGAGGATTTGATGCCATTTGGGTTGTTGTTGATCGGCTAACGAAATCAGCTCATTTTATTCCGATTGCTATGACTAATTCCTTGAGTCAGTTAGCGGCATTGTATGTGCAGGATATTGTTAGATTGCACGGAGTTCCAGTTAGTATTGTTTCAGACCGGGATCCGAGATTCACATCAAGGTTTTGGCAGGCTTTGCAAGAAGCTATGGGGACCAAGTTGAATTTTAGTACACTTTTCACCCTCAGACAGACGGACAGTCCGAGAGAACGATACAAATACTTGAGGATATGTTGCGGGCTTGTACGGTGGATTTTAAGGGGAGTTGGGATACACACCTTCCATTGGCGGAGTTTGCGTACAACAATAGTTACCAATCGAGCATCGGGATGGCACCGTATGAGGCTCTTTTTTGGGCGGAAGTTTAGATCTCCAATTTGTTAGGATGAGGTTGGAGATGCAAAATTATGGGGTTCCGAGATTGTTCAACAGTCGGCCGAGAGTGTGAAATTAATTCGGGATAGATTGCTTACAGCTCAAAGTCGACAGAAGAGTTATGCGGATAATCGGAAGAGAGATTTGGAATTTCAGATTGGAGATTTTGTGTTTCTTAAGGTATCGCCGAGAAGGGGTACTAAAAGATTTGGGAAGAAAGGGAAATTGTCACCGAGGTTCGTTGGACCTTTTGAGATTCTTGAGCGAGTAGGGAATTTGGCTTATAGAGTGGCTTTATCGCCGTCATTGTTGGATATCCATAATGTGTTTCATGTGTCTATGCTTCAGAAATATCTTAAGGATGATTCACATGTTCTTGCGTATGAGGAAATTACCTTTCAGCCCGACTTGTCATATGTTGAGCAACCGATGAAGATACTCGACACCAAGGAGCAAGTTTTGAGGAGCAAGAAAATTCCGTTGGTGAAAGTTCTTTGGAAAAATCATCAGATCGAGTAAGCAACTTGGGAGACCGAGTTGGAGATGTGTGAGAAGTACCATCATTTATTTGATGACCATGGTAAGAATTTAGGGGCTAAATTCCTTAAAGTAGGGGAGAATGTAAAACCCTAGAATATTGCTTGCTTATGTTATGCATGATTTCAGACATTCATATTCATCATAAGTATATTAACTTAGCTCATACATATGTTTTGAGTCAATAGCATGTTCATTGACATCGTTTGATATGCTCGTATGCATCTTTCCTACACAGGATGCTTTGAGACTTTGATTAATGATTTATGTTGGATGCACATGTATAAATGTTAGAGACCATTCATAACATCATTAATATGATTTAGATGTTGATTGAATGCTTGTTGCATCGACGGTTTGGTTGCTAGTGTGCTTCTAGTCGTTAACCTTCTTCGTTTGGCCTTTTCGGTAGTCGTTCGGGAGTGTTCTTCGTGAGTTCTTGACCATATTTGATTGAGGTTTGAACCTTGGATGCTTTGGTTATGTTTTGGAGACCTTTAAGGTTGAATTGTAGACCCTTTTGGCTTTGGAGGACTTGAGGTTGCATGCGGGAGAGACCTAGACTGAGCAAGGAAGCAACAAAAGTTGGGAAGGAGGATTTCTGAGTGATGCGCTTGCATCACTAAATTACCATGTAGCCGCATGCAAGTCTGATCCCTGTTACGGGATTTTGTGGGAAATTTGCTTTGTTGTCCAACCTAACCCTACCCAAACCCAACCTAACCCACTCCTAAACCCTCCTAACTAACTTAAGTTATATCCTAACCGTCTAATTGTATTTTTGAAGGGATTAGAGGTGGTTAATTAGAGGGAAACAAACCTATCACTTAAACATAAACCCACTTACCTTCCTAAGATATTTGGAGCCCTAACACTTCACTTAAGCTTCCATATTCAGCCTATCACTTCTAAAAAACATGGGAGAGCTTCTTGGAGGCTAAGAGAGGAGTCTTCTAGGGTTCTTGAGAGCCCACCCTTGGAATCCATAGCTAGGGGCCTCCATTTCACAATCCACACCATAGATTTTAAGAGGAGCTTGAGGAGAACAAATCCCACCGATTGGAATTTCGAATTTCTAGCTTGAAGGGGCTGAATCAAGGTAAGTTGCTACATCTCTTCCTCTTTCTTTTTGCCCCATTGACCCTAGGGAAAACAATCATTGTGCTATGTGAGGTCAATGGGTGCATTTTAGGGCTTTTTAGAGATGCTATGAACCCTAAATGTCTAGATGATGATTTTGCTTGGATGAACCTACTTGAGACCTTAATTGGCATGTTATTCATGTGTAGTATAGTATATTAATCCATCTTATGTGATTTATTCAAGTATTCTAAGTATGATTGGTGAGATGACTTGAATTGGTATATGCCTAAATGTTGATTTTGGTTGGTTTGACTTGAAACCTTGATTAGTATGATATACATGTCTAGTCAAGTATATTAATCAATTCTATGTGATTTATTCATGTTTTTTAGGGAATGATTGGTGAGGTGACCTAAATGGGTTAATGCTTGAAATGTGATTTTTGCTCTATGTCGCCAAACCAAGTGTTTTGTTTTGATTTTATGGGTTTAATGATCTTGGGAATCTTGCCTATTGATCGATGTTTTATTTAATCTTTTTCCTTGCAAGTGAACAAGACTATTATAGAATAGTATTGGAAGCAAGGGTCGAACCCACAGAGACAAGTGATCACGAACAGTACAATTATTGATAGCAAATTATTAACCTAAGGGGGGTTTTTATGTTTAATTCTACTCTAAACTACTAATTATAGATGTTTAACTAATTAGACAGTAATAACAGATATTAAGATCTTATGGTGGGTGGCAATCTAGGATTCCGGGTTTCACTTATATCTCCTTTATGTTCAATTCATAATAATGTCATTCAATGTCTTGGGTTCGTTCACTAAAAATAAATATAGTCTGTTGAACAATTGGTTCAGCCTCCATCCCCGCAAAAATTCATCCATTCTATATCCTAAGCACAGGAACTGTTAATCTAGCTGTCACCTAGATTTATGATCTATCTGTCACCTAGATCATGTAAGAACCTGGTCCTAACTTATCACTCTCGTGCATCGATAGGTCCAATTTATTGTGTTGGTGAGCCTCTAAGCCTTTATTATTTGCGATTACATTCATTTGTTCAAAGCAACATAATATAGGGGTTGATAAACAACACAATCAACAAGCATTGAATAGACATATATATAAGAATCAAAACATAAATTCGATACAAGTTACCTCCCACCTCCTAGATTATGGATGATTTAGTTCATCATAGACAATGAACAACACATGGAGATGATTGGATACATGATTTGATCTTCAATACTTGAAATTACAAAACCTAACTATGTTATACAATCTAAAACTACCTAAAAACTATGAAAAGAGAGCTTCCAGCCGTCCTCCCTATGCTTTGGCTCGGCATTTGGCTTCTATATATACTCGGGAGTTGTGATTGGATCGAATGACTGTGTGAAAATCCGAATAGGTCGCATTCTGCCCACCTTGCGGTCGCAAGGTGCTGGGTACCTTGCGTCCGCAAGGTCTCCAGTGTGTCTGGCCGTTTGATTCCTTTGTTGTTTCTTTTATGACGAGTACTGCCTACCTTGCGGTCGCAAGGTCTGAGGCACCTTGCGTCCGCAAGGTGTCCAGTGTTGACAATCTTCATTCTTTCTTTATTTTATTCTTTCTGGCCCTTCTTGAAATTTGCACTTAAAACCCTAGAGTTTCACGTATTTTCACAATTAACCTGAAACTTACAAAACTCGCCGAAAACATATATTAGTAACCAAAAGCCTCGTGAAATAGCATAATTTAAGTCATAGAAGTATATAAAATCGACGTATAAAATACATCGATCAAATACCCCCAAACTTGAACTTTGCTCGTCCACGAGTAAACAAATAAACTTATAAATACAAAAGCATATAAATAACAAAAGTTAAAATCTTTTTGTGAGGGTGACACTATTTACACTCCTCTATAAACCCACAAACTCAAGGAGACTCTTTCGAGTGACTCGACTATGCAGATAAATACAAAAACAAATAAATATTAAACTAAAATAAAACTACAAATAGAAAATAAAATCTTTTTGGTTTCAACCTCAAGTTATAGGTGTATGGCATGCACCTAATCTCAGTTTGGTGCTCACCACATATATGCAGACTTAGTCATATAAAACCAACTAGTCTTTTCTTAAGACTGCTACTACTTTTAATTTCTCCGTGTGTGTGTGATCACTAGTCTTAAAGAATTTCTTAACTAAAACAGTTTTATTAAGCTAAACACCACATTCATATGAAAATCAAAGCTTAATAGAAAATCATGCATTAAGAAGTATGAGATCTACCACCCAAACCTGGTCAGTTACAGACAGAAAGGTCCCAAGGATTTAAAAGACTTATACATCCATCCCATGCACTTCTATGTATGCCATACAATGCTCTCCTATCCAAATGACTTGTAATAGCTAATATTATGCTAACACAGTGAGCTTTTAGGGTGAATATCAGTGATTATGAAGTGTGTGATCAATTTCATGTTACTCACTTGACAATTAAAACAACATAAGCATTGACAAGAAGATCATTAGGTCTTTATTAGCTTGTAATGTAAGGCCAAGGTGTTGGGGGATATGAAGGAAAGGAGTAAGAATTCAAAGTGAGAGAGTAAAGCTACCCTTTATCCCTCATACTTCCAAGCATGTGACGCCCCGCTCCTTCGTTATCTCGGTTTGCGTGCTATACTTGCACTTCTTCTTTTGTCGACTGTATGTTTGGTTTGCGAGAGAGTCTAGATGTGTTTGAGAGACCACATTAAGACCGAAACATTATTAATAGACTCCATATAGTTGTTGACTTGCTAAAGTCACAGTCGTGACTTCGACGATAGTCGAATGCGGCGATTGAGGGTTTGCTTGCGTTTTGTGTTCGTGACCTCGGTTTGGGTCCTAGACCTCTATAAGATGGTTTATTAACATGTTTAGATGCATTAGACTTCAAGTTGGAGGTGTTCCTTAAGTCTATCGATGATTTGGAAGTTTATAAACCTTTTTGCTTTGTTTCGCCCTTAGCGATTTCCTTCGTTGCTTGTATTCTTTGTGTTTTCAACTTGTGAGAAGTTCATTTGAGTTATAGACCAAGTGTACTAGTAATTATCATTCTTGCACAATCATTGTTCATAGACTTGTTACCTTTGGTTATGAAATGACCAATTTATTACTTCACAGACCAGTCATGTTTTGGGCAAACTTCGGGAAACTTCTGGTACTAATCCACTGAATAGAATTTTCTAAAAATTTAGTATGTTTTACCTTCATATGTTAGGATACTCTCTGTAAAATTTGGTAATTTTCCAAGGTGTCTAAGTACCTTAATTAGGTCTTGACTTACGGCTGTGCCAGAATTCAGTTTTCAGAAAAACAACTTCTGTACTTGATTTTGTTGTAACCATATCTTGATGTATATAAGTCCAAATGGAGTAATTTAAAATTCTAAAATATAATTTAATGAGTCTAGTTTCATAAAAATCAAAAATCACCTCATTTGGAGTTGTGAGAGATTTATGGTCGATTTTACAAGATTGACTGTCCAGCCTCAGCTTTCCAGGCGCCCGCCTCAACATTGTGAGGCGCCCGCCTCAAGTACTGAGGGCTTTGCAAAATGAAGTTAGGCTGTGCAGGAGCCCAGGCGCCCGCCTCAATAATGTGAGGCGCCCGCCTCAACATAAAAATGTCTCTTACGGGATTTTTGCCCTGTTTTGAGTTTGGACGAATTATATCTATTCTACCCTCATTAAACCCCCTCTAAACCCTTCCTAACCACCCATACTTAACCCTAATCATGTCCTAACATTAGTTGGAAGTTAATTTGGGTTAGATTAGTGATCGATTAATCCTAATCTCTACTAATTGTACCAAGGAGTTCCCTATTTTGCCCTCATTACTTGGGGAGTATATATAGCCTAACCTCTTCACAATTCAGCCAAATCCTCTCATTTCTTCTCCTCCTTCTTACGTATTAGATAGAGAGAGACTCCATGGGAGATTCAAGCCCTAGCTTCTTCTCTCTTCGATCCAAGACGATCCAACCAACCGATTTCCTTCAAACTTCTTCGGAATCTTGAAGCCCTCGACGAGTAGAACAACTTCACCGGTCGGATTTGTGTTCTCTTGAGTTTTCACTCAAGCTAGGTAAGTTACCTTCTTTTTATTTTGGTTCATTGGCCCTAAGGAAAACAATATATGTGCTATTTGTGGGCAATGAACACCTTGTATGCCTTGTATGCCCATTTTGTGAATTGTTGGAAATATGAACTTGTTAATAACATGACTAGTATGATTTGAATGTTATTATGTGTTATAGAATATGGGTTGTGATTTATGTGGAGTTTTATGAATGTTAGGGCTTGAGAATCAAGCCCGAATTATTGGAGGATTTGTTGTTACTTAAAATGGGCATTGACGTGTAGGTTGATTTGGATGATGTTGTGTGTGGGGAGAAATGTGTTATCTCCTTGTTAAGGTTTTTATGAATTTAGGGCTTGGGAATTAAGCCCGAATTAATTTGGGAATTGTTATAAATTGAAGTGAGTGTCATTGTTGAGATTGATGAAATGTATAAGAAATGAAACTTAGTATTTAGACTCAACGGAGTCGAAATAAGTTCAATAAAGTGTTAATGAACTCGTGTTGAAGTCCTACGACATTTGGGTTTTGATTGATTATGATTATGATGAATTCTTGGATTTTTAGGCTTGGGAAACAAGCCCGGATTATTTTTGGGAGAATTATTATAAACTTGAATGTTGTGTTGGTTTTGGGATTTATGAAATGCGTATTTAATGAAGTGCGATATTAAGACTCAATGGAGTCATTTTAGGTTCAATAAGATGTTAGTGAGCCTTAGGTTGAAATCCTACGATGTTCGGGTTTGGTTGGTTTTGATCGTGAGTACCCGAGCATCTCGAGTTGTGTCCCATTTGTGACTCCCACGATATAGAGGTTTATTGGGGATTTGTTTAGGGCGTGCTCGTTAGGGCACGGAGCATTGGAGATCAACCTATGATCTCGTATTACTTTAAGAAATGATTATTTGAATGAGTTCTCTTTTAGGAATTGGGTCGAGTGCACATGAAAGCACTTGCGAGGTTATGACTACGGCTTAGTTTTGATACCCGTGAGATTGGCTTTGAAGAAGTCGAACATATATGACCGTTGGGACTATGGTTGAAGTCCGGTGTACCTTTAAGTGAGGATAAATGCTAAGTATGGATTTATAATTGTTCTTAGACTAAAATAATAGTCTTTGGATGAATCGTGAGTTGAGGACTATGTTAGACCTCATGTTTTGAATTCTTGAGCTTATATGCTACTTTTGATTGGGTGATGACTTGAGGATTAAGAGTACCTCATTATGTAGTTCTTGACTAAACTTATAAGTTGGTTGGATTTGTTAAGTATGTGCAAATATGTGCGTTGTTAAATTGGTGTGTAGAGCTTTACGTCCTACTTGATTTGATAAGTCCGCTCTTGACGGTCTTGGTTCTTGTTTGAGCATGCGAGTAAATATCTACTTGTGCATTTCATGTAAGTCCAGCTGGAATTATTTGGATTGGTTTTTCTGTCAGGGTAGGACGATACATCGCCTATACGAATCGTAAGATTCGTATTCGCTATGGATCGCCGTGCACTGGACCTCACACACCTCCATTGGCCCCGGTGGGAAGTTAGCCCATCTCGTAACCAATAGAGCGAATGGATTATGCTAAGCTAGACTGAGAAAGGGCTGCCCTTGCGGTGTAGCCGCTCAGTAAAAGTCGATGTAATCACAGAGCATCGATGTGGCACGAACCAGTATAACATTGTGTATTGCAGGAGCAACACAACGGCGCTATTGGGGTATCTTCTCTATCCCTTATGTGGCTTACTATAAGCACTTATATGAAAGAATATGTGCTATGTGGTTTATGAAGTTTATGTTACTTGGTGACTTAATATAAGTTTATTGTTGGTATACGATTAAGATGCCATGATTTTATACATGTTGGTGCATTATGTCATGCCACGTCATGCTATGCCATACAATTGCATTTAGTAACTTACTGGGTCATTATGACTCATTTCGTGTGTTTGTTTTCCTTAGTTTTGCAGTAAGCTCGTTAGTACGCGTTGAAGCTTCGAGCGCTTGATCGATAACAGGTGGTCTTCCGGGCGATAGCTTGGGGTTATTAGTATTATTGTATTTGTTATCTTGTGAGATACGGACGTGAAGTTATGTAAACTTTACTTGGGTAGTTATGTTAGTATCTTATTATTGTTTCATTTTGGGAGCCGACTTGTCGGGTCGAGCTGTTGTATTTAATTAGAAGTTATTCCGTTGTCTTTCCGAGCAAGTTTTAGCTCGCAAGTTCTAGTATTATGTTATTGTTATTTCTGTCTCCGACAATTTTAGTCGAGAGACATTGGTTTAGTTGTTAGTATTTATATCTTATTCGTTTAGTTGATTTGTCCCTCCGGCATGTTGTAGCCGTTGAGTGGTTGTCTATTAGGTTGGTATTCTGTTGTTTCGCCGGCCTTAGGTTTGCCGATGGTTTGTTGTCCGTGCGCAATGTTGCGTCACGCGAGTCGTAGAATTCTTGAGAGATAGTTATCTCTCAGCCTTGTATTCCTTAGTTTATAATTATAGGCTTTGGTCCCACTTATGATTCGCTTCCGCAGATTTTAGTTTTGGTTATTCGGTTTTGCCGTTATGGCTTTACATTCCAGTTTAGAGTTTGTTGGTTCAACTCTTGACTCGCACCACTACGCTTAGCGGGTGCTTGTCCGTCTTTTAGCTTGTCTTGATGGCACGACCTTGGGATTTCGCATTGGAGTCCGGGTCGGGTCGTCACAGTTGGTATCAGAGCTATAGGTTAGCTATTTCGCCAGGATAGGTTCCTTGGCCTAGTTTGGGTTGGGTTTATTGTTGAGTTATTAACGCTGAGTGTTCTTTGTAGGCGTATTATGTCGGGAACTTGGCGTGGAGCTAGTTCTATTATACCTTGTTCGAGTACAGTTCGTGGCGGCGAGAGGGGAGAGAATGTTATGGATCCGCGTGTGACTTCTCAGCAGATGTTTGGGATGGAAGACAATTCTATCATTCTTGCGAGATTCTTGAAGTTGGAACCTGAGAGCTTCGATGGAGGACCCGATGCTTCTAAAGCAAAACTTTGGATAGAAAGCATGGAGAAGATCTTTGCAGCTATGGGTTGTACGTCAGGAGAGATGGTGACCCTAGCAGTGTTTAAATTAACTGGTGCGGCTGACCATTAGTGGCATGTGTTACGAGATAGTTGGAGACACCATGGAGTGCCTCTAGCGTGGGAAAACTTCACGATGGAGTTTATGGCACAGTTTATTCCGGCAGTAGTTCGAGAAAGAAGAGAAGCGGAGTTCATGGCATTGGAACAAGGAGCTATGACGGTGGCTCAGTATTCAGCGAAGTTCACAGAGTTGGCTCGCTATTGTGGTTACTTGGTACCAGATGAGGCTAGGAAGACCCAACGGTTTGTGAAGGGCCTAAAGATGAAATATCGTAGGCAGCTCGTTCCGTTGCAACTTACGGATTACCGAGTCGCTGTGGATCGTGTGTATGCAATGGAGCTGGACATCGAGGAGTATGCTCAAAAGAGAGCCTCGAGTACTATTAGGGGAAATGATGGTAATAGAGGGCAGGCAGCACCTCAGAAAGTTAACCTATAAATCACACGTACTGGTAGACGGAGTGACGTTCCTACCTCTAGTCGGAGACGACGAGGCGGCGAGTTAATATGTAATTTTTGTATGAGGACAGGACATGCCGAGAACAGATGTTGGGGTAAGGCAGGAAAGTGCTTCGCTTGTGGCGGTGAGCATGTTCGTAAGGATTACCCGAAGATGAGGGTTAATCAGTCCGGGAGTACTAGTCAACAATCCAGTGGCTCCAAGAGAGACAGTGGTGGACGGCCTAGAGTTTGAGGTCGCGCGCGCGTGGCGATTGGCCATTGCGGAGTTTTGAGGCCTATCCGAAATAGGAAGATATATTCTTGTATATATATACGTAAATTATACCGTTGCTACTATTACCGTTATTATGAGTACACGTTTTAATCGGTAGCTCATGTGCATGCATACATACATTATATGGTGTATTGTGTAATATTGGTTGTTTGCTCAATCGGAAATAATACCCCAATGTGAGATCGATATATGATATGGTTTGTTTTGTGGATTACCGGTAGGTAATCGCATGTGGTGTATAGATTTTTGATTAGTCTATGTATATATAAGACTATGCTATATGTATAGAGTTATGGTTCTTATGGTTATGTAAAAAGGCCATAGTATGTATATTTATGAAGCATGAATTGTTTATTGATACTTATCGGTTTGGTATGATGTTTGTATATTCTATGAGGATATGTTTTATGTAATGAGTAATATTATACTATATTGTTGTTAAGGGTTACTATGCGAGTAAGATATACACTCGACTTGTGAGAAGGTTGAAGGTTGCGATTTAGAGGATAATCACGGCTGCACGGGAGAGATTGACGCTTCACCGTGAGTATTGAGATGTTAACGTTGTGTTAGGACGCTTAGTGTATGCATTGGTTGTAGACTCGGTCTAGAGCTTAAGAAAGGATAGTTTTGCGGAGTATGGACGTTACGGGCATTAGTAGCCTTGTCGATTCGTGGTGATTACTAGGAAATTATCTTGGTTGAGTGTACTAGGTACACGAGTTTTGTGATAGCTATGATTGTTGATTGTCAAGGTAATAGACCTTGTTACTTGGTCTGAATTTTTATTCAGTTACGTGCATTAGTTGTAGGAAACACCTACTTGATGCATTACATTGTAGTATACTAAATTCTCATTTCATCATTATTATCTCCTGCTCATTCATTTCCTTAGCATAGGAGACTATTAAAGGATGCTTAAAACCTTTTTAATCATGAACCTTCGCATCCTTGCAACGGAAGCTTTTGAGTATCCAATTTAGCCGGTACCCTAAATTGGTGATCAAAAGTGGTTCGTTGTTGAACTAGGATTGGTATGAATTATGGTAGAAATTGACTATACCCGTTACCAAATGGAATGGACTGAAATGGAATGAATTTTTAAAACACATCATTAATGTGCTATTATGTGTTCTCACCCGCGATGGGGAAATCGCGAGTGTGATTTACATGGTTTGAAATGCCAATTTGGCTATCTTTGATTTGTTTGTAAATTGCTCCATGGGCAATTATTAATTCTTGTAACTTAGAATCTTTTGTGCTTGAATTTCATGATGTGCCCCGAAACAAATAGTTTCGGTAGTTGAATGTGTTCTTATGTTGAAGTTTGGGATTTTGCCTACATGATTGGTGTAATGTGTTCTTGCGTGTATTCGTGACTCAAGCATGAGTCATATTGTTTCCGATAGAAGGTGTTTGATGTCGTGTCTATTGAGATTTCGTAGACTTTTGAATTTGGATTATTAGATTTAACCCTCGTGTACATTGTGGTGGTAGACTCAGAGATCGAGTCTAGGTAGATGGTTTTGAACTCGATGTATTGTGGTTTGTATCATGATTTAGAATTCGGGATGAATTCTTTTTAAGGTGGAGAGGGTGTGACGCCCCGCTCCTTCGTTATCTCGGTTTGCGTGCTATACTTGCACTTCTTCTTTTGTCGACTGTATGTTTGGTTTGCGAGAGAGTCTAGATGTGTTTGAGAGACCACATTAAGACCGAAACATTATTAATAGACTCCATATAGTTGTTGACTTGCTAAAGTCACGAGTCGTGACTCGACGATAGTCGGAATGCGACGCGATTGAGGGTTTGCTTGCGTTTTGTGTTCGTGACCTCGGTTTGGGTCCTAGACCTCTATAAGATGGTTTATTAACATGTTTAGATGCATTAGACTTCAAGTTGGAGGTGTTCCTTAAGTCTATCGATGATTTGGAAGTTTATAAACCTTCTTGCTTTGTTTCGCCCTTAGCGATTTCCTTCGTTGCTTGTATTCTTTGTGTTTTCAACTTGTGAGAAGTTCATTTGAGTTATAGACCAAGTGTACTAGTAATTATCATTCTTGCACGATCATTGTTCATAGACTTGTTACCTTTGGTTATGAGATGACCAATTTATTCCTTCACAGACCAGTCATGTTTTGGGCAAACTTCGGGAAAATTCTGGTACTAATCCACTGAATAGAATTTTCTAAAAATTTAGTATGTTTTACCTTCATATGTTAGGATACTCTCTGTAAAATTTGGTAATTTTCCAAGGTGTCTAAGTACCTTAATTAGGTCTTGACTTACGGCTGTGCCAGAATTCAGTTTTCAGAAAAACAACTTCTGTACTTGATTTTGTTGTAACCATATCTTGATGTATATAAGTCCAAATGGAGTAATTTAAAATTCTAAAATATAATTTAATGAGTCTAGTTTCATAAAAATCAAAAATCACCTCATTTGGAGTTGTTACCGATTTATGGTCGATTTTACAAGATTGACTGTCCAGCCTCAGCTTTCCAGGCGCCCGCCTCAACATTGTGAGACACCCGCCTCAAGTACTGAGGGCTTTGCAAAATGAAGTTAGGCTGTGCAGGAGCCCAGGCGCCCGCCTCAACATAAAAATGTCTCTTACGGGATTTTTGCCCTGTTTTGAGTTTGGACGAATTATACCTATTCTACCCTCATTAAACCCCTCTAAACCCTTCCTAACCTCCCATACTTAACCCTAATCATGTCCTAACATTAGTTGGAAGTTAATTTGGGTTAGATTAGTGATCGATTAATCCTAATCTCTACTAATTGTACCAAGGAGTTCCCTATTTTGCCCTCATTACTTGGGGAGTATATATAGCCTAACCTCTTCACAATTCAGCCAAATCCTCTCATTTCTTCTCCTCCTTCTTACGTATTAGAGAGAGAGAGACTCCATGGGAGATTCAAGCCCTAGCTTCTTCTCTCTTCGATCCAAGACGATCCAACCAACCGATTTCCTTCAAACTTAAGAATCTTGAAGCCCTCGACGAGTAGAACAACTTCACCGGTCGGATTTGTGTTCTCTTGAGTTTTCACTCAAGCTAGGTAAGTTACCTTCTTTTTATTTTGGTTCATTGGCCCTAAGGAAAACAATATATGTGCTATTTGTGGGCAATGAACACCTTGTATGCCTTGTATGCCCATTTTGTGAATTGTTGGAAATATGAACTTGTTAATAACATGACTAGTATGATTTGAATGTTATTATGTGTTATAGAATATGGGTTGTGATTTATGTGGAGTTTTATGAATGTTAGGGCTTGAGAATCAAGCCCGAATTATTGGAGGATTTGTTGTTACTTAAAATGGGCATTGACGTGTAGGTTGATTTGGATGATGTTGTGTGTGGGGAGAAATGTGTTATCTCCTTGTTAAGGTTTTATGAATTTAGGGCTTGGGAATTAAGCCCGAATTAATTTGGGAATTGTTATAAATTGAAGTGAGTGTCATTGTTGAGATTGATGAAATGTATAAGAAATGAAACTTAGTATTTAGACTCAACGGAGTCGAAATAAGTTCAATAAAGTGTTAATGAACTCGTGTTGAAGTCCTACGACATTTGGGTTTTGATTGATTATGATTATGATGAATTCTTGATTTTAGGCTTGGGAAACAAGCCCGGATTATTTTTGGGAGAATTATTATAAACTTGAATGTTGTGTTGGTTTTAGGATTTATGAAATGCGTATTTAATGAAGTGCGATATTAAGACTCAATGGAGTCATTTTAGGTTCAATAAGATGTTAGTGAGCCTTAGGTTAAAATCCTACGATGTTCGGGTTTGGTTGGTTTTGATCGTGAGTACCCGAGCATCTCGAGTTGTGTCCCATTTGTGACTCCCACGATATAGAGGTTTATTGGGGATTTGTTTAGGGCGTGCTCGTTAGGGCACGGAGCATTGGAGATCAACCTATGATCTCGTATTACTTTAAGAAATGATTATTTGAATGAGTTCTCTTTTAGGAATTGGGTCATGCACATGAAAGCACTTGCGAGGTTATGACTACGGCTTAGTTTTGATACCCGTGAGATTGGCTTTGAAGAAGTCGAACATATATGACCGTTGGGACTATGGTTGAAGTCGGTGTGTACCTTTAAGTGAGGATAAATGCTAAGTATGGATTTATAATTGTTCTTAGACTAAAATAATAGTTTTTGGATGAATCGTGAGTTGAGGACTATGTTAGACCTCATGTTTTGAATTCTTGAGCTTATATGCTACTTTTGATTGGGTGATGACTTGAGGATTAAGAGTACCTCATTATGTAGTTCTTGACTAAACTTATAAGTTGGTTGGATTTGTTAAGTATGTGCAAATATGTGCTTTGTTAAATTGGTGTGTAGAGCTTTACGTCCTACTTGATTTGATAAGTCCGCTCTTGACGGTCTTGGTTCTTGTTTGAGCATGCGAGTAAATATCTACTTGTGCATTGCATGTAAGTCCAGCTGGCATTATTTGGATTGGTTTTTTCTCGAGGTAGGACGATACACGCCTATACGAATCGTAAGATTCGTATTCGCTATGGATCGCCGCACTGGACCTCACACACCTCCTTTGTTGGCCCCTGGGGAAGTTAGCCCATCTCGTAACCAATAGAGCGAATGGATTATGCTAAGCTAGATAGGCGAGAAAGGGCTGCCCTTGCGGTGTAGCCGCTCGAAAAGTCGATGTAATCACGAGCATCGATGTGGCACGAACCAAGATAACATTGTGTATTGCAGGAGCAACACAACGGCGCTATTGGGGTATCTTCTCTATCCCTTATGTGGCTTACTATAAGCACTTATATGAAAGAATATGTGCTATGTGGTTTATGAAGTTTATGTTACTTGGTGACTTAATATAAGTTTATTGTTGGTATACGATTAAGATGCCATGATTTTATACATGTTGGTGCATTATGTCATGCCACGTCATGCTATGCCATACAATTGCATTTAGTAACTTACTGGGTCATTATGACTCATTTCGTGTGTTTGTTTTCCTTAGTTTTTGCAAGAAGCTCGTTAGTAGCGCGTTGAAGCTTGAGCGCTTGATCGATAACAGTGGTCTTCAAGGCGATAGCTTGGGGTTATTAGTATTATTGTATTTGTTATCTTGTGAGATACGGACGTGAAGTTATGTAAACTTTACTTGGGTAGTTATGTTAGTATCTTATTATTGTTTCATTTGGGAGCCGACTTGTCGGAATCGAGTATTTAATTAGAAGTTATTCCGTTGTCTTTCCGAGCAAGTTTAGCTCGCAAGTTCTAGTATTATGTTATTGTTATTTCTGTCTCCGACAATTTTAGTCGAGAGACATTGGTTTAGTTGTTAGTATTTATATCTTATTCGTTTAGTTGATTTGTCCCTCCGGCATGTTGTAGTCGTTGAGTGGTTGTCTATTAGGTTGGTATTCTGTTGTTTCGCCGGCCTTAGGTTTGCCGATGGTTTGTTGTCCGTGCGCAATGTTGCGTCACGCGAGTCGTAGAATTCTTGAGAGATAGTTATCTCTCAGCCTTGTATTCCTTAGTTTATAATTATAGGCTTTGGTCCCACTTATGATTCGCTTCCGCAGATTTTAGTTTTGGTTATTCGATTTTGCCGTTATGGCTTTACATTCCAGTTTAGAGTTTGTTGGTTCAACTCTTGACTCGCACCACTACGCTTAGCGGGTGCTTGTCCGTCTTTTAGCTTGTCTTGATGGCACGACCTTGGGATTTCGCATTGGAGTCCAGGTCGGGCTGTCACAAAGCAAAAGGAAGTTTTCCCTATTTAGGCTAGGACCTGCAAAGACTACAAGTGGAGGGGTGCTTTCTGTAACTTTTTAAGTTTTCTTCTTTCCCCCCCCCCCCAAACTTGTTTTGGGCAATGTATTCTTCTAAAAATATCACATCTTTCTAATCAGCAGAATTTTTCTAACATATTTTCTCTTGAAAGCTATGCTTCCATTTGAATCTTTGTTTACACTCTTCTTCTTCCGTTTCATTTTTCGTCGACACATGATTTTTTATTTTTTTTCGACGACGGAAAGAAGAAGCCTTAAAAAATAGCCTAACTGAAAAGAAGTGGTCCTCCCAAATAAATTTCCCACCCACATCCTACTCTCTCAAAGGGTAGGCTAAAAGTGTATAGGCTTTTAGGGTTAAGTTAATGTGGGTAATAGAAACGATGGCGAATGGGGGTTTAAATAGTGTGCTTAGCACACTCCATTCTTTTTCATTAGGCTCAAAGGGGACACTAGGGATATATTTTAGTATAGGTCAGGGAATATTTAGGCTCTAACGATCCAAAGATGGCCTAAGTCATTTCTTAATGCCAAATGCTCACATAGTATTTAAAGCAAGTAAGACAACACAAAATGTCATATCAACTATGGGAATTGGGGTTGAGTGTTTAGCATCACTGGATTTCACATAAGCATTCGCTAGGACAGATGGTAGGGACAATTGAGACTAACATGCAGACACGGTTCGAAAGTGTGCTTGAGATATATAAATGAGAAAAATCCAAGGGATCTAACTATCATGCAATTAATCCTAAGTTACAATTTAATGCAACAATTATGTTCGAATGGCTATGCATCATATTCTTGTGCATATCTTGTTGAAGTGAAATAGGTGTTATAAACTTTATAAAACTATTCTAATTAATCCATAATTATGACTGGTGTGAGTGCATGAAGAATTTGGAGAAAAGTAAAAGTTTCGCAAAATTAAGCAAATTCGGGATCTCTGACTAACTATGCGGTTCATTGCACTAATCTCCTCATTGACTACGACTAGCATTACCACACCTAAACTCGAGGATGAATATTTTGAATTAAATATAATTTTTTATTTTTATTTTTTAAAGAAATTGGGAGATGATGACGATGACACAATTGTAAGGAACCTCAAGGTCCTTCCTATTATAGTATTCTGGTCATGCCAACAACTCCGAAAATCAGAAAAAATAAAAACAGGAAAAATAGGGTGAAGAGTTAAATGGTCATCAAGAAAAGAAATTTTCTTTCACCCTAACGACATAGCCCAACTCCATTCCTCGTTAGGCTAGGACACTAAGACTTAAAGTTTTAAATCCCCCAAACTTATTTCTATTTTGTCCTCAAAATAGAGGAACATATTAGAGGATTGATGGGGTAGGACAAATATAAAAAGGGCGTGCGGGTCCACCTAACGAAAGAGGACGGAACTTGGGCCTCGACTCATGGTGAGTCGGGCGGAAATAACGAGCGAGGACGAAACTTCGGGGATCGTGCCGGAGGGAATCCATCTGATTGGACAGATTACGTCCCACGTGTTGTTAGCCCAAAAAAATTCGATGCAGTCGACGCATTTGGGCCAAGCTGTTGACCCATCATGTCATTTTGGAGGACTGACTTCCTCCAATCTGTTGGAGATCTCCACGAGTGGGTCCTCTCTCCTCCTCTTGGTTCCTCCTCTTGAGGAACCCTCACTCTGGTGGTGCTCAAACAAAATGGCCCTAGTATGGCCAGGACCGGCCTTGACCTCTCGCGTGTTTGGGCATTCTCACGCTGCCCCTACACAAATCGGTAATCAAATGCGGGCGAACCCCGCATTCGTCCTACCTCTAATAAGGGTCTTGATTTGGCCGTTGATCAAGCGGCCAACATCAATGGACCCACCGGTCATAATGGTGTAGGTCAAGATAGCCCTCTCCCAATTCACCGTGTTTTGGTGACTTGAGGGCATGAGGCGTCCATAAACAAATTTATACACGGCTTGGCCGTGTCTTGGAGGAAGGACTCTCTCATGGTGCGTGGTCCATATGGTGGATTACGGCTATAGGACCACTCCACACCGGGAGAGCAATGGCGGCATTCACTACCTCGGCAGGGATACGGGGTGGAGGTGTGTGCTATAGTTATCGGCACCAACCTTAAAGTTGGAGGTGCCGAAATGGGTGTTAATGCTTTGGGCGAAAAAATCAACTACTATATTCCTAACATTAACGGTGTCTAGCACACCACCATCCATGCCAATGTTGCCATTGGCGTAGAATTCTCGGACAATAGGGACTACGACATCCCTGCGGAGAATCTAACAAAAGCCCCCACCTACAAGTTATCGGTTGGGATGGATACCAAAGTCTTGACCTTGAATCCTTTCGGGCACCAAGGACTTGGAGAGTTTAGCCTGTACCTTTCGATGCCTCGTAGGACACAAAGCGAGAGATGTCAAAATTATGCTCTTCCTCCCGGCGAGGATGAGATGAGCGTATTTTCTTCTACGCCTAACATTTTTGTTTGAAATTAAATTTAAAAACTAAAAGTTTAACAATTAAAATGTGGTTTAAAAATTTAAAATTAAAATTTATTCTAAAGCATGCAAAAAATTTTATCTACATTAAAAACTATCTAGCACCCTAGCATGAAAATATTTTACGTATGAAATTAAAAAAGGGTGTTAGTGTTACTTGATTAAACTGAATAGAGTGAGTGCGGCGGAGTGGAGCTTGATCTTAAATGCAACAATGGAAGTTTTCTTCTTCTTCTTCTTGCTCTTCAACCTTGTGGAGTGCAATGATGGAAGGATGGATGAGGGAGGTGAAGAGTTTTGAAGAGGGAGAGAGATCTTGAGAGTATGTGCTTGGGATCTTGAGTGATCGCTGAATTTGGAGGGTTGAGGCTGCTGCTGGATGGAGAAAAAGAAGGAAGATTTCGTGTGTTTTTCTCGAAGAGAAAACCCGACCGAATATATATAGGGACCTTGCGCAAGTGCACACACCTTGCGTCCAGGGGTCAAAGCGGTTGAGATTCTGCGATTCCCACATGATCGACAAGACGCTGCAGATATCGTATTCTTTGGGGACCTTGCGGTCGCAGGTCCTTCACACTGCGTCCGCAAGGTGGAAAAAACTTCCTTCTTGTTTTCTTTCCTATCTTTTCAACAGTTTGCAGTTTAGCCCTTCCGTTAACTTTCATTATGTCTTGGATATTTCCTGTATATAAAAACTAAAAAAAAATTCTAAACTAAAATTATTAGTAACATATAAATACAACACTAAGATGTTTTTCTCCCCCAAACTTAAATTTTGACATATTTAATTAAAAATTAAATGTCCACAAATTAAGTTTAACGGAGAAAAGCATATTTAAACTAACTATAAAAACTAAATTACATTCATCATAGTGGGTTGCCTCCCACTTAGCGCCTTTGTTTAATGTCTTTGGCTCGACCAAACTGCAAGCCTAATCTCGTGGTGGTTCATTGTCACCAAAGCGGATTAACTCAATTGTTCGTCAACCGACATTGGCTCAAAATATGGCTTGAGTCGGTGTCCATTCACTTTAAACACTTCATTATTTTGGGGTTTTGTATATCAACACCTGAGGATAAATGTACAATTCTAAAGGGACCGGACCATTTAGATTTTAACTTTCCTGAATAACCTTAACCTAGAGTTAAAAAGTAATACTTTCATACCGGATGAAGCATTTTGTTGGCTAATCCCATGTCATGATACTTTTTGGTCTTTTCTTTATACGTCTTCGCATTCTCATACGAATTTAGCCTATGCTCTTCTAACTCATTTAACTGAAACAATCTTTCTTCTCCAGCCAATGTTAAATCTAAATTTAATTCTTTAATTGCCCAATAGGCTTTATGCTCAATTTCAACTGGTAAATGGCAAGCTTTGCCATATACCATTCTATATGGACTCATTCCTATGGGTGTCTTAAAAGCAGTTCGGTATGCCCATAAAGCATCCTTGAGTTTAGATTCCCAATCTTTACGATTAGGCCTAACCTTTTTCTAATACTTTTATTTGCCTATTGCTTACTTCTACTTGTCCGGATGTTTGTGGATGATAGGTGTAGCTAACTTGTGAGTTACACCATGCTTTCTAAGAACATTGTTTAACAACTTATTGGTAAAATGAGTTCCCTGGTCACTTATTATGGCCTTGGGGACTCCATATCTAGCAAATAAATCTTCTACAAACTTGACTACTGTTTTTCCATCATTAGTCTTGGTTGCTACCTTCTATCCATTTAGAGACATAATCAATCGCTACTAAAATATACTCACAATTATTGGACACAGAAAGGGACCCATAAAATCAATACCCCAAACGTCAAAAATTTCAACTACTAAATTAACATGTAAGGGCATCTCGCTTTCTCTTCCTATACCACCTCTTTTTGACATTTGTCACATGTTCTATAAAAACAGCTCACAATCTCTAAAAAAGAGGCCAATACGCACTGATTGCAAAATTTTCCTTTTATTACCACTAAAATGACCTCCACAAGAATATCCATGGAAAATTCCATGATACCTTGTTGGTCTTTTTCTCGAATACATCTTCTTATTAAAGAATCGAACAAATTTTGTATAAATGAGGAGCTTCCCAAAAATAATTTTTAGTTTCCGCTAAAAATTTCTTCTTCTTTTCGAATGATCAAAATCCGATTAATGATATCGACACATAGTAGTTGACAAAATCGCATACCAAGGGTCGAATCTTTAATGGCTAAGAGTTGTTCATCAGAAAATTGTCATTTATGGGGATAGGATCATCAAGAAATTGACGCTCAAGCAAGGGTGAAAATTCTAACCTAGACAAATGGTCGGCTACAACATTCTCGTTCCTTTTTATCCTTGATAGTTATGTCAAATTCTTGTAACAATAACATCCATCTAATTAATCTTGGTTTAGCATCCTTCTTACTTAACATATATTTCAATGCGTAATGATCGAAAAATTATCACCTTTGATCCTAGCATATGATCTAAATTTTTCTAAAGCATATACTATCGCTAAAAATTCATTTTCAGTAGTGGTATAATTCAATTGAGCATCATTTAGAGTTCTACTAGCATAATGGATCACATGAGGCTTTCTATCTACCCTTTGTCCTAACACGGCTCCAATTGCAAAATCTAATGCATCACACATGATTTCAAAAGGAAGTGACCAATCGTGCCGCCGGATAAAATTGGGGCAAGAGTTAACTTTTCTTTTAATAAATTAAAAGCTTCTAAACATTCTTTATCAAAAATAAATTGTATCTTTTGCTAGCAAATTACATAGAGGTTTACGATTTTGGAAAATCTTTTATAAATCTTCGAAAAACCAAAGATGGCCAAGAAAACTTCGAACTCCTTTAACGAAGTGGGAGGGGTAGTTGTGAAATAACTTCGATTTTAGCTTTGTCAACTTCAATGCCTTTATTTGAAACAACATGCCCTAAGACAATTCCATGTTTTACCATGAAGTGACTTTTCTCCCAACTTAAAGTTAAATTAGTTTCACAAAGATCTTTTAGGACGATGTAAGGTTTTCTAAACAATGATCAAAAGAATTTCCAAAAACGAAAAATCATCCATGAAAACTTCTACGCATCTTTCAACTAAATCGAAAATATAGATATCATGCATCTTTGAAAAGTAGCGGTGCATTACACAACCCAAAAGGCATTCTCCTAAAAGGAAAAGTACCAAAGGGACATGTAAAGTTGTTTTCTCTTGGTCTTCAGTGCAACAGGATCCGATTATACCGGAAAAACCATCAAGAAAGCAATAATATTCATGACCGGCTAATCTTTCAAGAATTTGGTCAATAAATGGAAAGGAAAGTGGTCTTTCCTAGTTGCCGCATTAATTTCCTCAAATAGATACACATTCTATAACCAGTTATAGTCCTTGTAGGGACTAATTCATCTTTCTCATTTTTAACAACAGTAATTCCTGATTTCTTAGGAACTACTTGGACAGGACTAACCCATTTACTATCTGATATAGGGTAAATTATACCCGCATCTAAAAGCTTAAGAACTTCTTTCCTAATAGCTTCTTCCATGTGTGGGTTAAGTCTTCTTTGTCTTTCTCTTGAAGGTTTACTACCTTCTTCTAAATGTATTTTATGCATGCACATAGAGGGACTAATTCCTTTTAAGTCAGCTAAGGACCATCCTAAAGCTTCTCTATGTGTCCATAAAACTTTTAACAAACTCGCTTCTTGTTTTTCTGTTAAGTCGTCTGCTATAATAACAGGCAAAATGTTACCTTCCCTTAAAAATGCATATTTTAAGTGGGATGCTAATGGCTTTAATTCTTCGACTCTGGGAGAATTAATGGATGGCATGAATTCAGAATTTTCTACTTTAATAGTTTCTTTTATTTTAGCCTCATTATTCTCTTCTTGCTTTTCTTCCTTATTTTCTTCCTCAATATTTTCTATCTCAATTTCTTCAAAGAGAGATTTTAGAATCTCTACTTCATCATCTTTGATTTCATAACTTTCTTCTACTACTTTCTCAAACTCATCAGAATTATTTTCTGATTCTATTTTTATTTCTTTTTCTTCTATCTTTTTACTAGCTTCTAACTTTTCTTTCTCTAATCTTTCCTCTTCTTCTATTTCTTTTTCAATTTCCTCAATGTCAATTTTTATGGGAGGGATAGGGCTATCATCGTAGACAATAAATCTATCTCTCTCATAACCTTCCTCTTCTTCAAAAGTTTCGGTTGATAATTTTTCAATTTCATCTATTAAAAACAGGCACTTATGTCGCTAGGTCTATTCATAGCATCAAACACAGAAATTTCAACAGTTTCACCTAGGACTGACATTGTTAGTTTACCATTTTTCACATTAATCATTGTATTGGCAGTTGCCATAAATGGTCTGCCTAACAATATTGGGACTTCATTATTGGTGCATATCTTCCTTTCCATCTCTAGAACCACAAAGTCAACTGGTATGATCAATTTATCAACCTGAACTAGGATATCTTCCACTATACCGAAAGGATATTTAACTGAGCGATCAGCTAATTGTAATTGCATAGTAGTGGGTTTTAGTTCTCCTAAACCTAACTGTTTATAGACCGCGAAAGGCATCAAATTAATACTTGCTCCTAAATCTAGCATTGTTTTCATCTTTTTAGAGCTTCCCAAGGAGACTTGGATATTAAAGCTACCTGGGTCTTTCAACTTAGGTGGTAATTCGGGTTGTAAAACTTTTAAACAACAATCTTTTCATTGTTTTCAAACTTGTGTTTCTTAGAGTGAAGATCTTTGAAAAACTTTGCATACGCTGGAATATTTTTAATAACATTAAGCAAAGGTAAATTAACATTTACTTTGGATAACATATTATAAATTTCTGAAAACTGTTTGTCCATTCGGTTTTTCATAAGTCTTCTTGAACGGAATTGAGGAACATAGGTGGTGGAGCCACATAAGGTTCCTCTTCTTCTTGATCCAACTCTTTTTCAACTTCAATTGTATTATCTTTATTTTGAATTTCTTTTTCTTGTTCTAATTCCTTATTTTGAACCTCTACTTCTACTTCTTTTTCTACCTCTTGATTACTCAAGTCATTATTTTCTTTATTACTATCACTATCTTTTTCAGTTTCTTTTTCTATTACTTTTTCAGAATTTTCAATTATATTAGAAGGTGGATGCCACCAGGTTTGCTTATTTAAGGAGAAATCTTGGTATGATTGATCCTACTACTTAATTTTAAAATTTTGTTAATGTTTATTTCATACCGGTAGACCCAGTATTAGACTAATCGGAAGACATAAGTTCTCCTTTACCGGAAGACTTAAAGGTTAGTACTCTTACTTAGTCTATTTTTTTGCTAAAGAGGTTTCTAAAGCAATAAAGTGGGTCAAGGATAAAATTTGGTACTTAAGAAAATATCTTAAGTTCCCGCTTTTTCAAAACTGATATTTTCTCGCCCTTAAATAGTCCTTGAACCGTCATTTGCAAACTTTACAAAACCCTTTGAACATAAATCTTTTTCTCTCTCTCTCTCTCTCTGAGTAACTACTTTCTGCAAATTCAAGTTCTTCTTCTTGTTTCTTCTTCTCATCATCAGCAATGGTACGCTTCTCTCTACTCTACTCGTAATTTTCTATGAACGTTTCGCATTTCATTATCAACCTAAAATCCTTTTGGAATTCAAACGGTCATTTTCGAGTTTATACAGTGATTCGCCATTGTTGTTCTTACAAACTTGAATACTAACAGTCGTTTTTGTTTATTCATTGTTCATTCTTATGAAAACTTCTGTTAATGCATTTCTCGAGTGTGGTTTCTCTAAACATTCTAGGGTTTCAAGTTTTTGCTTTGAAAATTTCAATTTATTTTAGAAAACTTTGAAATTCCTACTTGTTTAGATGTCTAGATGAAAAGCCCTAACTTTTATTTTGTTTTTCTTTCAGGCAAGAACTTCAAAATCAAAGCGACAAATGGAAGGCTTTTGACCCGAAAATGTCATTCCTCCCAATTCAAATATCAACCTTCCAGGATACCCCATCTATCCCTCCTCTCATGACATTATTGTCGCTTTGGACCCGGCTATACATTCCGGCATGTGCATTGACCTTCAATCAACTCTATATCTGCCGGCCAAAGCTTCCGAGGATATGGACGCCTGGGATTCCCCTCTTCGCCTCAACGACAAAATTACAAGATCTTCCCGGAAGAATTTTATCAAAGAATGGAGCTCATGAACTGCATCGCTCTTCGTGGGTGGATTCGAGGCCGTCCCATCTCGTCACCGCTAAATCTATTTCCACCATCATCGGCGTGCATTACGGAGGAGTTCTTTCAAAGAACCATGGCCGAGGCTTTACATGCCTAGGAAACCATGAGGGAGTAGACACTCTCCGGGAGCCACAAGGAAGATGTCTCAGAAATTTGTTCCCTCTTGACGCCTATTGCACACCACCTTTTAGACAAGGGCTCCTATTCAAGAGTGGAGCACATGACATGTTTATCGGCCAACAAATCAACCCGACCGGTCGTATTTCTACAACTACGTCTCAACTGGGGGCTCATCATTTTCGACGAGCTAAAGCAATGGGTGGAGAAAAGCTAAGAACAACCCCACTTGCAAACGACCCTTTGTCAGGCTAATCAATGCCCTTTTGAGCGATGATGCAAACATCAACTCTTCTTTAAAAAGAAGATGAGTTGTATACAAATGCCAAGGAGAAGCAACTCACGCCTCGTTTTTCAAGAAGAATACACCGAATACGAGAACAAGCGCCGGATGCGTAAAGGTCTACCGCGGTCTCTCTTGACAAAGTGGCCAAGCTGCACCTTATCTTGGTCACCCGCTTCAATATGGAAGCACATGTAGCGAACAGACCTACAAAAAGGCCTCTGCAAAATTTGACGATCAAGTGGCCACGGACCTCCATCTAAAGGCCAAAGGCCTGGCTGATGAGGCAGAACTGCTGCTAAGGTCCAAAATAGTAGCCAAGGGCAAAGCCAAGAAAACAAGGCCTAAGTGGCACCTCCAACTCGAAGAGGAGCAGCCAAATGGATCGTAAAGGAGATGAAGGAAGGCCGAAGAAGGCACCAGGCCAATCTAGCCATTCCTCTCCTCCATCTACCCAAGCCAAGCCATCCTCTCAGCCACCTATCCAATCCAGCCAACCACCTTCACCAACTCCTATACCCACTCGCAAACCAAAACGAAGGAAACTTTGTAAAACCTTTGAAGACCAGCCACCAGCCTCCTTCAACCTCTACCGATCTACCGAAAGCTACTGAGTCTCCTATTCACCGAGGAAGAAAAAGGAGAGCTACCGGTCCCCAACCCTCTACCGCCAGCCAACCAACTACCTATACCGACGCCCAACACTCAACTGTCAACCCTTCATCTATACCAACTACCGACGCCCAACCAACTACCGACGCCCAAACCTTACCTGTCAACGCTTCATCTATACCTATCAACCCTTCATCTATTCCTCCTGAGTCATCTACTCAGAGGAATTCACCACCTCCGGAGGAGTCTATCCCTCAGGAGGAGCCTCAAAATCAGGAGGAGCCACCTGTAACCCCAACTCCTTCTCCTCCTTCACCCTTTAACTACTCACCGACCCATCCACACCTTCCTCACCACCCCAATCCCAACCAACTTCTTCAACCACACCACAACCTTTAGACCCTCGCCGCCAAGTTCCTCTCGAACTTTCAAGAGTGCATCTATTCACTCCTACTCATCAACCTTCTCAACCTCCTCAACCTTCCCTTCAAAAACCAAAATCCCTCTTCTACCCTGCCCCTTCTTTCTGGTTCTCTACCGAACCCATTCCCCAATCCTCCCACATCAGTGAAAATTCTGACACTGATATGGAACTGGATTCCCCACCAACCCCTCCTCCACCTTCCCCTATAACCCTATCCTCTTCCACCAAAACCATACCAACCCAAGACTCATCCTCTTCTGCCTCCAGAACTCCCCATCTCCAACAGCCCATCAGGCCTGCAGACTCTGCCTCTGCCGACACCATTCACATTGGCCAAGCATCTACTTCCCATCAGCCAGCCAATGATGAAGTTTTGTCCCGGAATGCCATCTACCAACGGCGGCGAGCTCACAAGCATATCTACGCTACTGAAGTAGCATCGCGCCAAGGCCAACGACCGAATCGCCACTACTCTTCGACAATTTCAAGAGGATGTCGACTCGTTTTGGACGATATGCGGCACGACTTCACCGATGTCAAGATCAACATCGGCTCAACGAGATGAAGGTTGCCGTATCATAGGCTCCATTTTCTACGAGTTATTCCACGCCATCACTCTCCATCTCGCCACTGGCCGCCCTCCCATTATGGAACTCAACAACCTCGCCGCAACTCGCTCATGATATTATGAATGCCAACCGTGATCGTGATCCGCCATCACCGGAGAAGCAAATGAGGTCTATCAACGTAATGCCGATGGAAGAGAAAAGACGCCTTCGTGAAGAACCGACTACCGTTCTCGCTCCACCGCACTCCGACCGATGCGTATGACGATTACCAACGAAGAATGGAAGAGCTAGAGCGAGAAAGAAGAGAAAAGGAGGTCGCAGACAAAGGCAAAGGGAAAAGACCTTGGTAGCTTATGTATCTTTTCTTCCCTTTCCTTTGTATTTATCTTATTTTTGAAAACTCGTTGAATGTAAACATCTTGTTTATAAATACAGATGATTACTTGCTTTTTCAAAAATTACATTGTTTAAATTCTTGTCGCTTTATTGTTTATCTAAATTAGAATTTAAACATTCAGCTTTAAATTTATTTAAACCGCCGCTAATATGTGTTGTTCTTTTGACTCTCTTATTCTTGTATGCACTTAGATTAGTCCCTTGCATTTGAGGTGTTATTCTCGTTTAATAGAGGCATGTCTACCGATTACTTAATATATAAAATTTCTACATGCTATTATCTATTAAATAGTTTGTTTTAAAACCCTCATTTGTAGTAATGATGACTAGATATAAATAGGAGGAGATTGTTGATTCTTATGTTAAATTTATATCCGATCAAGACATTACATTAGTTTTATACTTCTGGCTAATCGGGCTGTGATCGATTAGCGTGGCAACCGTGTATAGAACTTTGCCGTGTATAGTTTTTGTAGGACTTTTCAGATCGGCGGAAGACCCTTCTCGCCACCTGAAGACTCGCTCAAAGCTTAAGATCGGTAGACCTCGTGTCCACTGATCCGCTTCTACGTGTCCTCTCCAAAAGCTAGTCGGATTAATTCAAACTTATTCCCATATATTATTTGAATTAATCCAAGTCATTCCCTGACATGTCAAGGCGCCGAAAGCAACTTTCCGAAAAGCAGAAGACCTTTTCGTCTCCGAACAATGAAAAGCAAAAGCTGCATCGCCCCCTACTTTGTGCTTTATCTCTCGATCTCGACACCAAATCGCCCACCTTTTTGAAGATCTCGAAATGATTATCTCGCTCTAGATATCGTGAAGACGAAAATCCTTGATCGACCCCCATGCATTTAATGCATTTATGAATAGAGTTGTTGAAGTCTTCGCCCTCTCCAACGGATTCTTTTGAAATGCACCTGCTATTAATACTGCCATTGAAGACTGGAACCAAGAGACAACTGTATAGAATCAATCGAACACTTAAAGAATTGCTCGAATCTTCACAACTCCAAGTCTTTCACCAAGCATTCAATAGATCCTTAACGATCTAGAAGTCCTCGTCAACAACAAGAAGTCGCTCTTCAACATTTATTGCTTTATTCTTCTTGTTGTTAACTTCCATTAACTATATTACGCACTAATTAAATATCTTGTATTTACAGATATTTAATTCCCTAGACCCAAACACAAGTCAATATTTTGTACACGATCCATTAGGGATATTCTTTGTAATTGATCTAAGTGGAAAACATAGTGCACAATTTAAATCCAAGGTTGACTGCCTTGGTGGTGGACGTAGCACTCATTATAGTGTGAACCATCCCAAAATACTTGTGTTATTTCCTACTGTCTGTCTATTTATTGAACTGCTTAGTTTCCTTGTTTACATTATCCATTTCAGCAAAACTTAAGTAATCTGTAAAAGGTCTACCGGTAGTCCTTATCGGCAGACCTGGAACAACTTTCTTGAAGGTCTTCCGCTACTTGATTCTTTTCATAGATTGCAAGTAACTTTCAAGGAACTTACTTTAAAAGTTTTAAAGTGTTAATAAGCTATTCAACCCCCCTTCTAGCTTATTATTGTGCTTATTGGGACCCACAGTTATGTATATTGATGGATAAATTATTATGTTGTTCTCCGGCATGATTTTAGTCGTTGAGTATGTTAGACTAGAATCTTAGAGATAGTGTAATGTTGGGTTCCGGTTGTAACGTCGCCGATGACTTGTTTTATTTGTTGCTATATATTTATATTGCATGACGGAGTTTTGCTCTACGTGCCCAATGTTGCAGCACGTGCGTCGAATTTTTGGACCGAGAGATTAATTATCTCTTTGGTTGTATTTAGTTTGAGTTTGTTAGCTCGGGCGCCACTATGATATTATGTTTTGCTTCCGCATGTGTTTTAAGTTGTTGGCGTATTGCCGTTATGGCCTTACCGATTATTTGTTATTTGCTTGTTATTATTTGTTTCCCGGTGGCAGGACCTTGGGATCTCGTCTTGGGATCCGGGTCGGGTCGTCACACCCTAAACCTCCCTAATCATCATTAATCCTATCCTAACTTGATTACCTATCTCTAAGTGTTTTTTGGGTGGATGTAATGGAGGGATTAACATCACAAAAATATATTTTAAAGCTCCATATAATAGTGACACTTGTCCCACTACTATTTTGACTTCACAAATGCCTCAAATCAGCCTTGGGGCTTCCCATTTGTTGCATTCTCTTCCAAAAACGTGACAGAGAGAGTTCTTGAGGGCTTGCTAGGGTTCTTGAAGGTTTCCCCTTGGATTCTATAGCTCCCTTCCTCCATTGTTGAAGCCAAGCCATAGGATTGAAGAGCTTGAAGAGTAGAACACTTCCAACCAAATAGTTTCTCCATTTGATTTCTTGTGTGTGGTTTACAAGTAAGTTACTTTTCTTGTTTTTGGTTTTGGTACTCATTGAACCTAAGGAAAACAAAACCTATGCTTTTTGAGGTCAATGAGTACACATACTTGCCTTATATGCTTTCAACTTGTGTTTTGAACCTATAAATTTGTTAGAAGCATGTGTAGGATGATTTTATGACTATGGAAGCATGTTATTACCTTTCATCTTGTGTATTTAAGATTGTGAGAATGTTAGAAGCAATATTTACATGTTTACTTGAAATGGTGCTATGTGAAAATATCCTAATTGTGGCTTACTTGGTATGTTGGTATGTAGATATGTGTTCTAACCTTTAATTGGACTATATGATGAATATGAACTACATTGTAGTACTTTGGATAGCTTTTAACCTAGTTGGACTTAGCAATGAACCTAGGTTGGTTTTTGAAGCATATAGCTTCTAATCTCTAAAGTTGGAAATTTGTAGTAAAGACTCAACGAAGTCGACTCTAGGGAATAATCGAACATGTTGAACAATACTTTTAATCCCTATGAAGTTTGGACACCGTATGGTCAAGATTACCAACCTACAAGTTGGGTCTGATTATGTGCGATCGAGTTCGTTGTGATTGTTTGGTTTGGAGCAATGAATTGCCTTGACATGATTTATGGTAGAAATTAATATCCTACTTGATCGGATGAGTTCGATCTTGTCGAATTCGATTCTTATTTAATTATGACGAGTAAATATCTACTTGTGCATCACATTGAGTCCAGCTGACATTATTTTGTTTGATTTTTATGTCAGGGTATGACGATGCATCGCCTTCACGAATCGGGAGATTAATGTCGCTATGGATCGCCGTACCTGGGACCTCACACACACCTCCACTGTAGGCCGCAGTGGGGAAGTAGCCCCTTTGCCGTATCAATACGTGTGTCACAGGATGCTATTAGCCGGTGGAGTTCGGTATATCGATGCGAAGTCACGAGCATCGTAGTCACGATATTGGGTTAACAAACTTTATCGCAGGAGCTACGTGGCGGCCGGGTCTATATCATATCCTACTTGTATGATTTATTACTCACACTTATGTGAATAATGTGCTAAGTGCTATATGATGATCATCTTCCATATTTATGATAAATTCTATGCTATGACATGAACATGAACATGCATTTTTAGTAGCTTACTAAGTCTTTATGACTTACCCTATTTGTTTGTTTTGTTTTCCTTAGATCCGAGCCAAGGAGAAGGTCCTTGCTAGATTCGCCGTATCTGAGCTAGATAGCTAGTGAGCTTGGAGGTTGTACTTTTGAGACTTTGTATAGTGAGTCTTTTATTTTGGCAAGGACGATGGGAAGCAAGTCATCTAGACGTGACTTGGGTTTTTGTGTTAATTGTATAACTCTTGAATATTCTAGACTTATAATCTTTTGTAAGCCGACATCTATGTCGTTCTTTGTTTATATGTTATGGTTCACTATAGCTTATTCCGCTCATTAATCTTTTAAAGTATTATTGGTGTTGTTGTCTCCAGCATGTTGTGTCCGTTGAGGTTATTATTATGCATGTGTTATAAGTGAAGGAGTAGTTGTTGGGTTTTGGCTGTAACGTCGCATAAGACTTGTTTATTTTATGTAATTTTCGCCCAAGTGTAGCCGAGTTGTTAATCATATGCAGTGTTGCGTCATGTGAAATTTTACATTCCTACTTGCGCATGCTTGTCTCTTGTATATTTGGACGGTTCGGCTTGAGATTTCGCATTGGAATCCGGGTCGGGTTCCTCACACCTTGGAGGTGCATTCTTCTTAGCAGGTTGGTCTAGTTAGCTAACAAATCTTCATCCATTTCACCATTAAGCTCCTTACGTGGACAGTCGACAAGGTCACCAAAGTTTTAGCATGATCACAAATTATCAGGTAGTATATTATGAACTCTTCCAAATTTGTTTTTCATGCATTACTAGCATGTATGTTATATGTCAAATAAATGTAACTTCCATGACCTATGAATTTATCTATTTCCTATTATGACAAAAAAATTTATAAATACATAGTTAACATTGATTTTTCGAGTTTGTCTTTAGTTGCCATTCACCTTTGTTATTTCTGAAATTGATGATGCTTTGGTTTCCTACTTTCATTTGAGATATCGGAGTAAACTAAAAGAAGGGATGACAACAGGTTGAGTTTGGGTTGGATCTTCCATACTCCTAACGCAATCGTAATAATATAGTAATTATATTTACATGTTGGTCGGGTTAGGAATGGGTCAGCAGGTCCAACCCTTGGGTATGTTCAGGGGGTCCAGCCGTCAAGGGCCCCTAATTTTGGGGGGACCCGAGTTCATGTATTCATTTTTATAGGGGTGTATGTGTAATAAAGCTAAAACCATTATAATTTTTTTACTGTTCTTAATCTCAGCTAACTAAACTAGCCCTGTAGGCACGAGCACAATATGGACGGCAATGACCTCTCTTATTCAAATTTTTGAGTTTTGAGACCAACTATTTTTAACTTTCAAGAAATAATTCGACCACTTGACTTGTCTATTATATTAGCCTAGCATTCCCAATTTTTGTATTCAATCACAATCAATTGATTCTCTATCTTTCTTCTCTTCCAATTTGTGAGTTATGAGAAAGCCTTGTTGAGTAAATTACGCAACTGTGGTGGTGACTGGAGACTTTACTGATTTGCGGACAAACTTGAAACAAAACTTCGATAAATATTAGAATCCAATTTGGAGATTTTATCAAATCTCTTTGGCAATTGGCAAAACTTATTAATAAAATAGAGGATTACTAATATAATTGCAGATTTACAGTTTTGCAGAAGCTAAAATGTGCAATTTGCATAAAATGTTAGTTTAAATATAATTATAATCTATGTTGTGAATCATTTATTCATTTTTAAAAAAATTCTTCTATAGCTCTACTATTACAGATTGACGAATTGATTATTGATATTTTACTGATTCAATGATTCTGTGTGATTCATGAGGTTTTGTTTTATGAATTCCAATTAATGAATTTGACCTTAATTGATGTTGCATTTTTTCAAAACTTTGTATGCCGAAAAGTGAAAAAATGGTGTGTATATATATATATATATATATATAATAGACGGTGGCCCTCAATAGTTTAGGGCCGACGGTGAACCCAAACCCACCAGGATTTATATGGGTTTCAAGTGGGTACAATTTTAGAAACATGTTTTCATTTAGGACCATCAATTTTTTGGACATTTCATTTAACTACAAATTGGCTGCCAAAAGACAAAAATGCCATTAATGAAGATAGATCTAATCCGGCCTAAAAAAAAATCAAAAAAGCTGATGCCATGTAACACCCCGGATTCTTGCATGTGCATTGTGTGCTTGCCTTCATGCATTCTTGATGTTCATTAGCATGTTTACTTAGTCTATATATGTTTTAGAATCATTTATAAGTCATTCAGGAAGCTCTTAACATGTTTAGAATCATGTTTGCATGCTTGTTGAATTGCCGGTTCGATTGCTTGTTTAGTTCTCCTTCTTTCCCTCCTTCGTTTGGATTGTTCGGGTGTTGTTTGAGGGTGCTTGTGATGAGCTTTAAACTCATTTTTGTTGGGGTTTGAAACCCCATTGATTTGGCTAAGTGTTTGGGGGTCTTTTAGGTTGAGTTTTGAGCCATTTTGGGTTTGTCGGGCTTGCCCTCGCAAGGTGGAATGACCTTGCCCCCGCAAGGTAGCCAGAAAATGGTGTGTTGTGCATCCTGGGAGAATGCGGTCGCAAGGGTATGGGGACCATGCGACCGCAAGGTCCCCGAATCTGTTTTCCCTGTTTTGCTGCTTTACGATTTTTGCTCCTAAACCCCTATTCAAAACCTTTTCTAAACCCCACCTAAACCTCCCTAACCCTCCTTACTTATGTCCTAACATCTCTAACAAGTTTTAAGAGCGGATTAAGAGAGCTTTAGTGATCAATTAAGCCACAAAAATCTGATTTTAAGACACATTGTGTTGACACTTGTCCCACTCAGTTTTTAAACCAATATAAGCCACAATCTGAGAGTTTGACTCTCATTTCTCTCCCTCACTCTCATTTCCATGGCTTCTTGAAGCATTCATCTTGGTCTTCCTCCATGATCCTTCATCCATTTGCTCAAGCCACCTCCATATGAAGTGTAGAGCTTGAAGAGTTAAGCATTTCCTACCGAATAGATTTCTTGTTTGCTTTCTTGGGTGTAGAATACAAGTAAGTTACTTCTCTTCTTCTTTGTTTTAGCTCTCATTGACCCTAAGGAAAACAAAGCTTATGATGATTGAGGTCAATGAGGACACATATTTGCTTCTTATGCCTTCATCTTGTGTTTTGAAAGAATGAGCTTGTTAGAAGCATGTATAGGATGATTTCTTGTCTATCAAAGTTTATAATACTCTTTCATCTTGCCTATTTAAGATTATGAACATGTTAGAAACATGTATTATGTGTGTTGCTTGAAGAAGTGCTATATGAGAATGCCCTAATTTAAGCCTACATGATATGTTGTTATGTTGTTATGTGTTCTAACCTATAAATTGAACTTTATGATGAATATGAATCACATTGCAATGCCTTGGTGAATTTATAACCTAGTTGAACTTAGAAATGGCTTAGGTTGGGTTATGACGCACATAGCTTCAATTTCTCCAAAATTGGGAATTTATAGTAAAGACTCAACGGAGTCGACTCTAGGGAAGATTTGAACATGTTGAACCCTAATTTCAATCCCTACGAAGTTTGGACATCGTTTGATTGGGTTTACTCAAATATGAGCTTAGCTTAATTGTTTGCAACAAGTTGTTATGTATGATTGGTTTTGAGCAATTAATTGCCTTGACAAGATTTATGGTAGAGATTAATAACCTACTTGGTCGGATGAGTTCGCTCTTGTCGAATTCGATCCTTAATTGGTTTATGTCAAGTAAATATCTACTTGTGCATCACATTGAGTCCAGCTGGCATTATTTGGTTTGTTTATTACGTTAGGGTGGGACGATGCATCGCCTTCACGAATCGTGAGATTCGTGCTCGCTATGGATCGCCGCACCTAGGACCTCACACACACCTCCACTGGGCGCAGGGAAGTAGCCCCTTTGCCGTATCAATACGCGCCATTGGCTTGCTAACTAAATCGAGTAGGTTCTCGGTATATAGTCGATGAATTCACAAAACATCGATGGCACGATCCAGTAACAAAGTTTATTGCAGGAGCTACGAAGCGGCCGTGACTATATCATATCCTACTTGTATGATTTATTTTACGCACTTACGTGAATAATGTGCTAAGTGTTATATGACGAACATGAGCCATAATTGTGATAAATGCCATGCTATAACATGAACATGCATTTTTAGTAACTTACTAAGTCTTTATGACTTACCCTATTTGTTTGTTTTGTTTTCCTTAGATCCGAGCCGAGGAGACGGTTCACGCTAGATTCGCCATACACGCGTTTGGTTGCTTGTGAGCTCAAGGTTGCTCTTTTGGGACTTTTGGTAGTTAGACCCTTTTGTTTTGGCAAGGACGTTGGGAAGCAAGTCACCTAGACTTGACTTTGGGGTTTTTGTTGTTGTAGTAAACTTAATGACTTAATACTTAAAATCTTTTGTATGCCGACTTATATGTCGAGCTTGTTTATATGTTGATGGTCCACTACAGTTTCTTCCGCTTAACACTCTTTTAAAGTATTATTGTTGTTATTGTCTCCGGCTGTAACGTCGCCGATGACTTGTTTATTTTAAGTTATTTTCCGGCCAAGTGTAGCCGAGTTGTTATTTGTATGCGATGTTGCGCCACATGAATTTATAATCCTACTTCGCATGCTTGTATTCTTGCTTATTTGGACGGCACGACTCTGGGATCTCGCATTGGGGTCCGGCCTGTCACACCGGTATCGAGCTATAGGTTAGTTGTCTGGCCAGATAGGTTCCATGGCCTAGGTGGGTTGGTTATTTGTGTGTTAATTCTAACGCCGAGTGAATTCTTGTAGGGGTTCGATGGAGAATCCTAGGGATGGCAATGGCCGTGGTAGAGGTAGGCCCGGAGAGGTCCCCGAGCTCGAGGCCGAGGTCCACGTAATCCTGGGTCCGGATATGACAAAGTTACACCGTAGATTGATGGCTTTTCTAGGCAGGGCAGGCCAGGGAGGTCAAGCTGAGGGAGCACCACCACCTCGACAGGAGGAAGTTGTACCACCACCGAGACTGAGAAATGACACCACTCTTTTAGAGAGATTTCTTAAGCTGAAGCCTAGTGCATTTCTTGGGGAACCGAAACCTAGGAGGCCGAGTTGTGGATGGAAGAGATGATCAAGGTATTATCCATATTGGGATGTACCGATGAGGAGAGAGTCATGCTAGCGACATTTAAGTTCAAGGAGCCGAGCAATGGTGGAATGTGTTGAAGGAAAGTTGGGAGAGTCAGCAAGTTCCTATTACTTGGGCTAATTTTCAAAGGGAGTTTAAGAATGAGTATGTGCCGGATGTGGTTCGCAACAAAAGGGAGAAAGAATTTTATGATCTTGAGCAGGGTAGTATGACTGTAGCGGAGTATTCCGCGAAGTTCACCGAGTTGAGCCGCTATTGTACGTATTTGATTCCTACTGAAGCACGGAGGACACATAAGTTTTTTAAGGGGTTGAGAACTAAATTTAGGAAGTAAATTCTAGCACTTAAGCTCACTGATTATCGGAGTGCAGTTGATAGAGCTTATGAGGTGGAGCAAGATATTGAAGAGCACCGGAGCAAGAATAATTCGGGTAATGCACGACAGTCTGTTCAGAAAGCTAATTGATCGATGTATTTTATACGTCGATTTTATATACTTCTATGACTTAAATTATGATATTTCACGAGGCTTTTGGTTACTAATATATGTTTTCGGCGAGTTTTGTAAGTTTCAGGTTAATTGTGAAAATACGAGAAACTCCAGGGTTTTAAGTGCAAATTTCAAGAAGGGCTAGAAAGAATAAAATAAAGAAAGAATGAAGATTGTCAACAACGGACACCTTGCGGACGCCAAGGTGCCGTGACTTCTGCGACCGCAAGGTAGGCAAGTACTATCATAAAAGAAACAACAAAGGAATCAAAGCGGCCCGACTTTTGGAGACCTGCGGAGGCCTTGAGTACCCGGCACTGCGACCGCAAGGTGGGCGGTGCGACCTATTCGGATTTTCACACAGTCATTCGATCCAATCACAACTCAGTATATATAGAAGCCGTTCGAGCCAAAGCATAGGGAGGATGGCTGGAAGCTCTCTTTCATAGTTTTTAGGTAGTTTTAGATTGTATAACATAGTTAGGTTTTGTAATTACAAGTATTGAAGATCAAATCATGTATCCAATCATCTCCATGTGCTGTTCATTGTCTATGATGAACTAAATCATCCATAATCTAGGTTGGAGGTAACTTGTATCGAATTTATGTTTTGATTCTTATATATATATATGTCTATTTAAATGCTTGTTGATTGTGTTGTTTATCAACCCCTATATTATTTTGCTTTGAACAAATGAATGTAATCGCAAATAATAAAGGCTTAGAGGTGCGGATAACCGCATGACCAAGTGCATATGTCGCATTAATCGCTCACCAACACAATAAATTGGACCTATCGATGCACGAGAGTGATAAGTTAGACTGTAGTTCTTACATGATCTAGGTGACGATAGATCATAAATCTAGGTGACTAGATTAACAGCCTCGTGCTTAGGATATAGAATGGATGAATTTTTGCGGGGATGGAGGTCGAACCAATTGTTCAAACGCACTATATCTATTTTAGTGAACGAACCCAAGACATTGAATGACATTATTATGAATTGAACATAAAGGAGATATAAGTGAAACCCTAATCCTAGATTGCCACCCACCATAAGATCTTAATATCTCGTTATTACCGCCTAATTAGTTAAACATCTATAATTAGTAGTTTAGAGTAGAATTAAAACTTAAAAA
>CM028383.1:57925894-57956015 GCA_013146195.2 Codonopsis lanceolata
AAACAAAACTTATTCCTAAAGATTTGTGGTTTCTTGGACCTAAATTCTAGGAGTTGTTTTTTGGTAATAAAATCTTGGTCAAATCTTTCACCAAACCGTGCCTTTAATCCTAGTCTAACCATGATTGTTGACCACTTTCATATTGGTAACAAAATCCCATTAGTTTGGTAAGTTGTTGATTTTTTCCTTAAGTTCTAATCATTTTCCTTGTAGTAGACATTTGTTTTGGGTGTGTGTAGGAGAAGCGCATAACTATATAGTGGGGGATTCGTGCTTCTTGGAGGCTCAGGATAAAGAAAACCATAGAGGCGTGAGCTGATCCAGGAGTTTGCCAGTTTTCTGCAGACCAAGTGCAGCAGTTCGCATGTTCAGAAATGTTATAACATTGGCAGACACATTGAAAATTCTGAAACTGTTTTGTGCTTTCTGTTTTGTTTAAAGGAGGCTGTTTTTGTTTCTTCCCACGTTTTGTTTAACCTATTTATGTGGGGTTTTTTGTTCTCCAAGATTAATTATCTTGTGAGAGATATTTTTTGTGTGATTTCACATAGTTTTGTAAAACAATTCATCATTTTAGTGAAATCTTTTTTGGCCATGAGGCTAGATCTACAAGTATAAGCTTGTAGATTGTTTGTAAACTTTGTGATTAATTTTGTGCTTTTGTATTAAGTCTTCCGCCGTTTTTGTTATTTTTCTCTATTGTGACTTCCATTGTAGGCTGTTTCACAAGTTACATTGGAAACTACAAGCGCTTTGAGAATCCTAGCTACTCTCGCGTTCTTTCAATTGGTATCAGAGCCTCCTCTTGACATCACTAAGAGTAGATTCTGGTTGTAGCCATGATGGTTTCTCAATATGAGAATTTTGTTCATCCTCCTACATTAACGAATAGGAATTACTCCAATTGGAATGTTGAGGAATTTGATTTTGATGAAGAGTCAATAGCTCTTTTATCAACCAAGTTTAAAAATATTTTGAAAGCCAAATAAAAAAATAGATTTTCATCTTCAAACTCCAAAGCGCTTTCAAACATGAGTATTTTAAGGTTTCATAATCAAATCTCATTCCAAACCTACGAAAATCTTTTACCAACCCGTTTGCTAAACAGTCTACATCAAGTGATAAAAATAGTGATTTTATTCGATGTAGGGCTTGTCAAGGGTTTGGTCAATTTGCTAAAGATGATGTTTCAGGTTTGTTTGACTTTGGTGATCATGAATCACTTGCACAATCTTCAGAACCTGCACATGATTACTGCCAAAACATTCGGATCACACCAAGTCCTGGAAGTTCAACCGATGTGATTCGAATGTGATACCCAATGTGATTCGAATGTAGCTACATCGGAAGTCACATTGAGAAAACTCGGCGATACTAGGAACAAATTCGAGAACAAGCGAAAATCGATCCGGTTGAAGATCATGAATATGACATACCATGCAAAGTTCCAAAATGCATCCCTTCAACAAATCATAGGTAATTTTCATGATGAGGTTAATCGGGTAAGGTAGATTATAGAAAAATTGATTGCTTGTCTACTCTAGAATGTGAAGATATCCATGTCTCATGTTTTGTAGAACTTGATCAATTTTGAAAAATAATTTGGGTTCTTGGTTTAGTAAAAAACATAAGCGTGTTGAGACAACTTTTTATGAGCCAAATGATCAAAGATTATGAGTTTCACATTGATGTGTTAACCATGTATTGTGATAACACCTATGCAATTAGTATAGCAAAAAATCGGTTCAACACTTTAGAACAAAACACATTGATATAAGACACCACTTTATTAGAGACATGGTTGAACAAAGATTATTTGCATTGAACATGTTGAGACTTAAAATCATCTTCAGCGATATATTTGCCAAGTGTCTTGTTTTTGAGATTTTTCAATCTTTGGAAATCTCTTGTGTTTTGTGTGCTATATGATTTTACACTTGATAATTATAAAAAATTAGGCATGATTGCATTTGTATTTAGAGGGCACTCTAGATCATTGACTCACATGTTTATGCCTTTTGTTGTTGCTTAGGAATTACATTCAATATCAATTGTGATTTTTTAATTCTCTCTCTCTCTCTCCCGGTTCTTGAGTATGTTTGAAGTCCCTGAAAGGAAAGAGCTACCTTTTGAAATTTTTGGGATCTTAATTTGTCAAAGGTACTATGGAACTTAGGTTCTCATGGGTTGATCTTGAGTAAATTGACTCCCCTTAGTGAAAAAGTGTGAAAGCTACCCCCTAAAAAGAGCTACCTATGAACAAGGTTTGTGGCAATTTTCTTTTTGGGACTATGAATCCTCGGATTTCATGGGTTGATCAAAAGTTAAGAGGCTTCCCTTAGTAAATAGTGTGAAAGGTTCAAGTGGCATGTTTTATAGCTTGAAATAAAGTAGAGGCTATATTCCTAGGGAAATAAAATACCTATGGATTTTTGTTGTGAAAATATATATGATCTTGGGAGAGAAATTGGTTGAGAAAACAAAATAAATACAAAATTGAAAATAAAATCATTTTGGCGAATGCAACTACATTAGAACTACATCATTTGATCCGGTCTTTATCACTTGTGTGATTGCATTTTTTTTTTTTGCCTAGCTTTTAGTTATCATGTTTTTAGGCATAAAATTTTAGGACATGCATTGTTGGTAAGAATATCATCTTGGTGAAATTTTGTTCTAAAATAAAGGGTGCAAATCAATTTCAAAAATTTCCATGTTGAAAAATATTTTGTGGTTGTCTAATTTTTGTGTGGAACTAAGAGGTATTGAATTTGGATATGATGAGCTCGGTTATTGCTAGTGGTGTGATCAAATCATGGTGAACACTTGATTGTGTTTTTCAAAATCTTGGATTTTGAGAGTTCCTATATGGTTTATCCCTCTTCCTTTTCGGTCAAATAGGGAGAGAGATCAAGTGTTTCGGTGATGATGATGATTTTGTATGCATGTGAGTGCATCATTGGTATGTTCTTTTGTGCTTAATGGTTTCGATTTTATACCTTGCACAAATTCGTGGGGAGATGAGTTTTTCTAACCTATGCAGGTTAGATGGTTTGATTGGTGTTGAATAAACACTTGTCTTTTTGATTTGACCAGTAAAGGCTCAACAAAGGGGGAGATTGTAAGGGAAAATAGGCATGACCTATTTTGGTCTTGTTTTCACCTTCTTGGTCATAAAGTTTTGGTGCATTTTTGGTAACAAAATCTTTAATTAGATTTTGTTTTTCCTTGGTCCTTAAGGTTTTATCATTTTTGGAAACAAACTATTCCTAAAGATTTGTGGTTTCTTGGACCTAAATTTAGGAGTTGTTTTTGGTAATAAAATCTTGGTCAAATCTTTCACCAAAACCGTGCCTTAATCCTAGTCTAACCATGATTGTTGACCACTTTCATATTTGGTAACAAAATCCCATTAGTTTGGTAAGTTGTTGATTTTTTCCTTAAGTTCTAATCATTTTCCTTGTAGTAGACCTGACCGCAATTTTTGGGTGTGTGTAGGAGACGCATAACTATATATTCGGGGGGGCGGGATTCGTGCTTCTTGCAGAGCTCCTCAGATAAAGAAAACCATAGAGGCCGTGGAGCTGATCCGAGGAGTTTCTCGCAGGTTTTTTTTTTTTTTTTTTTTTTTTTTTTTTTTTTTTCTCAAAAGTGCACCGGCGTTAGCCGCATGTTCGTAAATGTTATAACATTTTTTTTTTTTTTTTTTTTTTTTTTTTTTTTTTTTTTTTTTTTTTTTTTTTTTTTTTTTGAAAATTCTCAAACTGCTTTTGTTTTTCTTGTTTTGTTTTTTTTTTGTTTCTTCCCACGTTTGTTTAACCTATTTATGGGGTTTTTGTTCTCCAAGATTAATTATCTTGTTTTTTTTTTTTTTTTTTTTTTTTTTTTTTTTTTTTTTTTTTTTTTTTTTTTTTTTTTTTTTTTTTTTTTTTTTTTTTTTTTTTTTTTTAGAGATTTTTTTATATTTTTTTTTTTTTTTTTTTTGTGTGATTTCACATAGTTTTTGTAAAACAATTCATCGTTTTTAGTGAAATCTTTTTGGCCATGAGGCTAGATCTACAAGTATAAGCTTGTAGATTGTTTGGTAAACTTTTGTGATTAATTTTGTGCTTTTGTATTAAGTCTTCCGCCGTTTTGTTATTTTTTGTCTATTGTGACTTCCATTGTAGTGTTTCAAGCTACATTGGAAACTACGATTAGCGCTTTGGAGAATCCTAGCTACTCGCGTTCTTTCAATTGGTATCGAGCCTCCTCTTGACATCACTAAGAGTAGATTCTGGTTGTAGCCATGATGGTTTCTCAATATGAGAATTTTGTTCATCCTCCTACATTAACGAATAGGAATTACTCCAATTGGAATGTTGAGGAATTTGATTTTGATGAAGAGTCAATAGCTCTTTTATCAACCAAGTTTAAAAATATTTTGAAAGCCAAATAAAAAAAATAGATTTTCATCTTCAAACTCCAAAACTGCTTTCAAACATGAGTATTTTAAGGTTTCTCATAATCAAATCTCATTCCAAACCTCTGAAAAATCTTTTACCAACCCGTTTGCTAAACAGTCTACATCAAGTGATAAAAATAGTGATTTTATTCGATGTAGGGCTTGTCAAGGGTTTGGTCAATTTGCTAAAGATGATGTTTCAGGTTTGTTTGACTTTGGTGATCATGAATCACTTGCACAATCTTCGAACTCCGCACATGAAAACAAAGGTGCACGCCTAAAACATTCAAGATTCCGCAAGTCCTGGAAGTTCAGCCGATGTGATTCAGAATGTGATACCCAATGTGATTCCGAATGTAGCTACATCGGAAGTCACATTGGACAGAAACTCGGCAGATGCTGGAACAAATTCAGAACAAGCAGAAAATCAGTCCAGTTTGACTGATCATGGATATGACATACCATGCAAAGTTCACAAAATGCATCCCACTTCTCAAATCATAGGTAATTTTCATGATGAGGTGTCAGGTAAGGTAGATTATAGAAAAATTGATTGCTTGTCTACTCTAGAATGTGAAGATATCCATGTCTCATGTTTTGTAGAACTTGATCAATTTTTGAAAAATAATTTGGGTTCTTGGTTTAGTAAAAAACATAACTGTGTTGAGACAACTTTTATGAGCCAAATGATCAAAGATTATGAGTTTCACATTGATGTGTTAACCATGTATTGTGATAACACCTATGCAATTAGTATAGCAAAAAATCCAGTTCAACACTTTAGAACAAAACACATTGATATAAGACACCACTTTATTAGAGACATGGTTGAACAAAAGATTATTTGCATTGAACATGTTGAGACTTAAAATCATCTTGCTGATATATTTGCCAAGTGTCTTGTTTTTGAGAGATTTTTCAATCTTTGGAAATCTCTTGTGTTTTGTGTGCTATATGATTTTACACTTGATAATTATAAAAAAAAAATTAGGCATGATTGCATTTTGTATTTAGAGGGCACTCTAGATCATTGACTCACATGTTTATGCCTTTTGTTGTTGCTTGGGAATTACATTCAATATCAATTGTGATTTTTTAATTCTCTCTCTCTCTCTCTCCCAGTTCTTGAGTATGTTTGAAGTCCACAAAGGAAAGAGCTACCTTTTGAAATTTTTTGGGATGCTGCAATTTGTCAAGGTACTATGGAACTTAGGTTCTCATGGGTTGATCTTGAGTAAATTGACTCCCCTTAATTGAAAAAGTGTGAAAGCTACCTAACGAAAAAGAGCTACCTATAAACAAGGTTTGTGGCAATTTTCTTTTGGGACTATGAATCCTCGGATTTCATGGGTTGATCAAAAAGTTAAGAGGCTTCCCTTGGTAAATAGTGTGAAAGGTTCCAAGTGGCATGTTTTTATAGCTTGAAATAAAGTAGAGCTATATTCCTAGGGAAATAAAGTACCTATGGATTTTTGTTGTGAAAAATGTACGATCTTGGGAGAGAAATCTGGTTGAAAACAAAAATAATAATAAATACAAAATTGAAAATAAAATCACAATTTTGGCGAATGCAACTACATTAGGAACTACATCATTTGATCTGGTCTTTATCACTTGTGTGTGATTGCATTTTTTTTTTGCCTAGCTTTTAGTTATCATGTTTTTAGGCATAAAATTTTAGGACATGCATTGTTGGTAAGAATATCATCTTGGTGAAATTTTGTTCTAAAATAAAGGGTGCAAATCAATTTCCAAAAATTTCCATGTTGAAAAATATTTTGTGGTTGTCTAATTTTTGTGTGGAACTAAGAGGTATTGAATTTGGATATGATGAGCTCAGTTATTGCTAGTGGTGTGATCAAATCATGGTGAACACTTGATTGTGTTTTTCAAAATCTTGGATTTTTGAGAGTTCCTATAAGATGGTTTATCCCTCTTCCTTTTCCGGTCAAATAGGGGGAGAGAGATCAAGTGTTTCTGGTGATGATGATGATTTTGTATGCATGTGAGTGCATCATTGGTATGTTCTGATTTGTGCTTAGTAATGGTTTCTGATTTTATACCTTGCACAAATTCAGGGGGAGATGAGTTTTTCTAACCTATGCAAGTTAGATGGTTTGATTGGTGTTGAATAAACACTTGTCTTTTGATTTGACCAGAAAGGCTCAACAAAAGGGGAGATTGTAAGGGCAAAATAGGCATGACCTATTTTGGTCTTGTTTTCACCTTTCTTGGTGTGGCACCCCGACCCGGATTCCAATGCGAAACCCCAAGTCGGACCGCCCAAATATACACAAGTAAGCATGCGCAAGTAGGATAATAAAATTCGTGTGGCGCAACATCGCATACAAATAACAACTCGGCTACACTTGGCCGGAAAATAACTTAAATTAAACAAGTCATCGACGACGTTACCGCCGGAACCCAACAACTACTCCTATAATTTTAACACATGCTTATAAAAACCTCAACGGCCCCAACATGCCGGAGACATCAACAACAATAATTCTTTAAAAGAGTGTTAAGCGGAAGAAACTGTAGTGAACCATTAACATATAAACAAGCTCGACATATAAGTCGGCATTCAAAAGATTATAAATATCTAGTAATCAAATTTACTACAACAACAACAGAACCCTAAGTCAAGTCTAGATGACTTGCTTCCCAACGTCCTTGCCAAAAACAAAAGTCTATCTATAAAAAGTCCCAAAAGAGCAACCTTCTAGCTTGCTAGCAACCAAACGCGGGTAAGGCGAATCTAGCGTGAACCGTCTCCTCGGCTCGGATCTAAGGAAAACAAAACAAGCAATAGGGTAAGTCATAAAGACTTAGTAAGTTACTAAAAATGCATGTTCATGTTATAGCATGGCATTTATCACAATTATGGCTCATGTTCATCATATAGGACTTAGCACATTATTCACGTAAGTGCGTAAAATAAATCATACAAGTAGGATATGATATAGTCACGGCCGCTTCGTAGCTCCTGCATCAAACTTTATTATACTGGATCGTTCCACATTAATGCTCGGTGATTACATCGACTTTCATCGAGAACCTACTCGATTTAGATAGCAGCCAATGGTGCACGTATTGATACGGCAAAGGGGCTACTTCCCCATTGCGGCCAACAATGGAGGTGTGTATGAGGTCCTAGGTGCGGCGATCCATAGCGAGCACGAATCTCACAATTCGTGAAGGCGATGCATCGTCCCACCCTGACGTAATAAACAAACCAAATAATGCCAGCTGGACTCAATGTGATGCACAAGTAGATATTTACTCGACATAAACCAATTAAGGATCGAATTCGACAAGAGCGAACTCATCGGCCCAAGTAGGTTATAAATCTCTACCATAAATCATGTCAAGGCAATTAATTGCTCAAAACCAATCATACATAACAACTTGTTGCAAACAGTTAAGCTAAGCTCATACTTGAGTAAACCCAATCAAACGGTGTCCAAACTTCGTAGGGATTGAAATTAGAGTTCAACATATTCAAATCTTCCCTAGAGTCAACTCCGTTGAGTCTTTACTATAAATTCCCAATTTTGGAGAAATTGAAGCTATGTGCTTCATAACCCAACCTAGGCCATTTCTAAGTTCAACTAGGCTATAAATTCACCAAGGCATTGCAATGTGATTCATATACATCATAGAGTTCAATATATAGGATAGAACACATAACAACATAACAACTTGTCAAATATGCTTAAATTAGGGCATTCTCATATAGCACCATTTCCATCAACATATATAATACATGTTTCTAACATGTTCAAATCCTTAAATAGACAAGATGAAAGAGTATTATAAACTTTGATAGACAAGAAATCATCCTATACATGCTTCTAACAAGCTCATTCTTTCAAAACACAAGATGAAGGCATAAGAAGCAATTATGTGTCCTCATTGACCTCATACATCATAAGCTTTGTTTCATTAGGGTCAATGAGAACTAAAAAGAAGAAGAAGAGAAGTAACTTACTTGTATTCTACACCCAAGAAAGCAAATGAGAAGATTAATCGGTTGAAAGTGATCTACTCTTCAAGCTCTACACTTCTTATGGAGGTGGCTTGAGCAAATGAGTGAAGGATCATGGAGGATGAAGATGAGAGCTTCAAGAAGCCATGGGAGAGTCTTGGAGAAGAGGAATCCCGTTTTTGGAGAGTGAGGGAGAGAAATGAGAGTCAAAATCTGCAAATGTGGTGTATATTGGTTCAAAAACTGAGTGGGACAAGTGTCATGAGATTGTGGTCTCCTTAAATCTGATTTTTGTGGCTTAATTGATCACTAAAGCCCTCTTAATCCACCCTTAAAACTTGTTATAGATGTTAGGACATAAGTAAGGAGGGTTAGGGAGGTTCAGGTGGGGTTTAGAAAAGGTTTTGGATAGGGGTCTAAGGGTAGAATTCAAGAAACATCGAAACAGGGCAGACCAGTCTCGGGGGACCTTGCGGTCGCATGGTCCCCCCACCCTTGCGACCGCATCCTCTCAGGATGCACAAACTCCCAATTTCTGTCTACCTTGCGGGGGCAAGGTCATTTCACCTTGCGAGGGCAAGCCCGGCAGAACCAAAATGGCTCAAAACTCAACCTAAAGGACCCCCAAACACTTAGCCAATTCAATGGGGTTTCAAACCCCAACAAAAATGAGTTTAAAGCTCATCACAAGCACCCTCAAATAACACCCGAACGATCTAAACGAAGGAGGGAAAGAAGAAGAACTAACAAGCAATTCAACCGGCAATTAAACAAGCATGCATACATGATTCTAAACATGTTAAGAGCTTCATGAATAACTTATGAATGATTCTAAATCATATATAGACTAAGTAAACATGCTCACAAATAATATGAATGCATGAACACAAGCAACGAATGGTTAGGGTGCCACACTTGGTCATAAAGTTTCGGTGCATTTTTGGTAACAAAATCTTTAATTAGATTTTGTTTTTCCTTGGTCCTTAAGGTTTTATCATTTTTGGAAACAAAATATTCCTAAAGATTTGTGGTTTCTTGGACCTAAATTCTAGGAGTTGTTTTTGGTAATAAAATCTTGGTCAAATCTTTCACCAAAACCGTGCCTTAATCCTAGTCTAACCATGATTATTGACCACTTTCATATTTGGTAACAAAATCCCATTAGTTTGGTAAGTTGTTGATTTTTTCCTTAAGTTCTAATCATTTTCCTTGTAGTAGACGGACTGTTTTTGGGTGTGTGTAGGAGACGCATAACTATATATTCAGGAGCTGGGATTCGTGCTTCTTGTAGAGCTTCAGATAAAGAACAAAAACCATAGAGGCTGTGAGCTGATCCGAGGAGTTTCTGCAGAAGTTTTACAGACCCGAAGTGCAGCAGTTCGCATGTTCCTGTTAATGTTATAACATTGGCAGACACATTGAAAATTCTGAAATTGTTTTGTTCTTTCTGTTTTGTTTAAAGGAGGTTGTTTTTGTTTCTTCCCACGTTTTGTTTAACCTATTTATGTGGGGTTTTTGTTCTCCAAGATTCATTATCTTGTGAGAATATTTTTGTGTGATTTCACATAGTTTTTGTAAAACAATTCATCGTTTTTAGTGAAATCTTTTTGGCCATGAGGCTAGATCTACAAGTATAAGCTTGTAGATTGTTTGGTAAACTTTTGTGATTAATTTCGTGCTTTTGTATTAAGTCTTCCGCTGTTTTTGTTATTTTTCTGTCTATTGTGACTTCCATTATAGCTGTTTCACAAGCTACATTGGAAACTGCATTAGGCAGTTTGGAGAATCCTAGCTACTCTCGCGTTCTTTCACACGTGCTACAAAGAGACAAGACTGTAGTAGATCAAGAAAAGACAAAAATGTTTAAGCCTCAAAAGTCACTCAAATCTTTATGAAGCATGACATCCCTGATGCTGCAAGATCTTCTCTCTCGCTCACGTGGTTTGGAAAAGTCAAAGAATCCACTTTATTGGACAGACCACCTGACAGTGCATTATGATTCAGACTCACTTTTCAAAGACTTATCAATATAGTCTGATGGGCAACAGTTCCAAGATCTGCAGGAAAAAGCTTTTACCCAACAGTCAAAGATCAAGTGAACAACATATCTATCCGACAGTCTTCAACAACGACATTATTTCAAACGAATAAAAAATCAATCTTCTTCTCTCATCGATCAAATTGACCTCGGTCTATAAAAGAAATCCCCCTTCTTCTTCAAAGATAGAGATCAGATCAACAAAGTGATTCGAAGACATCTGTAACAAGAATCAGTTCAATAAAGCTGTGAGATCTACAAGAGATTGTCTTCTCCAACGCATCTCAGATCTCCACAGAAGATTGCAGTGAGCAAAACCAGACCTTAGCAAAACACACTCTGTGGATTGCTAAGAAGAAAAGAATTGGAGAAGAAGAGAGGGATCAGATACTTTGATAGACAAATATCAGTGTCTTGGTCAAGAGCCTAGTTCTTGATTTGAGTTCTTCATCCTTCTTCGAAGAACTCAACCTTTGACAAGAGCTTCAGGATTTTATTCCTAAAGTTAGAGGCCAAGCTCTTGGATCGATTTGAAGATAGATTTTAGATGGTGCCCAAGGAAGATGAAGAGCTGTCTGTAAATGTGTGAGGTTCCCAGGTCGCGACCCGTGCCCCGCGCGCCCTTGGATAAGGGTGCCCGTACATGCGGATGCGGGACACCACTGCTCTCGTTCCACCCTCCCTTGTTTAGGGGAGGACGAAATCAAAAGTGCGAGAGGAGTGCTGTCTATGTTAGCACGTTGGAATGTGCCTCGGTTGGTTTTAGTGGATTTTATTATAAAAATAGCCCTATGGCTCGTTTCAGATCACTATGGGAGCTTTGGGTTTCCCGTATCAAGTTATCCCTTGTTTAGGGGATACCAGGATATGGGAATACATCACCCTTCCATTCCCATTCTCCCTTTTTTAGGGGAGAACGGAAAAGTGCAAAGAAGGAGTATTGCGAGGCCCCACTGGATCCAAAAAGTTTAGAGTCGTCATCTTTATTTTAAGACAAAAATAAAGAAAAACCAGAAAAAGAAAACCAGAGATAAAAAGCGGGTTCGAAGGCTAAGTTACGAGTTGGGAAGGTGCTAGGCACCCAACTCGCCCTTTCGGTCTCAAAATAGTTTTTGGCTAAAGTATGCTTATTGTTATATTTATTTAGCAGATAAATAAATCATTAAATGACAGGAAAATAAAACAAATACATCCATGGCTACATTATTTACGGACTTGCAGCAATTTCCTTACAATAATTACAAATGTATTTAAAAATATTTGGTCATTATAACGGCTCTTTTACATACTATTTCCTAATCTAATCCGGGCAGCACAACAACTTATAAAGACTACATTGTGCCGGATTTTAAATACAACTTTAAATAATAAATGAACTGAAAAGTAAATAAATAAATAAAAACGCCCTTAAAGGCTATTACCTTTTAGAGCGGGAAGTGCTCGCTCTATCCTTCTCGGGAGAGGGAGACTTTTATTGCTTGTTGCTGAAGTGGCTTGGGCAGAGTGACGGCTTATATATGGTAGGTTTGGCTTGTCTACTCAGGCAGAGTGACAGCTTATTTTGGTTGGTTTTGGCCTTTTTAGTTGGGCGGAATAACGGCTTAGTTTTTTGGTTTTTCAGCTCATTACTCGGGCAGAGTAACGGCTTACTTTGGGATTTTTGGGCCGGGGAAGTGAGGTGGATACCTAACAACTAGGCTAGGGATCACTTATAACCGGTGGATATTTATTTTGGCGGAGTTTGGACGGGGTTTGGAGACTTTTAGGGGCTTCCACTCACCTATCTTACACCTCTCGTACTAATATTTTAACATAATAATGGAGAGAGTTTCGTTGTGATTTTTATCGCGAACACTGAGCAACTAAAATGAGGAGCTGGGGTCTCCTATTTATAGCTGAAGAGCAAGGAGTCATCGAGCATTTTGGAGTTTCCTTCAGCCGTTTCATTGAGTTGTACCGCGGGCTTCAAGACTTGTACCTTTCGTTTACTGAGAGAGAGCTACAGTGAATCTCCTGGTGCGGCCAAGGAGCTCCTTGGTGCGGCACCAACAACATTATGTGGTGGCACCAAGGCCCTTGGTGCGGCACCCATGCAACTATTCAAGTTTGTTTTTCACACTTTCACCACTCGCAGCTTCATCGCTGCGCATCTGCTTTGTCTTTCGCATTTTTAACTCCTGTAACTTGACATTTGTTAATTTTAAACAGTTCTTGATATCACATGCCAGAGTTACATATCAGGGGTACGAAATTGGGGTGTCTACAGAGCCCCTCAACGATGGAGTCTACGGGTAACCCAAGGCTTACTGAGTAGACGAACATCGTTGATAAACAATAGACTCTCCAATTTCGTTCATTTAAAAAACGGGAGAGATGCAACAGGTAGTAGTTATAATGCAACAGTATGACACAAACCAAACTCCATAGCCTAGACAATTTTAGTCGGTCATAACAGGTTATCGTAATGTTTAAGCAGATGTTCAAATTAAATGCTCTAATGGTCGGACCTACTAGTGTAGGCTGCCTACGTATCCCTTAATAAAGGAACTCAGACCAAAACGTAGTTCAGGACAAAACCTAAACTATCACTCGTACAACGGTCGGGCCTACCGAAATAGGTTGCCTACGTATCCTTATACAAGGAATCAGACCAAGACGTAGTTCACTCAGCTGGGGACTTAAATGCTGCGGTATAAGTGTTGCGGTGCAAGTGCGGCAATACTAAATGAGCAAGTGCGGCAAAGCTTTATCAAATGAGTGCGGCAAAGGTAAATACGTGATGTGATGGTCGCGTCTACCGTGATAAACTGCCTACGTATACTTAACCAAGGAATCAGACCAAACGTAGTTCGTCTTGCGGCTATGTGAAGTGAATTGTTTCCTAGGAACTCAGCCTCTACTGAAAAACAAGACATTTCCGTATAAATCCGGGGCTGTGTACCCCTTAAAGGAAAGTTTCCCACACAGCCAAAATGCATGAAATGTGTCACGACCCGACCCGGACTCCAATGCGGAATCCCAAGGTCGTGCCGTCAAGACAAGCTAAAAGACGGACAAGCCCCCGCTAAGCGTAGTGGTGCGAGTCAAGAGTTGAACCAACAAACTCTAAACAGGAAGGTAAAGCCATAACGGCGATACTGAATAACCAAAAACTAAAATCTGCGGAAGCAAAACATAAGTGGGACCAAAGCCTATAATTATAAACTAAGGAATACAAGGCTGAGAGACGACTATCTCTCGAAAAATCTACGACTCGCGTGACGCAACATTGCGCACGGACAACAAACCATCGGCAACCTAAGGCCGGCGAAGCAACAAGAACCCAACCTGATAAACAACAACTCTACGGCTAAAACATGCCGGAGGAACAGTTCAACTAAAAGAATAAGGGATTTAAATACTAATAACTAAACCAAGGACTCACGACTAAAATTGTCGGAGATAGAAATAACCATAACACGATACTAGAATAAGCGAGCTAAAACTTTGCTCGGGAAGACGACATAATAACTTCTAAATAATTACAACAGCTCGACCAACAAGTCGGCTCCCAAAATAACGACGATAAAATACTAACATAACTACCCAAGTAAAGTTTACATAACTTCACATCCGTGTCTCACAAGATAATAAATACAATAATACTAATAAACCCAAGCTATCGCCCGGAAGACCACCTGTTATCGATCAAGCGCCCGAAGCTTCAACGCGTACTATCGAGCTTACTGCAAAAACTAAGGAAAACAAACACACGAAATGAGTCATAATGACCCAGTAAGTTACTAAATGCAATGTATGGCATAGCATGGCGTGGCATGGTATAATGCACAAGCATATATAAAATCATGGCATCTTAATCGTATACCAACACTAAACCTGTACTAAGTCATCGAGTAGCATAAACTTCATAAATCACATAGCACATTATTTTTCATATAAGTGCTCATAGTAAGCCACATAAGGGATAGAGAAGATACCCAAATAGCTCCGTTGTGTTGCTCCCCGCAATACACAATGTTACCGTTCGCAACATCGATGCTCTGTGAGTGCATCGACTTTCATCGAGAATCATTCGATTTAGCTAGCAAGCCAATGCGGCACTTATTGATACGGCAGAGGGGCTACTTCCCCATTGCGGCCCACAATGGAGGGGTGTGTGAGGTCCCAGGTACGGCGATCCATAGCGAATACGAATCTTACGATTCGTATAGACGATGTATCGTCCTACCCTGACATAAAAAACCAAATCCAAATAATGCCAGCTGGGCTTTTATGAAATGCACAAGTAGATAATTACTCTCATGCTCAAACAAGAACCAAGACCGATCATAGCGTACATATCAAATCAAGTAGGACATAAAGTTCTACACACCAATTTAACAATGCACATATTGTACACACTTAACAAAACCAACCAACCTATCCGTTAGTCCAAGAACCACCTATTGAGGTATTCATAACCCTCAAGTCACAACCCAATCAAACGTAGCATATAAGCTCAAGAAATCACAATGTGAGGTCTACTATAACCCTCTACTCGAGATCAAACCAAAGACTATTACTTTAGTCTAAGAACAATCATAAATCAAGACTTAGCATTTTAGCTTTGCTTAAAGGTACACCGGACTCAACCATAGTCCCAATTGTCATACATGTTCGACTTCTTCAAAGCCAATCTCACGGGTATCAAAACTAAGCCGTAGTCATAACCTCGCAAGTGCTTTCATGTGCACGCGACCCAATTCCTAAAAGAGAACTCATTCAAATAATCATTTCTTAAAGTAATACGAGATCATAGGTTGATCTCCAATGCTCCGTGCCCTAACGAGCACGCCCTAAACAAATCCCCAATAAACCTCTATATCGAGGGTGTCACAAATGGGACACAATTCGAGATGCTCGGGTACTCACAATCAAAACCAACCAAACCCGAACATCGTAGGATTTCAACATAAGGCTCACTAACGTCTTATTGAACCTAAAATGACTCCATTGAGTCTTATTATCGCACTTCATTAAATACGCATTTCATAAATCCCAAAACCAACACAACATTCAAGTTTATAATAATTCTCCCAAATTAATCCGGGCTTGTTTCCCAAGCCTAAAAATCCAAGAACTCAACATAATCATAATCAATCAAAACCCAAATGTCGTAGGACTTCAACCCGAGTTCATTAACACTTTGTTGATCTTATAGTGACTCCGTTGAGTCTTACTATTAAGTTTCATCATTCACACATTCCATAAATCCCAACATTATCATCCTCTTCAATTTATGACAAATTCCAAAATAATTCGGGCTTGATTCCCAAGCCCCAAAATTCATAAAATCCTTAACAAAGGGATAACCAATTTCTCCCAACACACAATATCATCCGAATCAACCTACACATCAATGCCCACTTTAATTAACAACCAATCCTCCAATAATTCGGGCTTGATTCTCAAGCCCTAACATTCATAAAACTCTACATAAATCACAACCCATATTCCCCAACACATCATAACATTCAAATCATGCTAGTCATGTTATTAACAAGTTCATATTTCCAAAAATTCACAAAATGGGCATACAAGGCATACAAGGTGTTCATTGCCCACAAATAGCACATATATTGTTTTCCTTAGGGCCAATGAACCAAAATAAAAAGAAGGTAACTTACCTAGCTTGAGTGAAAACTCAAGAGAACACAAATCCGATCGGTGAAGTTGTTCTACTCGTCGCACACGTCAAGAATCCAAGTTCAGCGGAATCGAACGGTGGAATCTTTGTGGATCGGAGGAAGAAGATGAACTAGGGCTCAAAACTCAAGCCCCCAACTCTCTCTCTCTCTAAAGTGTAAGAAGGAAGTGAAGAAATGGGAGAGTTTACTGAATATTGCAAAGGGCTTGGGTATTTATACCCCCAAAGTGAGGAGGGCACAAAGGACATTTCTCAAGTGCAATTAGTAGAGATTAGGGGAAATCAAACACTAATCTAACCTTAATTAACTTCTAACTAATGTTAGGACATGATTTGGGTTAAGTATGAGAGGTTAGGAAGGGTTTAGAGGGGGTTTAATGAGGGTAGGATAGGTATAATTCGTCCAAACTCAAAACAGGGCAAAAATCCCGTAAATGACATTTTTATGTTGAGGCGGGCGCCTCACAAGAAGCCAGGCGGGCGCCTGGGAAGCTGAGGCTGGAAGCTGAAGTTGAAATGCTCCCAGAAGTTGAGGCGGCGCCTCACTAAAGTCGAGGCGGCTCTGGAAGCCGAGGCTGGACAGTCAATCTTGTAAAATCGACCATAAATCGCTCACAACTCCAAATGAGGTGATTTTTGATTTTTATGAAACTAGACTCATTAAATTATATTTTAGAATTTTAAATTACTCCATTTGGACTTATATTCATCAAGATATGGTTACAACAAAATCAAGTACAGAAGTTGTTTTTCTGAAAACTGAATTCTGGCACAGCCGTAAGTCAAGACCTAATTAAGGTACTTAGACACCTTGGAAAATTACCAAATTTTACAGAGAGTATCCTAACGTATGAAGGTAAAACATACTAAAGTTTTAGAAAATTCTATTCATTGGATTAGTACCAGAATTTTCCCGAAGTTTGCCCAAAACATGACTGGTCTGTGAAGGAATAAATTGGTCATCTCATAACCAAAGGTAACAAGTCTACGAATAATGATCGTGCAAGAATGATAATTACTAGTACACTTGGTCTATAACTCAAATGAACTTCTCACAAGTTGAAAACACAAAGAATACAAGCAACGAAGGAAATCGCTAAGGGCGAAACAAAGCAAGAAGGTTTATAAACTTCCAAATCATCGATAGACTTAAGGAACACCTCCAACTTGAAGTCTAATGCATCTAAACATGTTAATAAACCATCTTATAGAGGTCTAGGACCCAAACCGAGGTCACGAACACAAAACGCAAGCAAACCCTCAATCGCCCGCATTCGACTATCGCCGAAGTCACGACTTGTGACTTTAGCAAGTCAACAACTATATGAAGTCTCTTAATAATGTTTTGGTCTTAAAATGGTCTCTCAAACACATCTAGACCCTCTCGCAAACCAAGCATGCAGTCAACAAAGGAAGAAGTGCAAGTATAGCACGCAAACCGAGATAACGAAGGAGCGGGGCGTCACAAAATGCATTGCCTCCTCAGGAACTCAGCCTTCAATGGAGAACAAGACCCTTCCCTATTAATCCGAGGTTGTGTACCACTTAAAGGAAAGTTTCCAAACATCAAACAAATGCACTGCTAAAAAGGAAAATACCTTCCTTTCCTTTACCTTTGTCATGTCCATGCAGCAAATTGCTGCTGATGTTGCTTTGCTGCCGCTTGCTGCTTTACGCTGTTCTTCGCTGCACTTTGCTGATAATTTTTCTTTTTATCACTGCTCAAATTTTGCCGAAAATCTTTTTTTTCGTTCGCTATGTTTTCGGCTTTAGCTGGAAAAATTTTCTTGATGCTGATGCATTTTCTTTACTGCTCGTTCTAACCTTGGTCAGAAGCTTCTTTTTTTTTTCTTGATGCAACATCTCTTGATATCAGCTGAAATCATCTTTTCTTTGCTGCTGTCTTCTTTTCGCTCCATTTTCTAGCTTCACACGAAAATTTCTTCTTCTGCCGCCGCATTTTTCTTGTTGCATGCACCTAAAAATTTTCTTTCTTATACATGCATTCTCCCTTCTCCCGATTTTTTTTGTTTTTTGTTTTTTGTTTTTTTTCTCTTTCTTTTTTTTTTTTGTCTTCTTTATTCTGCATGCTCGCCATTTTTTTTTATTTGCATGCTTATTATCTCTTTTTTTTTCTCTCTTTTTTTCTTTTTTGTTTGTTTTTTTTTATTTGGTCCGCCTGGAAATACTTCTGATCTGCTAGATTTTGGCACTGTTTGGCACTTTTGAAACATTCCTGAATTTATTAATAATGCTTATGCATGTCCTATTTATGCATAAATGATGTAATTAAGTAATGATGCATGCAATTTATGAACTTATTCTTATGATGCATGATTAAACTAGTGGTCACTATTTAACCCTATCATGCATGATTTATACTATAAGTGCAAATGGGGCTAAATGATGCATGCTTATACTGCAGGGATATAGTAAATGCCATAAGAATATTTATTTTCATGAATGATGGCATTTTATCTCTTTTTAACGCACCCCTAATGCAGCTTATTGGATGATAAATGCACATGCTGGATGCATGTACTTATTTTATTTAATGCAAATGTGATGCCTAAAAAAATTACAAGATGCTTATTAACATGATGCATGAGTATTATTTATTCTAACATGCATGCAATAATGCAAAATGCAGTATATATCTTTAAAATGCAAAATGCGCTTTTATGATGTCTAAAATGCAAAAATGTTTATTTATATGCAAAACAATACATAAAAAATTTTGTTTTTGTTTTTGTTTTGTTTTGTTTTGTTTTGTTTTTTGTTATTTTTGTTTTTGAAAACCTGTACAAATACTTACAATGCAATATACTTTTATATGATACAAAATAAATAAAAACATGCAAACTCAAAACACACGCACAAAGCAAAGCTATACCGACCTAACGGGTAATGGCACGCTGTATTTCCAAGATGGATTTTAAAGGAATATACCTTCGAGCTTGAGCGGGGCTTTTCTCTTTCTCTTTTTTTTTCTATGATGTGCGGGGAAAGGAAAAAGCAATCACTTCCTTCTGTTCTCGGCCATACCATTGTTGCAGGGCTATACATGGCATAAGGCTATTTTCATAATTCCTGCATTTTTCTTCATAATCAGACAGGGCAGCGGTGAATGATCGGAATCCAAGTCGCCTGGCTGCTTCAGGACAGTGGCCACGCAGATGATGGATAGGACGAGGATACTTCTGGTGCTTCTGATTCTGATGAGACTGAGCCTTTTATGTGCCTTGCAGAAGAAGTATATAGGCCCAGCCGGGGGAACACCGCAGACATTGATAGACTGCTCCGGGGCTTAAGCTGCAAATGAAGGATAGTGTTGGGGGAAACAAAGGGGGTAGAGGCAATAATAGATATGTACAGGCAATTAATGCATAATCTAAATTTCTTTAGCAATTATTCCTAAGTTGCACCTTAGGACCTGTAATATTATATTTTAGTATTTCATTGCGAGCTTCATGTCATGGTTTTTCTTTTTCTTCCTTTTGTCAGTCGAGCCCCTTTGCATGCTGAAGACTGGAGGTAGGATGCCGAGGTTTCAAAGAGTGTCTTCCCTCTCCTTATTCTCCTGATATATATATATATATATATATATTTTATTTTATTTTTTATTCTTTATTTGGCTCTAACTTTTGCCTAGGCCGTCCTTTCGGGTTTTCAACCTAGCGAGCCTTTATTATTATTATTTTTTATTTTATTATTTTTTTTTTCTCTAATTTTTGCCTAGGCCGCCCTTTCGGGTTTTCAGCCTAGCGAGCCCTTATTTCTTCTTTTTTTTTCATCATTTTTTTTATGCCCTAACTTTTGCCTAGGCCGCCCTTTCGGGTTTTCAGCCTAGCGGGCTGGAGAGGGAAGCACTTGCCGGATAGGGTGGTTCGAGCATAATACCTTTTAAGCTCGTTGAGATTGGATGGCTGAACAAGGTCTTTTCTTTCCTGGCTTGTGAGGAGTACGACGTCTCCTGACCGGATCTCTTTGACAATATACGGCACATCGTGGAAGAGAGGGGTAGCAGCCTTTTGACAAGTAGCCCCAGCATTTTTTTGCCCAGACGGCATGACATGATAGCAGTAGGTCCCCCAAGAAGTGAATGAGGTATTTTCTCGGTTTCCTGCTGCCTTTGATTTGACTATAGCCCTAGCATGCCGTTGATAAGAAAAACTGTTGGACTTGGGAATGGTCACTACATTGGACAGCTAGATCGGGTATTTTTTTTTAACTCTCTCTTTTCTTCTTTTTTTTTCCTTTCTTTTTTTTTCTTGTGTTTTTTTTACCCGAATGAAGTTGACGTGCGGTTGTTTCATGGTTTTTTTTTAATTATTATTATTTTTTTGTAGTAACCATTCTGGCTTGGTTTGGCGGAGCTTTTGTCTGATTGGCTGAGCATCCGGATATATGGGGATCCGGTGTTCAACTATGGTTGGATCTAGCCCTGACACATCTTCATAGGACCAGGTAAGCATGTCCACGAATTCTTTGAGGAGATCAGTGGGTGTTATCCTTTTCAGAACCTTGCAGGGAGTTGCCGATTCTGACTTCTTTTGATTTCCTTGTCCAGCCCCAGATTGATAGTGGATCAGTCTTCAGTTGTTGTTGGTGGATGATGTTGTCCCTGGTGCTCTACTGACTTTACAAGCTCAAGCAAATAATTTTTTTCTTTTGGGTCCTTTTAAATAACTCATTTTTATAATTATTTAATGCGTCTTTTAATGTAGGTGCAACTAAGAAATAAGCAAAGACATTTAGATTATTATTAAAAGCACACCGCATGGTTTATTACATTATTGAGGACCCGGGTTTGAGATCCTCAATTTTAGGAGCATCGGTAGATGACCAATCCGTAAGGCTAGGGAAAGGAATAAGGGTAATATATCCGAAGTAGTCTACTGTGTATGGGCGCAAAAGTGGGCCGCTCTTAATATACTAGTTCTCAGAGTGGCTTATTAGAAATAGGCTCAAACTCAACAGGAGCTTCTCGTAATCGCACTCTACCTATCATGCCTAGAAGTTGCCATCAACCTCAATCATGTTGATTTGAGGTAGGGTTATTGATTATATTTGGTCCGGGAGTGGGCTTTTCAATAACCTTATCATCTATAAGATCCCGAATAGCATTTTTGAGCGTATAACATTTATCGGTGAGGTGACCACGCAATGATGATATTCACAAGATCGGGCATGATTCCGTGTCCCGGTGGGGGTCCGTGGCCTATAATTTTCCATAGGCTTTAACACTCCTTGTGTCATTAGCCCCTCGCAGATCACATATCGGGAGGCTTGTAGCTCATCATAATGCCGGTTCTCGATTGAATTTTCGCCGGGCCATTATTCCTCCGATCGTGTTGATAGATCCTGTCCGCCCATAAGACCATGGAACAAGGCTATAATTTTGAGTAGGAAATGTGGTCGATGAATTTCCTACCACATTGACTGGTGGGTGTGGCTACTGCCTTCCCTTTAGAGTAACGAAAGAGGTAGGAGGCGTATTGACTTGTAATTGTCCCGCTCGTATCATCATCAATACAGCTCCTATCTCTACTATTTCTTTTAAAATTGGTGTAGGGAAGGTACCGCATGTGTTCCGTAAATGGGCCGGAGGTTTTTGATAAACATTCTAAGCATGACTCACCGGATCGGGTCTGCCAAAGGTTTGGGCCAACTTTTCCACCGACCGCGAACTTAGCACATGCTTTTTTTTCCTCTCGGTGCACGACTCAAGGTCTCTTCTATTTTCGTGGCTGGTGTTGTCTTTGTACCTTTCAGAACGCCAAACTATCTAGTCCCACGATTCATGGTGCCGCTTATCGACAACATTAGCCATTGTTTGGCGCCTATTAGGGTGAGGTGAAAATTGGAAGCCATAGCCTCAAAGCTAGCTCCCTCGATCGCATGCCGCTGGAATAAGATTTTAAGTGGGATATAGGCATCCAATCCCATCAAATTTTTCTATGCTCGCATTTTGAATTTGAAAGGCAATACCGCCGCAGTTGTAATGTCGCTGCCAGAGAAAATTCCCTTTGTTGAGAAGCTTAAGTACCATGGCTTTTATATTTTCCACGCCGCCTCTATTTTGGTGGCCGGGGAGTTGGCTTTGGTATATACGGCCGGATTAGTGGAAGGCCGGGTTATTTTCCTCGTCATGTGTCTAGTAAGGGTTTTGGGCTGGATATGGATATTGGGCTAGGTGTAACTTGGGTAGGATAAGGATTCTGGGCTGGATGAGGATTCTAGGTTGGATACGGATTTTGGGTAGGTGGATTTTGGGTTGGTGAATTTTGGATGGTTTCGGTTAGGCGGCCAAGATCATTATAAGGTAAATAAGTGGTAACTTGGCCTGGTGGATTATAACTTTGTGGGTCCATATGTGGGTTGTTCTGGAGTAGGTTGGTTATGGGAACAGGGAGGTCATTTGGGCTTTGGAAAATTTGGTGCTTGGGAAGAAGGATAGGACGGGTAAGAGCTGGTATTTGGGTAGTAGGGACTTGGTGGTGGATTGAGATTTGGGGTAGCGGCAGTATTTGGTGGGTTAGTGTTTGGCTGAGGAGTTGGGTTTGGAGGCACGTGCGATGTTAATGCTTCTTGGGGGATTGTAGGGGAAGAGTTTACCTCACCACTGGGTTTTTGACCTTGTATAAGACTTGCTATTTGCCTTAGCAAGCGTTCATGTCGTGCATCCAGATTCTGGTCTAGCCACCGCCGCATTGCCGAGTCGAACGCATCCCGAGCCCCCGACCAGATCCATATGTGAGGTTCCTGACGTGCCCTCACGCCCGCGCCCCTTGGATAGAGGTGCGCATGCATACGCGACGGTGACACCACGCCTCTGCTCCACCCTCCCTTGTTTAAGGGAAGACGAAATCAAAAGTGCGAGAGGAGTGTCGCTTTATGTTAGCACGCTCGAATGTGCCTCTGGTTGCCTTTAGTGGATTTTGTATCCAATATGGGAACTTATGGTTTCCCGCATCAAGTTATCCCTTTTTAGGGATACCAGATATGGGAATGCATTACCCTTTCATTCCCATTTTCCCTTTAGGGAAAACTAAAGGAAAAGTGCAAAAAAGGATATTGTGACGCCCCCACTATGGATTTTATTAAAAATAGCCTTATGGCTCGTTCAGATCGCTAGGGAAGCTTTGGGTTTCCCGCATCAAGTTATCCCTTTTTTAGGGGATACCAGGATATGGGAATACATCACCCTTCCATTCTCATTCTCCCTTTTTAGGGAGAACGGAAAAGTGTAAAGAAGGAGTGTTGCGAGGCCCCACCGGATCTCGAAAGTTTTAGAGTCGCCATCTTTATTTTAAGGCAAATAAAGCAAAACCAAAGAAAAGAAAAATAAACCAGAGAAGAAGAAAACGGGTTCGGAGGCAAAGTTACGAGTTGGGAAGGTGCTAGGCACCCAACTCGCCTTTCGGTCTCAAAAGTGGTTTTTGGTCAAGTATGCTTTATTGTCATATTTATTTAGCAAATAAATAAAGTATTAAAAGACAGGAAATTGAAAACAGATACATCCATGGCTACATTATTTACGACTCAGCCATGTCCTTACAATAATTACGCATATTTAAGAATATTTGGCCATTATAACGGCTCTTTTACATAATATTTCCTATTCTAATCCGGGCAGCACAACGGCTTGTATTGGCTACATTGTGCCGGATTTAAATAACAACTTTAAAAATAATAAAAAAACGGGAAAGTAAATAAATAAAATAAATAACGCCCTTAAAGGCTTTACCTTTTAGAGCGGTGGTGTGCTCACTGCCCTTCGTGAGGAGGGAGTCTTTTGTTGTTTGTTGTGTGGTTGTTGTTTTGATTTGGGCGTAATGACCGCTATTTCGAGACTTGGGCTTGTCAACTCTCGGCAGGCAGTGACAGCCTTATTTTGGTAGGTTTTGGTCTTTTTGGTTGGGCGAAACCACGGCTTAGTTTTTTGTTTCACTGCCACTGCTACTCTGCAGAGTAACGACTTACTTTGGGATTTTTGGACCGGTGAAGTGAGGTGGATACCTAACAACTAGGCTAGGGATCGCTTATAACCTATGGATATTTATTTTGGCGGAGTTTGTGTGGGTCCCAATGAGCACAATAATAAGCTAGAAGGGGGGGGGTTGAATAGCTTATTAACACTTTAAAACTTTTAAAGTAAGTTTCTTGAAAGTTACTTGCAATCTATGAAAAGAATCAAGTAGCGGAATACCTTCAAGAAAATTGTTCCGTGTCCGCCGATAAGGACTACCTGGTAGACCTTTATAGATTACTTAAGTTCTCTGATTGAATGGATAATGTAAACAATGAAACTAGGCAGCTTCAAGTAATAGACAAACGTAAGGAAATAACACAAGTATTTTGAGATGGTTCACACCGTAATGAGTGCTACGGCCCACCACCAAGGCAATAACCTTGATTTAAATTGTGCACTATGTTTTCCACTTAGATCAATTACAAAGAATATCCCTAATGGATCGTGGTACAAAATATTGACTTGTGTTTGTCTAGGGAATTAAATATCTGTAGAATACAAGATATTTAATTGTAAGTGTATATAGTTAATGGAGGTAAACAACAAGAAGAATAAAACAATAAATGATGAAGAGCAGCCTTCTTGTTGTTGATTTAGGACTTCTAGATCTGTTGAGGATCTATTGAATGCACTGAACTGAAAGACTTGGAGTTGTGTAGATTCAGAGCAATTCTTTAAGTGTTCGATTGATTCTGTACAGTTGTCGTCGACACTTGTTCCAGTCTTTAATGGCAGTATTTAAAGCAGATGCACTTCAAAAGATCCGTTGAGAAGACGAAGACTTCAACAGCTTTTATTCATGAATGCATTAAATGTATGGGGTCAAGCACCAAGGAATTTCGCCTTCACGTATATCTAGAGCAGTAATCATTTTTGAGATCTTTGAAAAGGTGGGCGATTTGGTGTCGATTCCGAGAGATGAAGCAAAACTAGGGACACCTGCATCGCTTTACATCGCTCAGACGAAAAAGGTCTTCTCCCCGCTGAAAGTTGCTTTCGGCTTGACATGTCCGAAAAGACTTGGATTAATTCGAATAAGATATGGAAATAAGTTTGAATTAATCCACCGGCTTCACCGGAGAGGACACGTGAGAAGCGCATCACCGACACGAGGTCTACCGATCTTAAGCTTTGAGCGTGTCTTCCTAGTGAAGCCGAGAAAGGGTCTTCCGAACCTAAAAAAGTCCTACAAAAACTATACAAAGCAAAGTTCTATACACACAGTTGCCACGCTTAATCGATACGCTAAACCGATTAGCCATCAAGTATAAAACTAATGTAATGTACCGATCGATATAAATTTAACATAAGAATCAACAGCTTGACGGGGTTTGGAGACTTTAGGGGCTTCCACTCACCTATCTCGCACCTCTCGCACTAATATTATCGAAGGAAACACGGAGAGTTTCGCGGCGATTCTTGATCGCGAAAAATGAGTAGTCGAAATGAGCGTGCGGGGTCTCTATTTATACCGAGAACCGTGGACTCTACTGAATTCTTGGATTTCTTCAGCCTGCATCGATGATTTGTACCATGAGCTTCAAGTCTTGTACCATTTCCTTTCTGAGAGAGAGCTACAAGAGTACTCATGGTGCGGCCAAGGGATCCCTTGGTACGGCACCATGAACACTATTCAAGTTTGTTTTTGTGCACTTTCACCCCTCTAGCTTCATCGCTGCAAGATCCTCGCTTTTTCCTTTTCGTGATTTTTATCTCCTCGTAACTTGACATTTGTTAAGTTTTGACAGCTTCTTGATATTTTATGTCGGCCACATACCGTGGGTACGAAATTGGGGTGTCTATTAGAGCCCCTCAACGATGGAGTCTACGGTAACCCAAGGCTTACCGAGTAGACGAACATCGTTGATAAACAATAGACTCTCCAATTTCGCTCATTTAAAAACGGAGAATGCAATTGGTAGCGCTTATAATGCACGCTATCATGCTATCCAAACTCCATAACCTAGACATTTTTAGTCGGTTATAAAATGTTATCGTAGTTTTTGAGCAGATATGAATTTAAAGTGCTCTGATGGTCGGACCTACTAATGTAGGTTGTCTACGTATTCCCCATCAAAGGAAATCAGACCAAACGTAGTTCAGGCCAAAACCTAAACTACAACCAAGTGAGGATGTCATGTTCTTTGGGTCAAGCCCGTCGAGAACACAACGGAAAAAGATTTTTGTGTTTTTCGAAAAATCCGAACGACTGTCGAATACGGTATGAAGATTTGAATGTTTTTCGGCAACCACATTTCAACCGGTCAATACCTTGTCATTGAAACATGTTAAGAAGAATTTTCAAAGTTGTGTCTCGCTGGTCGCTGCCTTGTTTCCAAACATAACCAGAAAACTTTCAAATTTCCCGAAAACTGCACTCGACCGATAAAGATCCGTCGTTGAGCACGGCAAAGTAAACTTTCTTCAAGTATTTTCAAAAATTGTGAAGTGGAAAATATTCTTTTTCCTTTCCTTTTTTCTCGCTCTCTCTGGTTTTTTTTTAATATTCCTTTTTTTTTTTTGAAATATTTGTCTTTTTTTGTGTTTTGTGTTTTTTTGTATTTTGTTTTGTTGTTGTGATGGTCATGCCTACCGAAATAGGCTGCCTACGTATCCTTATCCAAGGAATCAGACCAAACGTAGTTAAGCTCTGTTAGGGATCAAGTGTTGTAATGCAGACAAATGTTATGCGGAAAGATAGTCGTAATATCCATTACAACCTAGTGAAAATAACGCATATCAAAATGCAGAACCTACTGCATCGCAACATTAAACGCAATATTCATTTGACAGAGTTTTCAAAAATAAGATAAATACAAAGGAAAGGGAAGAAAAGATACAAAAGCTACCAAGGTCTTTTTCCCTTTGCCTTTGTCTGCATTCTCCTTTTCTTCTTTCTCGCTCTAGCTCTTCCATTCTTCTTTGGTATTCTAGATTCTCATCGCTTGAGGTCCGTGGAACGAGAACGGTAGTCCGCCACGAAGACGGCCGTTCTCTTCCATCAAGATCTCGTTGATAGATCTCATTTGTTTCTCCTCCGTGATGGCCGATCACGATCCCTGCTGGCATTCATAACGCCATGAGCAAAGTTTCGAGCGAGGTTGTTGAGTTCCATAATAGAGTACGATCGTGTCGAGATGGAGAGTGATGGCGTGAATAGCTCGAGAAAATGGAATCGATGATACGGCAGCCTTTCATCTCGCTGAGCCAGCGATGTTGATCTTGACATCGGTGAAGTCGTGTCGCATCTGTCCAAAAGCGAGTCCGCATATCCTCTTGAAACTGCCGAAGATTATTTGCGTCCGATCGCCGGCCTTGGCCGCCGCAGCGGTCGCCTTCCGGGCAGTAGCGGTAGATATGCTTGTGAGCTCGCCTAGCCGCTGGTAGATGGCATCTAGCTCGACAAAACTTCAAAGATTGGTCGGCCGGGACAAGTAGATTGGCCAACGTGAATAGTGCTGGCAGAGGCGTAGTCCGTTACAAGCCCGAAGGGTCATGAAGAGGGGAGTTCTCGAGGCGAAGAAGAAGAGTCTTGGGTTGGTATGGTTTTGTGGAAGAGGAAATGGTTATGGGATGGTGGAGATGGTGTTGGTGGCGATTCAGCCCATATCGTTGTCGAATTTTCACCGATACGAGGATCGGGGAATGGGTTCGTAGAGAAACCGTAAAGAAGCGTGGTAGAAGAGGTATTTTGGTTTTTGAAAGGAAGGTTGAGGAGGTTGAAAAGGTTGAGGAGGTTGATGAGAGGGTGAATAGATTCGCATCGATGAAAGTTCAAGAGGAACTCGGCAAAGCAGCTAGGTCTAAGGGTCGTGTGGTTGAAGAAGTTGGTTGGGATTGGGGTGGTGATGAGGGTGTGGATGGGTCGTGAGTAGTTAAAGGGTGAAGGAGGAGGAGGAGTGGGGTTCGGGCCGGCTCCTCCCGATTTTGAGGCTCCTCCCGAGGGATAGACTGAGGTGGGAATTCCTCCGAGTAGGTGACTCAGAGAAATAGATGAAGGGTTGACAGTAAGGCTTGGGCGCTAGAGGTAGTTGGTTGGTCAAGCAGAGTTGGGTACCGTAGCTCTCCTTTCTTTCCTCGCCGAATAGTACAGAGATTCACCGCTTCATCGATGAGGTTGGAGTGGATCGCCGTGGCTGGTCTTCAAAGGTTTTACGAAGTCCCTTCGCTTAGGTTCGGGAGTGGGTGCGCAGTGAGGTGGTGATGATGGTCGGTTGGATTGGGTAGAAGGTTTGGCTTGAGTAGATGGAGGAGAGGAATGGCTAGATTGGCTCGGTGCCTTCTTCTTCTTCCTTCCTTCATCTCCCTACGGATCCATTTGGCCTCGCTCCTCTTCGATGGAGGTACCACTTCCAAATTTTGACTTCTTGGCTTGCTTTCGCGCCTATCTTGGATCTTATCGCCATCCGCCTCATCGCCTTACCTTTGGCCTTTAGATGGAGGTCCGTGGCCACTTGCTCATCAAACTTGGCAGGCCTTTCAAGGTCTTGCTTGCAGCCACATGTGCTTCCATATTGAAGCGGTGACCAAGATAGATGCAAGCTTGGCCACTTTTTCAAGAGAGACCCAGGTAGACCTTTCGCATCCGCGCTTGTTCTCGTATTCGTTGTATTTACCGAAAAACGAGGTCGTTAGTTGTTTGTCCTTGGCCACCGTATATACGCCTCATCTTCTTCTTCAAAGAAGAGTTGATGGTGCATCATCCCTTAGGGCGCTTGATAAGCCCTCCGACGAAAGGGCGCTTGGTGCTGGGTTGCTTTTTGCTTTCTCCACCCACCGCTTAGCTCGCCGAAGATGATGAGCCCCCCGCTGAGACGGTCCGTAGAAATACAAAGATCGTCGCTGATTCCGTTGGCCAAGAAACATGTCATGAGCTCCACTCTTGAATAGGAGCCCCTTGTCTAGAAGGTGGTCGTGCAGACGCCAAGAGGGAACAAGTTCCCTGAGCATCTTCCCTCGAGGCTCCCTGCAGAGAGTGTCTACTCCCTCATGGCTTCCCAGCATGTAAAGCCTCACTGGTGGTTGCCGAAATAGCTCCGCAATGCACGCCAATAATGGTGGATATAGTTTTGGCGGTGACGGAGATGGGACGGCTCGAATCCACCCACGAAGAGCGCCCGTTCATGAGCCCATTCGTTGATAAAATTTTTCCGCCAGAAGATACCAGGTTTTGTCGCTGAGGCGTACAGGGGGGAGAATCCCGCAGGCGCCCATATCCTCGCAAGCTGACGCAGCTATAGAGTTAATTGATCAAGGTCAATGCATATCCCCTGAATGTATACGTGTCCAAAGCGACAATAATGTCATGAGCGGCGATAGATGGGATATCCTAGAAGATTGATATTCGAATTTGAGGAATGACATTTTCGTAGGTCATAAGCCTTCCATCATGTGATTGATGAAGTTCTTGCCCCCGAAAGAAAAACGAAATAAAATTAGGCTTTTCATCTAGACATCTAAACAAGTAGAATTTCACGCTTTTTCAAAATAAACTCAAATTTTCAAAAAACTTGAAACCCTAGAATGTTTAGAGTAAACTACACCTCGTGAAATGCATAACATAAGTTTTCATAAGAATGAACAATGAATAAACAAAAAATGACCGCAAGTATTCAAGTTTGTAACAACAACAATGGCGAATCACCTGAGAAACTCGAAAATGACCGCTTGAATTCCAAAAGGATTTTAGGTTGATAATGAAATGCACGCATATAGAAAATTACGAGTATAGTGTAGAGAGGCGCACTATCAAGGAAGAAGAAAAAAACAAGAAGATGAACTGATTTTGCAGAAAGTAATTACCTGAGAGAGTAGAGAGAGAGAGATTGCTCAAAGGGTGAAAGTTTGGAAATGACGGTTCGAGTGACTATTTAAAGGCGAGAAAATATCTGCTTTGAAAAAGCGAGAACTTAAGATATCTTCAGTACCAA
>CM028383.1:57956115-58009162 GCA_013146195.2 Codonopsis lanceolata
ACCTGATGCCTGTGTTGGTACGTTCCTTTCTCTTGCTTAATTTCCTTCCAGATAGCTATCTTTTGTGTTATTTTGATAAAAGTATTCTTCTCTTAAGTTTCTCTTCAATGGTTAAATATACATATAGCCAACCCCAAGTAATTGGGATAACGGTTGAGTTATACACACACACATACATAAATACACACATGTATATATATACTTATATATATTGTATATGTACAAGTGTGTATATGTATTCATATTAGCCATGTCTTACATGAAAGCTATTACAATTGCTTTTAAGCTTTCACCTTGTGCACATTTTACTATCCATCACTGCTACTTCTGAAATTCCTTTATGATAATAGAAACTTGTGCACCTTTTTCCCTGACATTTGAGTTTCTTCAATGATGTTAATCCTTCTATTTCTGATTTTATTGAAACATTAATGTGTGAAGTGTAGTGATTGTGCATGCATGTTTTCATGGACTTCGATTAGGTTTAAAGATACTTAGTTCAAACAGACTTATTTATAGTGTACCTAATGATTCATAAAGCATCTGCGCTCCTTTCATCTTAAAGAAATTTATGAAGTGAATATTTTAGTTTTTCATAATGTCTACTGATTGATAACTAGGCGAAAAAATTGGAATTGAAGCAGCTGCAGGTGTGGCTGTTTTTGTCTTCCTTTCATATATGTGAATTGCTATTATGGAAACGGAAGGCGGACTTCAAGAGCCTGAATTTTGGCACCAACCTATCCTAATGGTTGGTCAAAATAGTATCCATGAGAATTGTGTACTGATGGATGATAGAAATAATATTTCTTAAGACGCTTAGAAACAATCTGTTGGCCAGTTTCCATTCTTTTAAGTTCATGTATAATATAGGGTTCCGATCACACTGCTCTTATACTTGCTTCAATTTCAGTATGTTAATAAAATCGAAAGAATGATTTTTTTTGTAGTTTAAATATTTCACTGATCAAACACGTCAATATACAGGGAAAGGATAAGACAGCTGAAGAGAGAAGGGTTGCAATTTGTATATTTGATGATGTTGCTGAGCAATGTCGGGAGCATCTTAAGTAAGCCTTCCCTCACCCCCACCAAAGTCATCTGATCAGATTGTTAAGTTCTTCTCATTTATTCTTCATCTTGGTCAACAGATACTATGATACTTATCTTCCTTTCCTATTGGAAGCTTGCATTGATGAAAGCACGGATGTCCGACAGGTTTGCTTGATGATTATTTATGATGTCCTTTAGCTTGTTGATTCTTTCGGGTTTGTAGAAAATGAAATTTACTGCATTTCAGGCTGCTGTATATGGGATTGGCCTATGTGCCGAATTTGGTGGATCTGCATTTAGACCTCTTGTTGGCGGTAGTTCCTTACTTCCTTGTTACCTCTCATTACCCTCTTCCCGTGAAAATAACTTAATGCCCCTTCCTTTTTACTTTTCTTGGTCACTTAGTCTTTGCATTATAACTAGTGTTTTCCTGGCCTTTCCATATAGGCTCTTTCCAGATTGGATGATGTTCTAAGGCAGCCCGATGCATTGCATTCAGATAATGTAATGGCTTATGACAATACTGTTTCAGCCCTTGGAAAAATATGCCAATTCTATCGTGATGGTATTAATGCATCTCAGGTACCTGAACTTGTTCCCCTAGTTTCCGCTGTGTCTTTATTGTCAGTACTGAATTTCATTTAGATATTGTACTGTGTTATAGACTACTGTTGATTTTTAAAAGGGGCCCCGACTTTCCATCTCCCGAGAGAGAGACAGAGAGTTATGTCTAGAGCTGTTACATGAACCTATCTGCGAGTTTGCTAAAGGCTCGACTTGTGCCTTAGATTTATGCATCACATTATGGACGTCGACCTTGGTTTGGGGGGGGGGAGAGTGATGTCATGTGCTGTTACACGAACCTATCAGCTTCGTTTGTTCATGAGCTTTGGTTGCGAAATGCTCGAGTTAGTTCGACTCTTGAGTTCACTTAAGGCTCAACTTGTGCCTTAGCTTAGATGTATGAATCACATTGTTGTACTATGGAAGTCGACCTAGGGTTTGACCATTTTAAGACAATGATGCGATTTAGCAAAACTCAATTGTTTGACCAGTCATCCTGTGCCGCTGCCTCTCTTTCTTTTTTGTGCAGTCGACCTAAGGTTTGATTTTCTTCGTACAATTAACAACTTGAGCCTTGAAATTGCTTTGTGTAATTGGTGGACGTGCAAAACTCGTTGACATGGCATCTTGAAATCTATCTCTTTGTACCTTCAAATCTAGGAACATCACTAAAAAAATTCTGCACTAAATCCTTTCCTGCAACATAACTGCCATAATGTATTTGATAAGGTGAAAAAATTGAAAAGCCGAAAAGAAGAGTTGGAATCGTAAAATTGAAAAACCATGCTAACTCAACTATGAGCAAAGCATACTAATACTAACGGGCAAGACAACATGCATGAAACCCAATACAAAAGAATCTTAACGCTTACATAATGATAATATTAATATACAGTGGTTGTTTGTTTCAGTCATTTCCTTGGTCTTTTTTTGGGCTGTTTTGATGTCACTGCCTCACCATCCCCTACTTCCCTATTCTTTTGCCCATAACTGCCATTGACGACATAGGGACCGGTGCTGCCAATCTAAAATTATTGCTGATAAATATTGGTAATTACTAATAGGTGGTTCTTGCCTTGCAAGTATTATACTGAAAAAGCATCACTTGTCATTAATAACTTTATGAATCACAATACTTCAGACCCTATTGTAATAGTTTCCGATATATATTCATTATTCAGTATAAATCACAGCTTCCAGCACACAAGAGGAGTCGATTAGAGACAGTTTCAAACCAGTTTTCAAAATAGAATTTGAACTAAAAAAACATAAAATTAACTCAAAAAACTGTTGCATTTCTACTACATAAAACTAGAATTTTAGCTCTAAAAACCAATAAAAATTGCTGCACAATAAACCAGTTCTCAAACTGGAATTTGAACTAAACAAAAAAAAAAGAATTTAAACTCAAAAAAACTGCTGCATTTCTACTACATAAATCCATAATTTTAACTCTAAAAACCCATAAAAACTACTACATAATAACCAGTTCTCAAACTGGAATTTGAACTAAAAAAACAGAATTTAAACTGAAAAAAAACTGTTTTATTTCAACTACATAAATCCAGAATTTTAACTCTAAAAAACCATAAAAACTGTTGCACAATAAACCAATTCTCAAACCAAAATTTGAACTAAAAAAACAGAATTTAAACTAAAAAAAATGTTGTATTTCTACTACATAAAACCAGAATTTTAACTCTAAAAACCAATAAAAACTGCTGCACAATAAACCAGTTCTCAAACTGGAATTTGAACTAAAAAAAAAAACCAGAATTTAAACTAAAAAAAACTGCTGCATTTCTACTACATAAATCCAGAATTTTAACTCTAAAAACCCGTAAAAACTTAACCAGTTCTCAAACTGGAATTTGAACTAAAAAAAAAAGAATTTAAACTGAAAAAAACTGTTGTATTTGTTGGGCTGTCTTGGTCTTTCATTTTTTTCCCACCCAAGCTCCTCTTAGGAACCGGAACCGGAACCGGATGATCTTTCCTCCCATCCCCCTTGTTGCTCCCTTTATTGATCTGCTCTCCTCTGATATCATTCTCAGAATCGTCATCGGGCGAGCCCTTAAACTTATCAAGAGAATCAAGTGATGCCCCATTGTTTGAGATTGAGCTCCACTTCATTCTATTCAATAAATTTGTTGCCCCTTGCTTCTTCCTATCTGCCTCAATTGGATTTTTCTTTTTCGTGTCATTTCTAGTTTCTGAATGCTCATGTGGAGACACTCCCTTCGCTTGGGTTTGATTTGAAATTGTGTCTGAGGTCTTGTTGGGGCTAGCATCAGCATGAACACTCTTACCCTTCTTCTCTGTAACAGAAGGAAATGCATTTCTTGTTCTCTTCTTTGTGATTCAATGTTCATCTAAGGATTTGTCAAGCTTCTTCAGATCCAGAACTGGTTTCTCCTCAGCCAATGTCGGTTTCTGTTGCTCCTTTTTCCTATCAGTTCCTGAAGATGATGCCGATGCTTTTGCAGCAATCGAGCTGCGTTTACGGCAAACAATCATGGGCCCAGCAACCTTCGGTTTAAATAACATAACTAATGAACTGGTTAGAGAAAAACAATGGTTTCTACTTTTCCAGTAACATAACTGGTCAACTCTAAGCTTCAGTTTGCTCATGGTTAAAAACCTACTTCAATTCGCCTCAACCGACAGCTTCTAAGCAACCAATTCAATCCATGAATGGTTAAAGGAAAAAGTATAACATTCATTTTTTGTTTTTCCTTTGCTGCTTTTCACATAGAACATCCCCATCATCTTATTGATCATTTCTTGTACGGAGCCAAGCACATAAGGCAAGTGCCCAGGAACTTGCACAAATATTGGTGTGCGGACCTGAAACGATGAAAGAGTCTGTGGCTTCCATGTGCCAGCTCAGTTCTGCAGTTCTTAAGAATGGTTCACAAAGGAAGACACCATACTTCAGATTTCACTCCCTGAATTTCACTTTCTAGGTTTTGTCTCATTAATTTTACTACTCAACTGGGCCTTCGTCTCAATTGCCATCAATAGTTTTAGCAATTGTACCACATAAGTTGAGTACACATAGGAATTTGAACAAAAACACGAGGCGTCACTTTCATTAAAACAAAGCCAAGCAAACTGACAGCTATCTGAAGCAACAGAATGAAAAATCTTAACAAGAGGAAAACTAAGAAAATCTAAAAACCCTACATATTACAATGCTGTGCCATACTCAAAAAAATAATCAGTGTAGTGTACAGATCAATAAGAAAGTGGTAAAAGACCAGTATACTTATGAGGTTTGCTTCCTCTTTCATTTGTTTTTTTTCTCTTAGCTTTATTTCGATAAAAACTTAACCTCGCGTCTGACACGAGAGATAATTCAAGCTATTAATATGCCCAAGTGTGTAGTATTCTTACTTAAAAAAAAAGGCTGTGTATTACATGCTTTTTATGAAAAAATATACTTTTTTTGATATAACACATTTTCTGGAACCTAAATCACCTGATAAGGATGATACTTGGTGTGGGACTGGTAGCGAAATTGTTGTTTGAATTTCTGGACACCTTATGCTGGATAACGAATTAAGGTCGATTGATAACTAATATTGTTAGATCTAGGGTTGATTGGTTTCCTTTTAGTTTTGGCCTCTTACTTCTGAATATGATTGACAATTGGATGCTCCTTGGGTTAATGGGACCATCCTATATCCCTTGGGTATCACTCCCTGCTGGAAGCTGTTATAACATGGTCTCATTATTAACTCGAGAAGAATATAGAAATCAATCTAAACTTATTTTGGGTATCAGTCCTAGCTTGCTATGAGAAGCTGTTATAAAAATTACAAAAAAACTTTGAAAGCGTCAATTGATTTCTGAATGCCTATACTAATATTCCACTTATGAATTTTATGATTTGATGGTTAGGGTGGTGGACTTCTATTATTAAGATATATATATATATATTGATAAGTAAAGATATTATAAAAACAAGCATCAAAACTGGTGACACGTTCTTTGTGTACATGGAGTATACTACCAAAAGAGCCTATACAATAGAAATGCTATCCAAAAAATCAACAAAAGAATTCTCTGTTATCTGAATACCATCTCTGCACCAGAAGCGAAGGTCCTCCAAAATTCCTTCCTTTCTCAATATCTGTGCCTATATTCGCAAAGGTTCTTCTTTTTTTGGCGTTATTTATACTAATTATATAATTTTTGCTGTAGGCTCGGATCAACTCACCGATGGATGACTTGAGCTAGCTATTTCAATGATGAACGAAGTGATCTGTCTATTTCAATAGACACTTTTGTATAAGAAAGATACTTATTGAAACTTTAGTTTTTGAAGGGCAGTTGATCTACATACAATCTTTTTTTAATTGTACTTTTATGTAATTTTCAATGTTTTTTATGTTATGCTTTTGACTAATTGGGTACCAATTAGAAATTTATCTATATAATTAGTTTATGTTATGATTTCAATTCATTTCTATAAAATGTAATTGTTTTCCATTTGATAATTAACATATATTTGACTCTAACAAATGGTGGTCATCTCATATTAAAACGATATCAAATACAAAAATAATTGGTCACAAATGGTATTTGGGAGGGCATCAACCGTGCCAAATAATATGTGGGGAAGTCAAACACAACAATCCTAAATACTATTTGGGAAGGCAAAAAAACCGTGCCAAAAACTTTTTGGGAGGGCAACTGAACTGTCCCTAATACTATTTGGGAAGGCAACCAAAACCGTGCCAATTACTATTTGGGAGGACAACCCGACTGTGCCAAAAAACTATTTGGGACGGAATCAAGACCGTGCCTAAATCTACTATTTGGGAGGGCAGATAAACCGTGCCAAATACTATTTGGCACGGTTCAACAAAACCGTCCCAAATGCAAGTATTTGGCACGGTTCAATAAAAACCGTCCCAAATGCACGCTAACTGGCGCCACCCTATCAAACCGTCCCCTTTGCCATTGCAAATAGTATTTGGGACGGTTTTGAGTCGAGACAAATGTATTTGGCACCCAAGTATTTAGGTAGGAGCCAAAACTGTGCCAAATGCTATTTGGGACGGTTTTGGCAGTATTTGGCACGGTTTTTGGGCGTCCCAAATACCCCATTTTCTTGTAGTGTAGATGGTAGAATTGGTTCCAGATTCTGAATTAAGCTAGCTAAGTTTTTGATATCATTTAAGCTATATTCTTCTCTTGCTTTTGTTATAATGATTGTGAAGTATAACTTTTTGAGTCGCATGCATCTTTGGCATGAACCTCCAATCCCTTTACTCAATGTCAAATAGTTTCTGAAACCTGCTGCATCAATCCCTTTGAGTCGCTTGCATCTTTGATGACCTTACTGCTATACTGTTATATTATGTCTTATTTCCATCTAAATTATTTTGTGATAGAATTTGGAGTTTGTTGAGAGTGTGACAATTGAGGGACAAACTTACACCATCTCAACTATAACTCATCGATACCATTTTGGGACGGGAAAGTACAAACCTAGCGAGAAGAGGCTCGATGTGTTATCGACTAGAAGATACATTTTGAACTTGCACTTGAAAAATCTGTTAGAACAGTCTTGAGATTTCAAGTAAGTTTCAATGGTCACATAGATTAATATTGAGTCTATTAGCAATCTTCATCTCATGTAACATTGTCTATCGTATTTGTACAAAAACTTAGCCCAAGATGATAATGGTTCATTTTTTTTACTATTTATGTGTGGATGTGCTGACCTTGCCTAGTTCTCTAATGGGGACACAATCATAACCTAAAAGTAATTTTAACCTGTTGGAAATGTATAGTTTGTACTCCATCTAACCTTTGCATATGGTTTTAGTCTTTTAGATAATCATAAAACATGCTCTCTTTGATTTTTTTAAAGTCATTTTAGTCTGTCTGATGTAAATGTATAGGTTATACTCCATCTGACCTTTAAAATCCTTTGTCATGATTACACATGCCCTAGAAATTATATGACTTAATTGATACTCTGCGATCAATTGATATTTATGGCATCACTTTGGGGAAATGCTTTTAGGATATTCTTTGGCATTGCCTGATGGATACTGTTAAGGATTGATGATCTGTTCTAGGTTGTTAGGGATGGTTTTGCTAGTCCATTTCCTTATATGTTTTAGTCATGTACATCTTTAAGACTGTTCAATCGTGTTTTTAGTGGTAGCCTAAGTAATCCTGGTCCTACATCAGTTAACTTATTCATCATTTTATAAATGATGGCATTATCTATTTGAGTTTTATAAAGGTGAACTAGAGCCAACAAAGATTGTATTTGCTGGAACTAGCTAGTTAACAATATATAAAGGAAAAAACCAATCCATTATCACAATGTAATCAAAGAGAGGGGTAAAACTCTTTTTCATTTGATGATGATAATTTGAATTTGGTTTGATATAGCTATGTACGGATCACAAATAGCCTAACAACCATTTACTTATTTAAAAACATTGCCCAATTGCATTCATGATTCTTGTTTTTAATAATATATTTATTTTTATCGATTTTACAATTTTTCTCACAATTGCTTTTATTTTTCATTTCTGAAAATGAAGGAAAAATTGAATTAGAGAGGAGCTTTCGTGGTGAAAGCAGAGCTTCGCGACCAGTCCACCTGCGAATCTAGATCAGAGGGTACCAGTCATTATTCACAGGGACACGTAAGTGAATTTAATTTCATTACTTGTTTATACCATGCAAACATGATATTAACAAAATAATTGCAATATAATGCTAAGAAAAATATTTTATATTTATATTTAACGACGTAGATGACTCCCTTATCTTGAATAGAATTTAACTATAGTGAGTGAATGGTATTAGGTGCAGTTGTTTAATTTTATTATATAAGTTAAAATTGTGTTAAGAGAATTGATGAGAAACTTGGATTTATAATATCTACTAGCGTTGGTATGTGCAATAACAGTGGCAGTCCAATCCTTGTGCATAAAGGCTTCATTCTCGGGAATGGGACCCCACAACTCATTGAAGGATATGTCGATGTCCGATAAACCATATTTTCTTTCGTAAGAAGTCATTATAGTGATTCCTATGTGCAATATTAAGAAACTGAAAATTATTTAAGACTGATCAATATTTGAAAAATATAATTCAATCCATAGTCATAATATTTCTACTAGTCTACAGGAGACATGAGACCAATTAATAGACTTCAACAAAGGGGATTTCAAATAAAGGCGAGGGAATAAGTAAGATTCTAGACACTGACACTGAACTGTATAAGACTGATTAAAGAAAAAAAATTAGAAGCTTCAGAAGAACTTAAGTTAAGAATATATATGCCAAACTTCTGGATACAGTACACCGGTCACCTAGGGATTGATCCTTTCTCAATCAAGAAACTAGTGTGATTCCAACATCCTGCTGAACACTAGATGTAGAAACAAATATATAATTCAACTTATAGACAGTTCTATTAAAATCACATATGAACTGCAATCCCATTCCATTATCCATGGATCAAAAATCATGATAGTTCTCCATCAACAAGTAGATTCCTCCATCAAATCACTTAAGTCGACTTGTTTTTTTTTTAGGGATAAGTACTTCGCCTTTAAAGTTGAAGTTTTCTCCATACTGGAGATGGTTTACTAACAATTATGAGTTCAGTCATTAAGGATAAAGGTATCACTTATAAAATGAGGGAATAGTTAATCATATGCTGAATGAGTCATCCTTTTAATGCAAGAAATTTCTAAAGTGTTCATTTAATGGCATGCATCTCGCCATGGGTTGAGGCATATAAAATCACGATTTATGGCAACAACAACCTCCAACAAATCACGGTGGAGTTTCTAAAAAAGGTTAAAAATACAAAACTATAAATATTTACAGTTGGTCAAGCTGACGAAAAGACACTGGACAGCCAATCGCCTTGGTTGAGTGCAAGCTATCAGTGCCCACCATCACCCAACTCTTTGAGATACTGCAATTCCAAAATAAAATTGTTAACTTTGGATATAATGCACTAAATTATTATCTCAGGTGTATATATATATATATATATATATATATATATATATACACACACACACACGCGTGCTTACTGCATACAAGTAATTATATATAGGAGTACAGACTGAGCAAGTCTAGATAGGTTCAAGTACAAGGCATTTTGGCTTTGGTATGTATATCTTGAAACTACTATGTACAAATGAAATTATTATTGCCTTATTGTATTTATAGTTTAATGTAGGGGAATTTTTGTCACTTAAGCTAACTTATTGCCTGTGATGTGGATCTGTGCTGACTGCATTTCCATTTTATGTTATTCTAAAGCTAATTTAGAACAAAAAAATGTTCCTTGCGTGTACTACAATCTGTTATGAGTAAAACATAATCTCTAGGTTAATTGATCAAGTAAATTGTTGTTCTCCATCCTTCCTAATTTAGTGTCGTTTCTCTGATGTGTACATGTATATTTTCAGTTTAGGTTTGACCATTCTTGCAATGGATAAATCTTGGGTGTATCTGCCAAGGTTTTAAATCTCAACTCAAAGATCATTTTCCTTTGGCACTAGCATACTCTCTTGGTGCTAGCCAATTAACTTTTTAAGGTTTTCTTTGTAGACCAATTCCCATACTGCAGAGCTAGAGCTTCGTTGCAACAACTATGGAGAAGTTAGGAAATCCCTCAAAAATTCAATGTCCTTGTACTCGATGTAGAAATATCGTTTTCCAGACTAGTGACGATGTAGTGTCAGACTTGATTATGTTTGGGATGGATGAGACATACAATATATGGATTTTCCATGGGGAAAAACATCCTAGCACTTCATCCAAAATGACATGTGATCGTGATGATACATATAGGATGTTCGTAGATGCGCATGTTAACGATGAAGAGATAGATGCGCATGTTAACGATGAAGAGATTGCAGATCGTACCAAAGAAATGAGAGATGGACGGTTTTCTAAATTGTTGGAAGAAGCAGAAACTCCTCTTTACCCGGGTTGCACCAACTACACAAAGCTGACAGCGACAAGAGTACTTTTCATACATAAAGTTGTCAATGGTATTTCTGATAAGGCATTTACTGAACTTCTGAAAATCTTGAATGGCATGTTACCACAGGAAAATATACTTCCGGGTTCAACATATGCAGCCAAAAAGTTACTTAAAACCTTTGACTTGGGGTATGAAAAGATACATGCATGTGTTAATCATTGTTGTCTATTTAGGAAAGACCTGAAAGATCTAGACAACTGCCCAAGATGTGGGAAATCCCGGTGGAAAGTCGATGGAAAAGGAGATGAACGCAAAATTAAAAAGGGGGTACCAGCCAAGGTTTTGAGGTACTTTCCGATCATTCCCAGATTTAGAAGGATGTTCATATCACCAGAAAATTCTGAACAACTATTGTGGCATAGCACTCATCATAGTAAGGATAACAAGATGCGACATCCGGTTGATTCACCTCAATGGAATTTTATTGATATTAAGTGGCCTGATTTTGCATCTGATCATCGAAATCTCAGACTTGGACTTGCTACAGATGGATTTAATCCTTATCGTAATCTAAGTTCCACGATAGTCGTTGGCCGCTGATGCTTGTTACTTACAATCTTCCCTATGGCTATGCATGAAAAGAGAGAACCTGATGTTAACCTTGTTAATCCCTGGGCCGAAGCAACCAGGAAATGATATTGATGTATATTTTAAGGCCTCTCATTGAAGACTTGAAAGAATTATGGATAAGTGGGGTTGAGGTGTATGATGCATATAAGAAGAGCATGTTCAATTTGATGGTCATTCTAATGTGGACAATTAATGATTTCCCAGCTTATGGAAATCTGGCCGGATGTACTACAAAGGGTAAGACAGCATGTCCTATTTGTGGTGTTGATACTTGATCGATGTTTTATTTAATCTTTTTCCTTGCAAGTGGACAAGACTATTATAGAATAGAATTGGAAGCAAGGGTCGAACCCACAGAGACAAGTGATCACGAACAGTGCGATTATTGATAGCAAATTATTAACCTAAGGGGGGTTTTTATTGTTTAATTCTACTCTAAACTACTAGTTATGGATGTTTAACTAATTAGACAGTAATAACAGATATGAAGATCTTATGTTGAGTGGAAATCTAGGATTCTGGGTTTCACTTATATCTCCTTTATGTTCAATTCATAATAATGTCATTCAATGTCTTGGGTTCGTTCACTAAAAATAGATATAGTCTGTTGAACAATTGGTTCAGCCTCCATCCCCGCAAAATTCATCCATTCCATATCCTAAGCACAGGAACTGTCAATCTAGCTGTCACCTAGATTTATGATCTATCTGTCACCTAGATCATGTAAGAACCTGGTCCTAACTTATCACTCTCGTGCATCGATAGGTCCAATTTATTGTGTTGGTGAGCCGATTAATGCGACATATGCACTTGGTCATGCGGTTATCCGCACCTCTAAGCCTTTATTATTTGCGATTACATTCATTTGTTCAAAGCAAAATAATAGAGGGGTTGATAAACAACACAATCAACAAGCATTGAATAGACATATATATAAGAATCAAAACATAAATTCGATACAAGTTACCTCCCACCTCCTAGATTATGGATGATTTAGTTCATCATAGACAATGAACAACACATGGAGATGATCGGATACATGATTTGATCTTTAATACTTGAAATTACAAAACCTAACTATGTTATACAATCTAAAACTACCTAAAATCTATGAAAAGAGAGCTTCCAGCCGTCCTCCTTATTTTTGGCTCGGCCTCTGGCTTCTATATATACTCGGGAGTTGTGTTTCAATCGAACCACTGTGTGAAAATCCGAAAATCAAGCATTACGCCCACCTTGCGGTGCAGAGTCTTTGGATACCTGCGTCGCAAGGTCTCCGGTGTCTGGCCTTTGATTCCTTTGTTGCTTCTTTCGGGGATCACGCCTACCTTGCGGTCGCAAGGTCTGAGGCACCTTGCGTCCGCAAGGTGTCCAGTTTGACAATCTTCATTCTTTCTTCACTTTTCCTCTTTGGCCCTTTCTTGTAATTTGCACTTAAAACCCTGGAGTTTAACGTATTTTCACGAATAATCCTGAAACTTACAAAACTCATCGAAAACATATATTAGTAACCAAAAGCCTCGTGAAATAGCATAATTTAAGTCATAGAAGTATATAAAATCGACGTATAAAATACATCGATCAAATACCCCCAAACTTGAACTTTTCTCGTCCACGAGTAAACAAATAAACTTATAAATACAAAAGCATATAAATAACAAAAATTAAAATCTTTTTGTGAGGGTGACACTATTTACACTCCCCTATAAACCCACAAACTCAAGGAGACTCTTTCGAGTGACTCAACTATGCAGATAAATACAAAAAGAAATAAATACAAAACTAAAATGAAATTACACATAAAACATAAAATCTTTTTGGCTTCATCTCAAGTTATAGGTGTATGGCATGCGAGTAATCTCAGTTTGGTGCTCACCACATATATGCAGGCTTAGTCATAAAAAACCAACTAGTCTTTTCTTAAGACTGCTACTACTTCTAATTTCTCCGTGTGTGTGATCACCAGTCTTAAAGAATCTCTTAACTAAAACGGTTTTATTGAGCTAAACACCACATTCATATGAAAATCAAAGTTTAATCGAAAATCATGCATTAAGAGGTATGAGATCTACCATCAAACACAGTCGATTCTGAGACAGAAAGGTCCCAAGGATTTAAAAGACTTATACATCCATCCCATGCACTTCTATGTATGCCATACAATGCTCTCCTATCCCAATGACTTGTAATAGCTAAGATTATGCTAACTCAGTGAGCTTTTAGGGTAAATAAAAGTGAATAAGAAGTGTGTGATTAATTTCATGTTACTCACTTGACAGTTAAAACAACATAAGCCTTGGCAAGAAGATCATTAGGACTTTATTAGCTTGTAATGTAAGGCCAAGGTGTTGGGGATATGAAGGAAAGGAATTGGAATTCAAAGTGAGAGAGTAAGACTACCCTTTATCCCTCATACTTCCAAGCAAAAGGAAGTTTTCCCTATTTAGGCTAGGACCTGCAAAGGCTACAAGTGGAGGGGTGCTTTTTGTAACTTTTTAAGTTTTCTTTCCCCCCCCAAACTTGTTTTGGGCAATATATTCTTCTAAAAATATCACATCATTCTAATCAGCAGAATTTTTCTAACATATTTTCTCTTGAAAGCTATGCTTCCATTTGAATCTTTGTTTACACTCTTCTTCTTCTGTTTCATTTTTCGTCGATACATGAATTTTTTTTTTCGACGATGGAAAGAAGAAGCCTTCTGAAAAATAGCCTAACTGAAAAGAAGTGGTCCTCCTAGAATAAATTTCCTCCCACATCCTACTCTCTCAAAGGGTAGGCTAAAAGTGTATAGGCTTTTAGGGTTAAGTTAATGTGGGTAATAGAAATGATGGCGAATGGGGGTTTCAATAGTGTGCTTAGCACACTCCATTCTTTTTCATTAGGCTCAAAGGGGACACTAGGGATATATTTTAGTATAGGTCAGGGAATATTTAGGCTCTAACGATCCAAAGATGGCCTAAGTCATTTCTTAATGCCAAATGCTCACATAGTATTTAAAGCAAGTAAGACAACACAAAATATCATATCAACTATGGGAATTGGGGTTGAGTGTTTAGCATCACTTGATTTCACATAAGCATTCGCTAAGACAGATGGTAGGGACAATTGAGACTAACATGCAGACACGGTTCGAAAGTGTGCTTGAGATATATAAATGAGAAAAATCCAAGGGATCTAACTATCGTGCAATTGACCCTAAGTTACAATTCAATGCAACAATTATGTTCGAATGGCTATGCATCATATTCTTGTGCATATCTTGTTGAAGTGAAATAGGTGTTATAAACTTTATAAAACTATTCTAATCAATCCATAATTATGACTGGTGTGAGTGCATGAAGAATTTGGAGAAAAGTAAAAGTTTCGCAAAATTAAGTAAATTCCAGGGGGATCTACGGACTAACTATGCGGTTCATTGCACTAATCTCCTCATTGACTACGACTAGCATTACCACACCTAAACTCGAGGATGAATATTTTGAATTAATTATATATATATATATATATATATATATATATATATATATATATTATATTTTTTTAAGAAATTGGGAGATGATGACGATGACACAATTGATGATGGATCCCCATAAGGGGAACCCACGAGTATCCAAGATGAGTGTATTCTGGTCAAGGCAACACCTCCGAAAATAAGAAAAAATAAAAACAGGAAAAATAGGGTGAAGAGTTAAATGGTCATCGAGAAAAGAAATTTTCTTTCACCCTAAAAACATAGCCCAACTCCATTCCTCGTTAGGCTAGGACCTGCTAAGACTTAAAATTTTAAATCCCCCCCCCCAAACTTAATTTCTATTTTGTCCTCAAAATAAAGGAACAAATGAGAGGATTGATGGGGAAGGACAAATATAAAAAGGACGTAGCGGGTCCACCTAACGAAAGAGGATGGAACTTGGACCTTGACTCGCGGTGAGTCGGGTGGAAATAACGAACGAGGACGAAACTCGGGGATCGTGCCAGGAGGGAGTCCATACAGTTGGACATTGTCCCACGGTGTTTTGCCCAACCGAAAAATTGATGCAGTCGACGCATTTGGGCCAACTGCTGACTCATCATATCACTTAGGAGGACAGTTTCCTCCAACCTGTTGGAGATCTCCATGAGTGGGTCCTCCTCTTCCTCTTCGGGTTCCTCCTCTTGAGGAACCCTCACTCTCGGTTGCTGGTGGTGCTCAAACAAAATGACCCTAGTAATGACCGGACCAGCCTTCAGCCTCTCCGCGTGTTTGGGCATTCTCACGCCTGCCTCCCTACACAAGTCAGTAGTCAAATGCGGGAACGCGAACCCCACATTCGTCCTACCTCTAATAAGGGTCTTGATTTGGCCGTTAATCAAACGGCCGACATCAACTGACCCACCAGTCATAATGGTGTAGGTCAAGACAACCCTCTCCCAATTCACCGTGTTTTGGTGACTTGAGGGCATGAGACGTCCGCAAACAAATTTATACACGGGCTTGGCCGTGTCTTGGAGGAAGGACTCTCTCATGGTGCGTGGTCCATAAGGTGGGTTACGGTTATAGGACCACTCCACACCAGGGAGAGCAATGGCAGCATTGACTACCTTGACAGGGATACATGGGTGGAGGTGTATGCTATAGTTATCGGCACCAACCGCAAAGTTGAAGGTGTCGAAATAAGTGTTAATGCTTTGGGCCGAAAAATCAACTACAGTGCCCCTAACATAAACAGTGTCTTGCACACTGCCATCCATGCCAATGTTGCCATTGGCGTAAAATTCTCGGACAATAGGGACTACGGCATCCCTTGGCGGAGAATCTAATAAAAGCCCCCACCTACGAGCTATCAGATTGGGACGGATACCAAAGTCTTCAGCCTTGAATCCCCTTTCGGGCACCAAGGACTTGGAGCGTTTAGCTGTGTACCTCTCTGATGCCTCGTAGGACACGAATCGGGTTATGTCAAAATTATGCTCTTCCTCCTGAGCGGGGCCGGAGGATGAAGCGCCGGAATTTCTACGCCTACGGAACATTTTGTTTGATTTAAAATTTAAAAACCTAAAAAAATTTAACAATTTAAACTTGTTTTGAAAATTTAAAATTAAAATTTATTCTAAAGCATGCACAATTTTATCTACGTTAAAAAAACTATCTAACACCCTAGCATGCAAATATTTTACGTATGAAATTAAAGAGGGTGTTAGGGTTACTTGTTTGCAGCCTTAATTGAGTAAATGCAGCCGGAGTGGAGTCTGATCTTCGACGGCAATGGAGAGTCTCTTCCTTCTCCTTCAAAAGCTTCAGCTTGTGGAGTGTAATGGTGGAATGATGGATGAGGGAGATGAAGAGTTTTGAGAGAGAGAGAGGAAGATGATCTTTGGGATTAGTGCCGGAATTTGGAAGGATTCAAGGATCTCGCCGGATTCTTGGAGAGGAAACTGGGCGGCTGCTGCACTGCTTGGAAGAGGGAGTGAGAATTATGTGATTTCTGCAAATGGCTCGGCATGTTCTTAAATAGGGGGACTGATCGATTGTTTTATTTATCTATTTCCTTGCAAGTGTACAAGACTATTATAGAATAGACTCGGAAGCAAGGGTCGAACCCACAGAGACAAGTGATCACGAACAGTGCGAATTATAGATAGCAAATTATTAACCTAAGGGGGGTTTTTATGTTTAATTCTACTCTAAATTACTAGTTATAGATGTTTAACTAATTAGACAGTAATAACAGATATGAAAATCTTATGGTGAGTGGAAATCTAGGATTCTGGGTTTCACTTATATCTCCTCTACGTTCAATTCATAAAAATGTCATTCAATGGCTTGGGTTCGTTCACTAAAAATAGATATAATCTGTTGAACAATTGGTTCAGCCTCCATCCCCGCAAAATTCACCCATTCTATATCCTAAGCACAGGAACTAACAATCTAGCTGTCACCTAGATTTATGATCTATCTGTCACCTAGATCATGTAAGAACCTGGTCCTAACTTATCACTCTCGTGCTTCGATAGGTCCAATTTATTGTGTTGGTGAGCCGATTAATGCGACATATGCACTCGGTCATGCAGTTATCCGCACCTCTAAGCCTTTATTATTTGCGATTACATTCATTTGTTCAAAGCAAAATAATATAGGGGTTGATAAACAACACAATCAACAAGCATTGAATAGACATATATATATGAATCACAACATAAATTCGATACAAGTTACCTCCCACCTCCTAGATTAGGGATGATTTAGTTCATCATAGACGATGAACAGCACATGGAGATGATGAAAGGCATGATTTGATCTTCAATACTTGAAATTACAAAACCTAACTATGTTATACAATCTAAAACTACCTAAAATCTATGTAAAGAGAGCTTCCAGCCGTCCTCCTTGTGCTTAGGCTCGGCATTTGACTTCTATATATACTCGGGAGTTGTGATTGGATCGAATGACTGTGTGAAAATCCGAAAAGGTCGCATTCTGCCTACCTTGCGGTCGCAAGGTGCTGGATACCTTGCGTTCGCAAGGTCTCCAGTGTGTGTGGTTTTTGGACTCTTCGATTGTTGGCTTCGAGGACCGATCTGCCTACCTTGCGGTCGCAAGTGCGAGGCACTGCTGCGTCCGCAAGGTGTCGATTGGCAGTATTCATTTTCTTCAATTTTTCTTTCTCTGTAATTTGCACTTAAAACCACAGGTTTCACGTATTTTCACGAACAATCTGAAACTTACAAAACTCACCAGAAAACATATATTAGTACTCAAAAGACTCGTGAAATAGCATAATTTAAGTCACGAAGCATATAAAATCGGCGTATAAAATACATCGATCAAATACCCCAAACTTGAACTTTGCTCGTCCACAGTAAACAAATAAACTTATAAAACAAAAGCATATAATTAACAAAAATTAAAATCTTTTTGTGAGGGTGACACTATTTACACTCCTCTATAAACCCACAAACTCAAGGAGACTGTGACAGCCCGACCCGAACTCCAATGCGGAATCCCAAGGTCGTGCCGTCAAGACAAGCTAAAAGACGGACAAGCACCCGCTAAGCGTAGTGGTGCGAGTCAAGAGTTGAACCAACAAACCCTAAACAGGGATGTAAAGCCATAATGGCAAAAACCGAATAACCAAAAACTAATATCTGCGGAAGCAAATCAAAAGTGGAACCCAAACTTATAATTGTAAACTAAGGAATACGAGGCTGAGAGACGACTATCTCTCGACAAATCTACGACGCACGTGACGCAACAATGCGCACGGGCAACAAACCATCGGCCATCCTAGGCCGGCGAATCAACGAGAATACCAACGATAAGCGACAACTCAACGGCTATAACATGCCGGAGGAATAAATCAACTAAAAGAATAAGATATTCAAATTCTAACAACTAAACCCAAGTCTCACGACTAACGTCGTCGGAGATGACAATACCAACAATACTAGAATGGGTGAGCTAAAGCATGCTCGGAATAATAAAAGGGAACAACTCATAAGAGATACAACAGCTCGACCAAACAAGTCGGCTACCAAAATAATACAATAACAAAATACTAACATAATCTACCCAAGTAAAGTCTACATAACTTTACAATCGTGTCTCACAAATACAAAATAACTTAATAATAATAAACCCAAGCTTAAAGCAGGAAGACCACCTTCTAGGAATCACTATCCCAAGCCGCAGCGTACTAACGGGATCACTGCAAAAACTAAGGAAAACAACACACGAAATGAGTCATAATGACCCAGTAAGTTACTAAATGCAATTATATGGCATAGCATGGCGTGGCATGACATAATGCACAAACATGTATAAAATCATGGTATCTAAATAGCATACCAATAACAAACTTGTCTCCAGTCATCATGTAACATAAACTTCATAAACCACATAGCATGTTATCTTTCACATAAGTGCTTATACATAAGCACGTAAAATCAGGAACTGGGCCTAGCCCTTCAAATGATCATAAACTGGGTTTCATTCCTCAAATGATCATTACTCACCAGTTTTCCCTAATGAGTACCTCGTTACATTCATCCAACCCTGGGATGAGAAATGGGAGCTCAATATCAGGCTAGGAGCCGCTAATACGAGACCACATCCCACTATTGGCCACATAGTGAGGATAAAGGGTACCAATGCGGCGATTCATAGCGAATGTTTCCAAAGGCTATGAATCGTCCCATTGCAAAACGACCAAGGCGCCAGCTGGACTCAAAAATCAAGATGCTCAAGTAGATATTTACTTGTATAAACCAATAAAGACCAAGTTCATCACAAAAGGATTCATCAAAGCAAGTAGGTCATAATGCTCTACAAAACCCAATAAACCATGCACATAAATGTACACACTTAACACGTTCAACTAACTTGTAAGTTTAGTTCAAAACCACATATTGAGGTATTCATAAACCTCGAGTCATCACCAATTCAAGAATAGCATATAAGCTCAACAAATCACAACGTGAGGTCTACTATAGTCCTCTACTCAAGATTAAATCAAAGACTATTATTCAGTCTAAGAACAACCACAAACAAGGCTTAGCATTTGGTTTCACTCAAAAGCACACCGGACTCAACCATAGTCCTAACCGTCGAACATAATCGACATCCTCAACACCATTCTCATGAATGATAAGACTACCCTGTAGTCTAAATCCGCAAGTATTTTCATATCCTCGCGACTAAATTCCTTATAGTGAACTCATCCAATAATCAATATTAAATGGCACTCGAGACCATGGGTTGGTCTCTAATACACCGTGCTCTACAAGCACGTTCTAAACAAATTCCCAATAGGTCTCTATAACATGAGTGTCCCAATTGGACACAACGAGATACTCGGGTGCGCACAAACATAAGCGAACGAGACCCGAACATCGTAGGGTCTCAACCCAAAGCTTGTTATTATATTATTGACCTTACAACGACTCCGATGAGTCTTAATTCTACGTTTCATTCTTTACGGGTTTCATAAATCCACAATTTAACACTCCAATCAAACATACAATAAAATCCCAAAATTCATCCGGGCTTGATTCCCAAGCCTAACAATCCCAAGGACTCATTATAATCTTAGTCAAACGACACCCAAATGTTGTAGGATTTCAACCCGAGTTCGTTAACACAATGTTGAACCTATTATGACTCCGTTGAGTCCAAATACTAAGTTTCATTCTTATACCTTTCATCGATATCAACATTAACACACGCTTCAAATAACAACAATTTCTCCAACAAGTTGGGGGTTGATTCTCAAGCCTAAAATTCATAACAAAACCCAACATAGATCACAACCCATTTCATAAACCATATAATTTCAATTAAGTGATCATTCTCATAATATATAGAGAGTTCACAAATCCAAAGCCCCAATCAAAGGCATACTTTCATAATAAACCCAAATATAATGTAAACATGATTTCTAGCATGCTCCCAATCCTAGAAACACAATATGAAGGATAATCATTCACATCAACAACCATAGAAGTTATCTACAAATGCTCCTAACATGTTCATACTTCCAAAAATCCCCAAAATTGGGCAAACATAGCATATCAAGTGTTCATTGCCCACAAATAGCATATAAGTTGTTTTCCTTAGGGCCAATGAACCAAAATCAAAAGAAAGTAACTTACCTAGCTTGAGTGAAAACTCAAGAGAACACAAATCCGATCGGTAAAGTTGCTCTACTCGTCGAGGGCTTCAAGATTCCAAAGTTTGAAGGAAATCGGGTGGGTGGATCGTCTTGGATCGAAGAGAGAAGAAGCTAGGGCTCAAGAGTCTCCCATGGAGTCTCTCTCTCTAACTCACAGTTTGTGGAAGAGAAATGAAGAGGATTTGGCTGAATTGGTGAAGGGTTAGGCTATTTATACTTCTCAACAACAAGGGCACAATAGACTTTTCCCAAGTACACTTAGTAGAGATTAGGATAAATCAATCACTAATCTAACCTTAATTAACTTCTAACTAATGTTAGGACATGTTTAGGGTTAAGTATGAGAGGTTAGGAAGGGTTTAGAGGGGGTTTAATGAGGGTAGAATAGGTATAATTCGTCCAAACCCAAAACAGGGCAAAAATCCCGTAGGCAACAGGGGGTTGAGGCGGGCGCCTCACCCCTCTCCATGCGGCCGCTGGGCTGCCCGGCAAAGATGCTCTCAGTACTTGAGGCGGGCGCCTCACTATGTGCCAGGCGGGCGCCTCGGCCTCTGAATCTCCAAAATTTGGTCCAAACATGATCTAAATGGTCCCAAACTTATGGGCAACCATTCTAAGGTCTAACCCTACACAAAACAAGTCTAAAACACACCGAACAACTCCAAGCAACTCGGAGCGAGGGAAGGGGTGCAACAACGTGCAACCGACGAATGAACTCGCAATCGAACGAGCAATGAAAGGAGACTTTTAAGGCAAGTCTAAGGGCTAATGAAGAAGCTTAAATACTTCTAGAAAGTTGAATAACAACTAGGGGAATAAGAATCCCAAAGGAGAGACGATTACGCGACTCGATTCCCGAACTACGCGATAGAGACGAACGCTATCTCCAAAACTTCCAAATCATCGATAGACTTAAGGAACACCTCCAACTTGAAGTCAAATGCATCTAAACATGTTAATAAATCATCTTAAAGGGTCTAGGACCCAAACCAGAGTCACGAACACAAAAGCAAAGCAAACCCTCAATCGCGTCGTATTCCGACTATCGTCGAGTCACGACTTGTGACTTTAGCAAGTCAACAACTATATGGAGCCTCTTAATAATGTTTTGGCCTTAATATGGTCTCTCAAACATATCTAGACCCTCTCGCAACCAAACATACAGTCAACCAAGGAAGAGGTGCAAGTATAGCACGCAAACCGAGATAACGAAGGAGCGGGGCGTCACACCCTCTCCACCTTAAAAAGAATTCGTCCCGAATTCTAAATCATGATACAAACCACAATACATCGAGTTCAAAACCATCTACCTAGACTCGATCTCTGAGTCTACCACCACAATGTACACGAGGGTCGAACTAATATAATCCAGATTCAAAAGTCTACAATTCTCAATAGACACGTCATCAAACGCCTTCTATCGGGAACAATATGACTCATGCTTGAGTCACGAATACACATACAAACAACACTAGGCCAAACATGTAGGCAAAATCCCAAACTTCAACATAAGAACACATTCAACTACCGAAACTATTTGTCTCGGGGCACAACACGAAATTCAAGAACAAGGGGTTCTAACTTTAAGGAAATAATAATTGCCTATGGAGCAATTTACAAACAAATCAAAGATAAGCAAATCGGCATTTCAAACCATGTAAATCACACTCGCGATCTCCCATCGCGGGTGAGAACACATAAGAGCACACAATGCCATGTTTTGAAAATTCTTTCCATTTATGTCAATTCCATTTGGTAACAGGTGTAGTCAATTTCTACCATAATTCATACCAATCCTAGTTCAACAACGAACCACTTTTGATCACCAATTTAGGGTACCGGCTAAATTGGATACTCAAAAGCTTCCGTTGCAAGGATGCGAAGGTTCATGATTAAAAAGGTTTTAAGCATCCTTTAATAGTCTCCTATGCTAAGGAAATGAATGAGCAGGAGATAATAATGATGAAATGAGAATTTAGTATACTACAATGTAATGCATCAAGTAGGTGTTTCCTACAACTAATGCACGCAACTGAAATAAAATTCAGACCAAGTAACAAGGTCTATTACCTTAACAATCAACAATCATATCTACCACAAAACTCGTGTACCTAGTACACTCAACCAAGATGACTTCCTAGTAATCACAACGAATCGCCAAGGCTACTAATGCCCGAAACGTCCATACTCCGCAAAACTATCCTTTCTTAAGCTCTAGACCGAGTCTACCACCAATGCATACACTAAGCGTCCCAACACAACGTTAACATCTCAATACTCACGGTGAAGCGTTAATCTCTCCCGTGCAGCCGTGATTATCCTCTAAATCGCAACCTTCAACCTTCTCACAAGTCGAGTATATATCTTACTCGCATAATAACCCTTAACAACAATATAGTATAATATTACTCATTACAATAAACATATCCTCATAGAATATACAAACATCATACTAAACCGATAAGTATCAATATACAATTCATGCTTCATATATATATACATACTATGGCCCTTTTTATATAACCACACAAAACCACAATTCTATATATAACATAGTCTTATACTAAACAAGAATCCATACACCACGTGCGATTACCTACCGGTAATTCACAAAACAAACCATATCATATATCAATCTCACATTGGGGTATTATTCCCGATCAAGCAAACAACCAATCTTACACAATACACCATATAATGTATGTATGAATGCACATGAGCTACCGATTAAGACGTGTACTCATAATAACGGTAATAGTAGCAACGGTATGATCTACGTATATATATACAAGAATATACCTTCCTATTTCGGATAGGCCTCAAAACTCCGCAATGGTCAACCGCCACGCGCGCACGACCTCAAACTCTAGGCCGTCCACCACTGTCTCTCTTGGAGCCACTGGATTGTTGACTAGTACTCCCAGACTGATTAACCCTCATCTTCGGGCAATCCTTACGAACATGATCACCGCCACAAGCGAAGCACTTTCCTGCCTTACCCCAACATCTGTTCTCGGCATGTCCTGTCCTCATACAAAAATTACATATCAACTCGCCGCCTCGTCGTCTCCGACTAGAGGTAGGAACATCACTCCGTCTACCAGTACGTGTGATTTCTGGATTAACTTTCTGAGGTGCTGCCTGCCCTCTATTACCGTCATTTCCCTATTAGTACTCGAGGCTCTCTTTTGAGCATACTCCTCGATGTCCAGCTCCATTGCATACGCACGATCCACAGCGACTCGGTAATCCGTAAGTTGCAACGGAACGAGCTGCCTACGATATTTCATCTTTAGGCCCTTCACAAACCGTTGGGTCTTCCTAGCCTCATCTGGTACTAAGTAACCACAATAGCGAGCCAACTCTGTGAACTTCGCTGAATACTGAGCCACCGTCATAGCTCCTTGTTCCAATGCCATGAACTCCGCTTCTCTTCTTTCTCGAACTACTGGAATAAGCGTACCATAAACTCCATCGTGAAGTTTTCCCACACTAAAGGCACTCCATGGTGTCTCCAACTATCTCGTAACACATGCCACCAATGGTCAGCCGCACCAATTAATTTAAACACTGCTAGGGTCACCATCTCTTCTGACGTACAACCCATAGCTGCAAAGATCTTCTCCATGTTTTCTATCCAAAGTTCTGCTTTAGAAGCATCGGGTCCTCCATCGAAGCTCTCAGGCTCCAACTTCAAGAATCTCGCAAGAATGATAGAATTGTCTTCCATCCCAAACATCTGCTGAGGAGTCACACGCGGATCCGTAACATTCTCCCCTCTCTCGTAGCCACGAGTTGTACCCGAACGGGGTCTACTAGAACTAGCTCCACGCCAAATTCCTGACATAATACGCCTACAAAGAACACTCAGCGTTAATAACTCAACAACAAACCCAACCCAAACTAGGCCAAGGAACCTATCCTGGCGAAATAGCTAACCTATAGCTCTGATACCAACTGTGACAGCCCGACCCGAACTCCAATGCGGAATCCCAAGGTCGTGCCGTCAAGACAAGCTAAAAGACGGACAAGCACCCGCTAAGCGTAGTGGTGCGAGTCAAGAGTTGAACCAACAAACCCTAAACAGGAATGTAAAGCCATAATGGCAAAAACCGAATAACCAAAAAAACTAAAATCTGCGGAAGCAAATCAAAAGTGGAACCCAAACTTATAATTGTAAACTAAGGAATACGAGGCTGAGAGACGACTATCTCTCGACAAATCTACGCACGTGGCCAACAATGCGCACGGGCAACAAACCATCGGCCATCCTAAGGCCGGCGAATCAACAGAATACCAACCTGATAAACGACAACTCAACGGCTATAACATGCCGGAGGAATAAATCAACTAAAAGAATAAGATATTCAAATTCTAACAACTAAACCCAAGTCTCACGACTAACGTCGTCGGAGATGACAATACCAACAATACTAGAATGGGTGAGCTAAAGCATGCTCGGAATAATAAAAGGGAACAACTCATAAGAGATACAACAGCTCGACCAAACAAGTCGGCTACCAAAATAATACAATAACAAAATACTAACATAATCTACCCAAGTAAAGTCTACATAACTTTACAATCGTGTCTCACAAATACAAAATAACTTAATAATAATAAACCCAAGCTTAAAGCCCGGAAGACCACCTTCTAGGAATCACTATCCGAAGCCGCCACGCGTACTAACGGGATCACTGCAAAAACTAAGGAAAACAAACACACGAAATGAGTCATAATGACCCAGTAAGTTACTAAATGCAATTATATGGCATAGCATGGCGTGGCATGGCATAATGCACAAACATGTATAAAATCATGGTATCTAAATAGCATACCAATAACAAACTTGTATCAAGTCATCATGTAACATAAACTTCATAAACCACATAGCATGTTATCTTTCATATAAGTGCTTATACATAAGCACGTAAAATCAGGAACTGGGCCTAGCCCTTCAAATGATCATAAACTGGGTTTCATTCCTCAAATGATCATAACTCACCAGTTTTCCCTAATGAGTACCGCGTTACATTCATCCGACCCTGGGATGAGAAATGGGAGCTCAATATCAGGCTCGGCAGCGCTAATACGAGACCACATCCCACTATTGGCCACATAGTGAGGATAAAGGGTACCAATGCGGCGATTCATAGCGAATGTTTCCCAAAGGCTATGAATCGTCCCATTGCCGACAAAACGACCAAGACGCCAGCTGGACTCAAAATCAAGATGCTCAAGTAGATATTTACTTGTATAAACCAATAAAGACCAAGTTCATCACAAAAGGATTCATCAAAGTAAGTAGGTCATAATGCTCTACAAAACCCAATAAACTATGCACATAAATGTACACACTTAACATGTTCAACTAACTTGTAAGTTTAGTTCAAAACCACATATTGAGGTATTCATAAACCTCAAGTCATCACCAATTCAAGAATAGCATATAAGCTCAACAATTCACAATATGAGGTCTACTATAGTCCTCTACTCAAGATTAAATCAAAGACTACTACTTAGTCTAAGAACCACCACAAATCAAGGCTTAGCATTTAGCTTCACTTAAAGGCACACCGGACTTAGCCCAAGTCCCGCTCGTCATTTATAGTCGACATCCTCAAAACCCATCTCATGAATGACAAGACTACCTCAGTAGTCTAAATCAAGTATTTTCATATCCTCGCGACTAAATTCCTTATAGTGAATTCATCGAATAACCATTATTAATTAGTACTCGAGACCATGGGTTGGTCTCTAATACTCCGTGCTCTACAAGCACGCTCTAAACAAGTTCCCAATAGGTCTCTATAACATGAGTGTCTCCATTGGACACAACGGGATACTCGGGTGCGCACAAACATAAGCAAACGAGACCCGAACATCGTAGGGTCTCAACCAAAGGCTTGTTATCACATTATTGGCCTCACAATGACTCCGTTGAGTCTTAATTCTACATTCCATTCTTTATGTGTTTCATAGCCCCACAATTAAACATTTCATTCATATATACCACAAAATCCCAAAGTTCATTCGGGCTTGATTCCCAAGCCTAACAACCCAAAAACTCATTATAATCATAGTCAAACGAAACCCAAATGACGTAGGACTTCAACCCGAGTTCGTTAACACAATATTGAACCCATTACGACTCCGTAGAGTCTAAACACTAAGTTTCATTCTTAAACCTTTCATCCATCTCAACATTAACCCCACTTCAACTAACAATAATTTCTCCAATAATTAGGGTTGACTCTCAAGCCTAAAATCCACAAATAATCCCAACATAGATCAAAACCCATTTCATAACTCATATAATTTCATTTAAGTGATCATAACCATAGTATATAGAGAGTTCACACATCCAAAGCCCCAACCATAGGCATACTTTCATAATAAACCCAAATAAAATGTAAACATGATTTCTAGCATGCTCACAACCCTAGAATCACAAGATGAAGGATAAACATATACATCAACAATCATAGAAGTCATCTACAAATACTCCTAACAAGTTCATACTTCCAAAATCCCCAAAATTGGGCAAACAAGGCATACAAGGTGTTCATTGCCCACAAATAGCATATAGATTGTTTTCCTTAGGGCCAATGAACCAAAATCAAAAGGAAGTAACTTACCTAGCTTGAGTGAAAACTCAAGAGAACACAAATCCAATCGGTGAAGTTGTTCTACTCGTCGAGGGCTTCAAGATTCCGAAGTTTGAAGGCAATCGGTTGGTCGGATCGTCTTGGATCGAAGGAAGAATGAAGCTAGGGCTTGAATCTCCAAGCCTCCTCCTCTCTCTCTAATACGTATTGTGGAAGAGAAGAAATGAAATGGTTTCAAAGAAATAACAAAGGGGTTGTGGGTATTTATACCCCCAAATTAAGGAGGGCACAAAGGACATTTCTCAAGTGCAATTAGTAGAGATTAGGGATAATCAAACACTAATCTAACCTTAATTAACTTCTAACTAATGTTAGTACATGTTTAGGGTTAAGTATGAGAGGTTAGGAAGGGTTTAGGGGGTTTAATGAGGGTAGAATAGGTATAATTCGTCCAAACACAAAACAGGGCAAAATCCCGTAACGATTCGGAGTTGAGGCGGGCGCCTCACTCCCCTCCATGCGGCCTCCTGGGCTCTGCCCAGCACAAAGATGCTCTCAGTACTTGAGGCGGGCGCCTCACTATGTGCCAGGCGGGCGCCTCGGCTCCTGAACCTCCAAAATTTGGTCTAAACTTGTCTTAAATGATCCCAAACTTATGGGCAACCATTCTAAGGTCTAACCCAACTCAAAACAAGTCTAAAACACACCGAACAACTCCCGAAACAACTCGAGCGAGGAAGGGGTGCAACAACGTGCAACCGAACGACGAATGAACTCGCAATCGAACGAGCAACGAAAGGAGACTTTTAAGGCAAGTCTAAGGGCTAATGAAGAAGCTTAAATACTTCTAGAAAGTTGAATAACAACTAGGGGAATAAGAATCCCAAAGGAGAGACGATTACGCGACTCGATTCCCGAACTACGCGATAGAGACGAACGCTATCTCCAAAACTTCCAAATCATCGATAGACTTAAGGAACACCTCCAACTTGAAGTCTAATGCATCTAAACATGTTAATAAATCATCTTAAAGAGGTCTAGGACCCAAACCGAGGTCACGAACACAAAAGCAAAGCAAACCCTCAATCGCGTCGTATTCAGACTATCGTCGAGTCACGACTTGTGACTTTAGCAAGTCAACAACTATATGGAGTCTCTTAATAATGTTTTGGTCTTAATATGGTCTCTCAAACATATCTAGACCCTCTCGCAAACCAAACATACCGTCAACAAGGGAAGAAGTGCAAGTATAGCACGCAAACCGAGATAACGAAGGAGCGGGGTGTCACAGGCCTCTCTCTCCCTTCTTTGATTTCTTTGTTTCTTCAAAGATTTTAGGATTTATGGATTAAAGCTTCAGTTTTTTCTTTCAATTTTATGGTTTTAATGTTCATTAGGGTTTAGTTCTTTTCATGATTTGATTTTTTTTAGTAAGGTTTTGGATTTACAATAAGGGTTGTCATTGATTTACAATAAGGTTTTTTATTTACAATAAGCTCAACTCTCTATATTCCTGATCTTTCACCCAAATAGTCACCGATCACATAGACGTTGCATTTCGACCTACTAACTTTTCGATTCTACCCTACGTACTCCTTTTTATTCTTTAATTTTCCATAAACACGTTTATACGTAATCTCAGATAAAACACTCGAGCCCTCTCCAAAACCCCAAGTTTTGAAGAATGTTTGGGTATTTTGTATACTGAGGATGATGAGGCTTTTTCTCTTTTCCTCTTTTCTTTTTGATCATCTTTTATTTAGTTTTGTACAATGATTCAGTGATTCAATTATAATGATTAATGAGAATGGCCTTCCTATATATTCCTCCTTGTTTTATTTATACATCTCTCCAAAGCCCCAAATCATACAAACAGAAATTAATATTTATATATAGAAACATTGAACGATTTAACATCTTTGATTTGAAGTTCAAATTATATTAATTTATAGAAAGAAAATCAAGGATTATATACATATCTCATGTCTCTCTTGTATGATTGATTTAGTGTGGCCATTTAAAGTCTCTATGATTGTTTCTCCCCAAGTCTTTTATGTGGAGTATTATTCAAAATATAGCTAGGTAGCAACTGTTAAGGTATATATGTAGTTTCTGTAAGATCGTTTTCGAGTACTTGTACATCAATACGCTTGCAAGTTTTGATTGTAAGATCGCTCACCCAAATAGTCACCGATCACGACCATTCAGCCGAAGTGTTCTTCAAGAAAGACGCATGCTTTGCAGGAGTACCACTAATTTTTTTCTTGCTAATCGAAACTCGATGCGCTTCTGGATGGTTTACGATTGAAGAATGAAATGCCTTTCTCACGTATTCAGAAAGTATCATTAGATAATTAGAAGCATATACAATATAATATTAACAATTAAATGAAGAGAAGTAGACAAGAAAAAAGGCACTTATGGTTCATAGTTGCACTGATGTCAACAGATGCAGGAAAAGTACGAAAGAAATCTTAATAATCAAACAGAAAAAAAATTCTTCCCTAAATGAGTGCCCCTTGTGGTCTTGGCCCAAAAGTTAGGCAAATCTTTTTTATACCTAAGAAAAAAATCTCAAGGCTGCTCCTCTTTACTCTTTATATTTAAAAATAAATAAATAATATATATATATATATATATATATATATATACTCTTGAAACTTGTTACTCTAGTAAAAATTAATATACATTACGCTATGTCGGGACGGACTAGCATTTTGAAAGACCATTGAATTTAACAGTGTGTGACCCCCAATTTCTGCTTCTGTCATTCATTCTCTGTTTTTGTTTCCAACTTTACTATCTGTTTTACGAATATGAACTTTTCTTTTTCGTTTTTTCCTTTTCCTTTTCATGAACTTTTTGGACAGAGAAGAAATAATATTATTCATGCATGCACTTTCCTCTTAGAAGAACTCAAGAACACTACCAGTCTACCAGTGTGTTAATTGGGCTTTCTACTTTCCTTTTGGGTTAGATTTTCGTTTTGCCTCCTGCCTTCTGCTACTAGTTGCTAGTTGGTTCAAGCTCATAACTGTTGTAACTAATTTCCTTGCGAAACAGACACACACACTCACTAAGACAGGGATTGTAGTCTACCAGTCTATCTGTTTTGCTTCACAAACGCGATCACTAGTGAATGGAGTTTTTTTACTTGTAGCCTAGCTTTATGTACTTGGTGAGAAAATAGACAAAGAAATGAAGGTTTTTCTTGGAATGAATGATGATTCATATGGACAAGGATGTAGTCTCAGTGGCCAAGCAAGAAACCTTTGTTTGGATTTTATTTGAAGATGTTCTAGTTCTAGTTAAGGATTTGATGGTTTTCTTTTAGCCTCTTTCTGTTTTTTTCTTATCTGAATTGCTGATAGTTGAATGTAATTCTAAACATTTGATTTTGCTCTCAAATAGCTTAAGCCTTAATTCTTATATGCAATCAGACTTATGGTTTCCATTCATACTTGAGTAGTTTTCTCCATTCACAATGTGCTCCATGCTCCTTAATTTTTTCTGACAATCTGTTGGTGGCGCACGAGGGTGTGTGGATCTTGACGGTGCCCTTGGCCTTGGGAACATAAGCCTATTCCAAATTTTAAGCGTATATAGGTAGGGAGTGGTAACTAATTCGAAAGGTAACCCAAGTACGTTCAACCAAAATACCAAAAAAAAATCAGCGGAATTGAATTATTAGAGACCAAAAGGGTGATGAATTATTAAAGTATAGATTAGTAGTAATATCTTGAGGGCTTCAAACTCCAATATTAGCTCTTGGGAAAGTTTAGAGGACCAATTAGAAGCTATCATAAGGTATGGCTTTCCTCAAAATTAGCAAAGAAGAAATTAATTAAGGATTGTTTTGCCTAACTAGTTAGTGCTTAATGAGTTGTGTTTGTCTGTCAAATGTTTGAAACAGAACCACATTATTATTATTCTCCATTGCTGTGAATTTGTTTAGGATTGACAAGTCAGTTAAACAAGGTCTGATACCATAATACTGACTGCCATCAATATTAAGCTGCATTCATTTCCAATTGCGCCAAGGATGAAATTATATTATTGTTAGAAGATATTATCGCTTTACCTTTGTATTTAATTCCTATTTGACGTTTTCTTAATGTTGACTCTCAACTAGATGGTCAGCAAGCTTATTCGAGCATCGGTACTCGGTGTTGCAGCTTCCGTCTTAGCTGTTGGTACATTACTCCTAAAAAAAAGAAAATACCAAACTTACAGACCAACGGAACCCCAAGTTAACCAAGAAATTGCACGGGAGAGATATATGAATAGTATCTTATGTAGAGGCGAGCAACATTGTATAGATCAAATTCGTATGAAGCCCTCTGTATTTTTCAAGCTATGTCAGACCCTTGAGGAGAACGGTTTACTTCGAAAGACCAAGAAAATGTCTATAAGGGAGCAAGTAATGATGTTCCTACATCTGATTGGACACAATGTGAGATTTAGAGTGATCGGTGGACGATTTCATAGGTCTATTGAGACTGCTGTTCACCGATACTTCAAAATTGTATTAAGAGCAATCTTAATGTTATTCAAGCTCGTGGTTAAACAACCGATGGCTCAACTCCCCAAGAAATTAGAGATAACAATGTGTTTTATCGGGTTTTATCCCTACTTCAAGGTTAGCCAGATGCAACAGAGATTTATATTCCTAATTTTTTTTTAAAATTTTTGTTTAGACCATGTTGAAAATACTGAATGTAAACATATGATCACATATAGGATTGCATAGGAGCATTAGATGGAAGTCTTATTCGTGCGAAAGTAAATGAGGAGTTAGCTGGAAGATTTCGTGGTAGAAAGGGCGGAACTACACAAAATATTTTGGCTGGCATTACGTTTGATTTGAAGTTTACATATGTCCTAGCTGGGTGGGAAGGAAGTGCACACGATTCTCGCATTATAAGTAATGCATTTGAAAGGCCAGGGGGATTTGTAATTCCTGAAGGTATCATGATGAATCAAGTCTCTTCTCTTTCTTTTTTTATCTTAGTTTTTGCCACTAAAAAGAGGTCATCTTATTAATAGGGATTTGGTGAATTTCAGTAGGGAAATATTATCTTGGTGATGCAGGTTATGGTATTCGAAATGGGATCATTTCTCCATACCGAGGTGTTCGCTATCATTTGAAAGAGTTTAGTGATAACCCACCAGAAAATGAGCAAGAACTTTTTAATCTTCGTCACTCTTCTTTGCGAACTACTATTGAGAGAGGTTTTGGGATCTTGAAGAAACGCTTCCGTGTGCTAGATGCTGAACCACATTGGTCTTATGACATACAAGTGGACATCGTGTTAGCTTGTTGTGTTATCCATAACTTCATTATGGGAGTAGATCCTAATGATATCATTATAAATGACCCAAGTTGTGAAGTGGAGTCAAGAAGTCAAGGTGTAAGAGTCCAACTAACACAACGACAAGAGAGGGAAGAATTTAGAGAATGGACAGTAAAGAGGGATAACATAGCTAGGGACATGTGGAATGACTATGTTGCTACTATTTAATTTTTTTTAGATTTATTTGTATTGTCGGATTATCTTAATTATTTTGGTGTATTTTCATTGAAGTTTATCTTATGTATAGATTTAGTAGTGTTCAGTATTTAATTTTTTTTAAGATTTATTTGTATTGTCAGATTATCTTAATTATTTTGGTGTATTTTCATTGAAGTTTATCTTATGTATAGATTTAGTAGTGTTCAATATTTATTCATGTGGTTTTCTTTGTGTTATTATTGTAGAAATGGGCAAGCCAAAGGATAATGATAACAAGAGTATTGTTCGCTCCGCACCAATGGACCGCGTAATGCTTGACACACTTGCCGAAGAAGCTCAACTTGGTAATAAGCCTTCTAACACATTTAAACACTCGAGCTTTGTTCGAGTTGCTCAACTTGTAACAGAGAAGTTTGGAGTTCAATGTGTACCGAAGCATGTTGAGAACCATCTAAGAACCATTAAAGGTATTTGGAATACCATTACAAAACTTCGTAACAAAAGTGGATTTGGATGGGATGATAACTTAAGGATGATCACATGTTCAAAGGAAAGTTATGATGAGGAAGTAACGGTACGATTCCTTGAACTTTATAAGCTTAATAGTTGATATTTTAATTATCATTCATTAGTATACTTCATAACATTTTTTTGCTTCTCTTTTGTTAATTGAAATAGGCACATCCTACCCATGAAAAGTTTTTAAACAAGAAGATAGAAATGTATGATGAGATGTCGATCGTTGTTGGAAATGATATGGCTACGGGATGCTTTGCAAAATCATTTGTTGATATTGATGTGGAAGCTAGTCCAGACATTAATTCCATAGTTGATGTTGAAAGCAATGAGTTTGAGGAGGTCACAAAAAGCAAAGAAGCTTCAAGTGCACCGTCGTCAAAGTCAAGGTCCCATCGGAAAAGGTGTCGCGAGGATGGGGATTCTACATATGACAACAAAGTAGATGAACAACTTGGAGAGGTTGCGTTAGCAATCAAGAAACTTTCTGATGAGCAAGTGAACACGGAAGATCTCTACAAAGTGGTTATGAAAACTGAAGGCTTTGATGAAGTGTTTCTTGGTTCGGTGTTTGATCATCTGATTATCAACAAGGATTTGGCTAGAGGATTTATGGTAAAAAGTGAGAACCTTCGAAGGAAATGGATTGAAAAATTCATGACCCAAGAGTGGCATGGATACTAGTTTTATGTTTTGTTGTTGAAGGACAAAAAAGCTTTGGATGATGGTTTATTTTTAAAACAATTATTAGAGTTTTGGTAATATTTTGTTAGTATTTGAACATGATCATCATGTGGGACACAATGTTTTGTACACATCTTAATTAGACTTTTGGTAAGTATTTTTGAGTAATGTGAAATTTTATGTTTTATGCAATGTACATTCAAAAATTATCCAAAGTATGCTGTCATTTTATGGTCATTATTGCGTTTGTAAAGTAGCTAGTATACATGGAGAGTTGATAACTCGTGTGAAAATTTATATACAAATGATATTGTAAAAAATGATTTCCAACACATTTTCACAAAGTTTACCAAATTGTAAAAAATGATTTCCAACACATTTTCACAAAGTTTACCAAACACCGGAAAATGTTTTCCACAACATTTTCATAAGACTTACCAAACAGCGGAAAATATAATGATTTCATTTTCCGGAAATCATTTTCCGGAAAACGTTTTCCGGAAAACGTTTTCCCTGAAACAAACGGAGCCTAAGATTTAAAATGTTCATCTTAGTTGTTGTATGCTTGGTTGAGAGTTTAGAAGCATTGTTGCTTCGTTTGAGCCTTAGGGTTTCTCGGGATTGCCTTCGTTGCTTGTATTGTTTGTGTTTTCAACTTGCGAGAAGTTCATTTGAGTTCTAAACCAAGTGTACTAGTATTTCCCATGCTTGCATAATCATTGTTCATAGACTTGTTGCATTTGGATACAAGATGACCAACATATTACTTCACAGATTTAGTCCGGTTTTGGGAAAACTTCGGGAAAATTCTGGTACCAATATACTAGAGATAATTTTCTAAAAATTTAGTATGTTTTACCTGCATATGTTAGGATACTCCCTGTAAAAATTTGGTAATTTTCCAAGTTGTCTAAGTACCTCATTTAGGTCTTGACTTACGGCTGTGCCAGAATTCTATTTTTAGGAAATCGACTTCGGTACTTGATTTTGTTGTAACTTCATTTTGATGAATATAAGTCCAAATTGAGTAATTTAAAATTATAAAATATATTTGAATGAGTATACTTTTAGAAAAATAAAAAATCACCTCATTTGGAGTTGTGAGCGATTTATGGTCGATTTTACAAGATCGACTGTCCAGTAACAACAATCTGGAAATTGGCCATGAATAGTTGAAGCGCTCGCATTGGACAAACACAATGCGACCGCATTGTGCCAGATTCAGGTTTGTGACATTTTTGGGTGGTTTTTGGTTGTTGACCCAAGTGCCCTTGCCCTTGGCCGACCTTAGTGACTTAAATCCCTCTTTTTTGGCTCTTCTACAACCATTCTAAGCCCTTGGATCATTCCTTATGAAAGGCTTACATGCCATAGCCAATGAGAAGCCAATTAACCCCCTTCACATGGATTAGGGTCTTTTTGGTAAGTATATAAGAAACTTTCAGCCTATTCAACCATTATTGATCAACAAAGCTTCAGAGATTCAGAGCTTAGACTCCATTTTCGTCCATGGAGGTAACCCTAACTTGAGAGACCATTTCCCGGAGTTCCGGTGATCCAATCGCCGATCCGAGACCGCCAAATCGAAGGCCTTGCTCTCCTCTACAACAATCCTCTGTTTATTCTTCCTTCTAACCATTATTCATAGGCTTAAGGTACGTTGACAAATCCCTGATATTTTCATGTTCAATAAAATAACATGACCCCTTCATTATAGTTGTTCTATTAATGATTGTGAACACTTTTTGTGAAGAAAAATCCTCCAATTCAACCTATAAAACATGTGTAGGATTTTATGAATTCTCTATGAAGTTGTGATTTTGACATTTTGTAAAGCATGAATGTTGTTTATAATGAGCTTAGGAATAACTCTTGTGAAGGAATATGTTTCAATTCAAGGTTTAACAAAATCACTGAAACTAGGGTTTGAAACTCGGGATTGTGTTTAAGGCTAGTTTAAGATCATGAACGGCCTAGTTATCGAGTTCTAAATGAAAGGAGAACTTAGGAAAGGGAAATGTGATGCATATAGTATCAATGCTCAACTTGGTTGAATTTTAGTAAAACTCATCGGAGTTGAGATTAGGGAGTTATTGAACAATACCGACTCCACATTCAATCCCTACGACGTTTGTAGTGCGTTAGACTAATATATTAGCTTACGTGACTTTGGGATGGATTGAAGGGCATGTTTGATATGAGTGATTATAAGACTCAATCGAGTTCTTATGTGGTTTATGTGATTGTGTGAAGCAAATGCACAATTGAGAGCATGTTGTAGAATGATGTATCTACTTGACAGGTTGAATTCGCTCTTGTCGAATTCCTACTTGATTCGTTAATGAGTAAAAACACCTACTTGTTGAATAAAGAATTTGAGGACTATTCTATGAGAAGATTTGGATTGGGGCTTTCTTTAGTACTCTATACATGGAGTCTACTTGTATAAGTCGCTAGGATGACCATGTTGTTATCTAAGACTCACCGGTATGGTTTGATCTTACGGGTTATTACCGCTCTAGTGTTGCTTAAGTCTTTGACTACTATCGACTTTTGTGTTATTGAATGAGTTACTACTCTAGGAAGAGTTTAGTAAATCGCTTCATGATCCGAGACTAACGGAGTAGTCTTGGATAGTACTTAATGGACTGATGGTTAAGTTGTGACTCTGTTGAATTTCATAGGTGAATATGGAATACTGTGTATATTTTATATTATGACTACATGCATGATTTCCTACATTGTCAAGAATTGATTCTTCTACGTGTTACTATGATATGACTTATGAGCATATTGAATGTGTTTGCCTTCGTGCCTGAGCTGTTCTACAGTTAATGAATTGTGGTGAACTTGGATTCTACTATTAAGTGGAATTATGAATCAAAAATTGAACTAAGCTTGATTTCACAATAATCAACTTAGGCTTCCCTTATATAATCGACTTGGGACTTTGAACTAAATTCCTAAATGGAACGATAACCTTGCTATGCCTCAAACGAGAACATAGAAAAGAGTCTTGGGACACATATAGTGTTCAAACTCTATTTGGTTGGAATTGTAGTAAAGACTCAACGGAGTCGAGTTAAGGAACAATTGAACCTTACGAGGATCGTGGTGAGATCCTATGATAATTATATTCCATTTGACTAGATTGCTAGCTTTTGGGACTTGAATCGAATAGAGTGAACAACTTGACACTAATGACTTAGAGACTCAAATGAGCTCCTATTATGGTTTTGTGATTATTGTAACAATGTGCATAATCGTATGAGTTTAGTAGATCATTATATCTACTTGAGAATTAGCAAGTAAACATCTACTTGTGCATTGCATATAAGTCCAGCTGGCATTACTTGAGTTTTCATGATGATGGTGGGACGATGCATTGTCTTCACGAATTATGGGATTCGTGATTGTAATGTATCGCCGTACCGGATTCGGGTTTCACACACACCTCCACAGCTAGCTACAGTGGGGAAGTAGCCCCCTTTGTCGTAACCAATTGAGGACATTGGCTAGTGCTATTTTCTGAGTAGAGAACTCGGAGAGAAGAGAGCTCGGTACTTTGATACCGAACACGTATCATTGGCACGATATGATTAACGCTTGTGATTGCGAGAGCAATACGACGACAGTGATTTGGTATCTTCTCTATCCCTTATGTGGCCTCCTATGGGCACTTATGTGACAACAAAGTGTTAGTTGAACATGAGATCTTATTGACCATGTTTGTATTGGCTGATGTTATATGAGAGATTTGATATGTATATATAGAGATATGCATACTTGTATATGAGATATATATGAAAGACTTGATGTGTATATATATAGATATGCACACTTTTGCATGATGATTGTATGGGAGATTTGATATGTATTTGTAGAGATATACATACTGATATAGGTGTATATATATAAACATGCACCCTTACACGTGGTAATAGTGTGAATAGCTTGATTTGTATATATAATGATATGTATACTTGCGTATGATGTTTTGTGGGAACTACCTTCTAACTCGTTTACTCTGTGGTTGAACAGGGAACTACACCCTGGTTCATTTGGACGGTTTAGTAAGTAAGAAGAAATGGATATCTTGTGGAGTATCGAAACGATACGACGCCTCTTCACGGGTTTTACTGTCATTTATAAAATGACACCATGGTTATGTTTATGTTACATAATTATATGTTGCATATATATTGTGGTAGCGTACTGGGTCATTATGACTCATCCCGTACTTGTTTTTAGTTGCGATCGATACCGAGGTCGAGTAGATCGTGACTGTAGCAGGGCGCAGCTGGTCGATAGATCGAGGTTAGATCGTGTGGTTCGTGCTTGTAGCATCTGACTTTTCCGAGTAGCAGCTTGTGGAGTCTTGTTCCTTTTAGCATTGTCATTGATTTCATGTACTTTGCTATTCTTGTGAGATCGACATTTTGTAAAGTTATTTAGACTTTACAGTCGGGTAGAATACTTGGGTATTTGTATTGGTTGCTTCTTGGGCTGACGTGTTGTGTCGTGCCTTGTTTGTGGTTTTACTCTTTATTTCAGATGTCTCCCGGGCACGCAGTAGCTTTGGGGGAATTTCCTTATTCTAGTTTTTATAGTTGTTTGTTGACCCTGGTATGCTTTAGCCGTTGGGTAATTGCTATATCAGGTTGGTTCTTTGTTGAAACGCCGGCCTGGAGTGCCTATGGTTTGATTAGCGTATGCAATGTTGCTGCACGCGAGTTTTGTTTTTCCTCCTTTGAGATATAATGTCTCTCTTGGTTTCATTGTCGTTGGTTTCGAGCTTCATAGCTTGGGACTTCTTTCTTATATTGCTTCCGCTGATTCGATTTTTGAAATATCGTATTTTAGTGCGGTGTTATGTTCATGTTTAGAGCGAGTTTGCTTTCATTGTTTGACTAGCACTCTTGTTTATCAAGTGCTTGTCCTCTTATTAAGTTAGTTCAAATGCGGGACGACTTGGGATTTCGTGTTGGAATACGGGTCGGGTCGTTACAGTTGGTATCAGAGCTTATGTTAGCTATAAGCCAGGATAGGTTCCATGGCCTAGGTTGGGTTTGGGTTTTCGTCGAGTATTTACCATCGAGTGTTGTTTATAATGCCTTATTGGCATATTCTTTGGTACAAGTACACAACTTGGAGTACTAAGTTCGTTTGGTCTAGATTGCCGTGAGTGAAGGTTTGTGTCTAGGAGTATTATATTTCTCCTTTATTGCTTATGAGTTGCAGTTATACTAAGAGTAGGTGCTGGATTTTATTAGAGTTGTTGTTTCTTGTTCCATTTTTAGGAATCAGAGAAGCTAGACTGTCAGTCCCAAGGGTGATCGTCGTGTTAATCATTATGGCGAAAGTTCGTTGTAATACGTTTCGAGAGCGGTGTGGTTAAGCCTCCCGTGGTACCTATTAGTATTTCATAGATTACTATATTGGTGTATATAGTTATGGTAGTATTTAATCACCAGTTCTTGTATTACTTGTGTTGGGAATTTGAGAACCCTTTCCCGATGGTTGTGTTTTGGCATTTAGGGGACTACCTTGATCAAGGTGAAATTTCTTCATGATATGTTGGAACTTGGTGATGGGCCAGTAGGTGATCACACGATGATTGGTCGGATCGGTTGTCGACACGTATACGGTTTGACTTATAAGGATTGGTTATATACTAGTTAGTAAGAATATGCTACCTAGTGACTTGTGAAGTGTTGTATTGTTTTGTTATTGGTCTAATACATTGATAGAGTATTAGCCTTGAATAATGTGTTTTATCTACCATTGATAGGTAGTTAATAGTATGAATATTCCATAATTGGTATACATACATAGTAAATTAATATGCTAAGTTGCATGATGTTGATGCCATGCCTATATGTGCTTATGATTGCTATTGTTGAAACCGATATAAAGGATGTTGATATGTGATTCACGAACACCCCACATCCTGTACGACGAAAGCTTTTGAAGTCACTTCAGAGGGCCCCTGACTTGATTATCAAGAGGTCTTCGTCGGAGAACTAGAATGGTATAATATGAGATAGGAATTGAATGAACCCGTTACCAAACGGAATGTAATTGAAAATGGAATCTTGTTTTGCTTGTGCAAATATGTGCAACTTGTATATGGAGATCATGCTATGAATGAAATGAACTTGTGACTTGATCGAATAAGTTACACTGTGTTGAATGTCTTCCTTGTTGGGTGAATATGTTGTCTATAATGATGATTGACTACTTGATTATAGTGCAAGGGCGTTAGACCCTAGAGATTTGCGCGGTGACCAAAAAATTCTTGGTTGGGAAGTTAGTTAGTTCCGTGCAATTATTGCACATGCATGAATTACTTGATTAGTTGATAGAGAGGCATTTAAACCTTGATATCCACGTTTGTTGGAACTTTGTAAGCTTTGCTAATGTCTTTGAACTCCGTCAAGAGTCAAGGTGACTCGATTTTGGAATTTATTGGAGTTGAGATTTGAGTATTTCTCCCCCTCGTGTTTTGAGGCATACCTAGATGGTCACCTCGACTTCATGTGCAGGCCAAAGTATTGAACTTTTGGTTGTTGTCAAGTTTTGAATTCGAGGACGAATTCATTTAAGGTGGTGAGGATGTAAGAGCCCGAACCTTCGTGTATTTGGCTTTCTTGTTTTGCTTGTCGTTTAACCGTGACCTCACTTATTAAACTTGAGGAAGGAACCTTGATTTGTGTAGGTAGGCTATCTTGAAGCCAATACCTTAATTTCATATGTTCCATAGACTTTAACTAGTTAAAGTTACAAGTCGTATACCGACGCTGTTCGTTACTGGACTCGGTTGAGAGTTTTCTCACGTAGTGTGAGAACCTGTAGACACCCCAATTTCGTACCCCTGGTATGTGACTGACATAAAATATCAAGAACTGTTAAAACTTAACAAATGTCAAGTTGCATGAGTCAAAAATGCGAAAGGAAAAGCATGATGCACGAAACAGTGAACTGCAGGGGGTAAAATGCAAAAAGTTGAAACTTGGAAGCCTTGATGGTGCCGCACCAAGGGGTACCTTGGCCGCACCATCATCTTCACTGTGCGTTGTCTGAGAGAAGAAATTGTACAATTCCTGAAGCACAGAGTACAAGCTACCAATGCACGGGAAACAAATGAAGGAATTCCCACCGCGTCCTTATCCTCTACTATAAATAGAGGGTCCCGGCCTCTCATTTCACTCGTTCAGTTTACGCGATAGAAAAATCGCAGCGAAGCTCTGCTTCTGCGATTCCTTCGATAGGTTAGTACGAGAGGTGCGAGATAGGTGAGTGGAAGCCCCTATAATCTCCAAACCCCGTCCAAACTCTGCCAAATCAAAAACCCATAGGTTATAAGTGATCCCTAGCCTAGTTGTTAGGTATCCACCTCACTTCCCCAGTCCAAAAATCCCAAAATAAGCCGTTACTCTGCCCGAGTAACGAGCTAAAAAAGTCAAAAACTAAGTCTAGGTTCCGCCCAACCAAAAAGGCCAAAACCTACCCAAATAAAGCTGTCACTCTGCCCGAGTTGATAAGCCCAAACTTCAAAAAATCAAGCAGTCATCCTACCCAGTTCAAAACAAAAAGACTCCCTCTCCCTGAAGGACAGAGAGAGCACATCGCCGCTCTAAAAGGTAATACCTTTAAGAGCGTACTTTATTTTATTTGTATTTTTTTTCCTTTTATTTATTTTTCAAAAGTTGTTATTTAAATCCGGCGCAATGTAGCCAATATAAGCCGTTGTGCTGCCCGGATTAGATTAGGAAAAATTATGTAAAAGAGCCGTTATAATGGCCAAATATTCTTAAATATGTTTGTAATTATTGGAAGGAGACGGCTGCGAGTCCGTAAATAATGTAACCACGAATGTATCTGTTTAAATTTCCCTTGTCATAATAATACCTTATTTATTTGCTAAATAAATATAACAATGAGCATACTTCAGCCAAAAACGTTTTGAGACCGAAAGGGCGAGTTGGGTGCCTAGCACCTTCCCAACTCGTAACTTAGCCCCGAACCCGCTTTCTAAAATCTCTGGTTTTCTTTTCTGGTTTTCCTTTATTTTTTCCTTAAAATAAAGGTGGCGACTCTAAAACTTTCAGATCCAGTGGGGCCTCGCAACATTCCCTCTTTGCACTTTCTGTTCTCCCTAAAAAGGGAGATACGGGAATGGAGGGGTGATGCATTCCCATATCCTGGTATCCCCTAAACAAGGGATAACTTGATGCGGGAAACCCATAGCTCCCATAGTGATCTGAATGAGCCATAAGGTTATTTTTAACAAATCCATAGTGGGGGCGTCGCAATATCCTTTCTTGCACTTCTCTATTTTTCCCTAAAGAAAACAGGGGAGAATGGGAATGGAAGGGTAATGTATTTCCATATCATGTTATCCCCAAAATAAGGGATAACTTGACATGGAAAACCATTAGTTCCCATATTGGATACAAAATCCACTCAGGGCAACCGAGGCACATTCCAACGTGCTAATATAGACAGCACTCCTCTCGCACTTTGGATTTCGTCTTCCCCTAAACAAGGGAGGGTGGAACGAGAGCGGGTGTCCCGCATCCGCACGCACGCACCCCTAAACAAGGGCGGGGCGCGGAGCACATCAGGGAACCTCACGGTGGCGACTGGCTGGGGAGTTGTTTTATTTTAAATAAAATGGAGGGCTAGATTCATAAAATAAAACTTTTTTTTGTTTTTCTTTGTTTCTGGCTGCAGTATGCTCGTTATATTAATTTACGCATTTCAATAAAGTGTTCCCATACGGCCGTGGCTATATTTGTGGATATGATCCTCCATCTGGCAGCAGTCTCGTTCCGATACCTGTTACGGATATGTTTAAGAGTATAAAAAAAAGGATCAAAAATACAAAAAAAATACAAAAAATTTTTTTTCAAAAAATGAAAAAAAAATAATAATATATATACTATATATATTACAATAAATTCCGGCAAAGACAACAAAAGAGTGGGCTTTACTTAGGCTCTATTTTTTCATTTATTTCTTTCAGTTCATTTTTCTTTTTCACTTTATTCTGTATATTCGTACATATCTGCATTCATTATGTCATTTTATTTTGGGGACATAGGACCAAAATTTGTAATTAATAGGGATAGATAGTTTCCCCGCTTTTCTTTCTATTTCTTAAAATGGTGTGCTTGCTTGTTTGCGCTCACAAATAAAAAGCCGAGAAAATCCACACATAACAAAGAAGACAGCCAAATGTTTTATTTTTCTATATATCGTAAAATAAATAAAGATTTTCTCGTTTTTCTAGATACCGCACACACGTGCACGCATGTAAATATATTCGAATCGTTACCCTATACCATGGCCAGCCTACCCCCTGCATAAGCCAACGTTAGAATGCATATAGTCTTTCAGGACACTTCACAGACCGACCGGTTTTTGCATCTTTGAATTGTGGGCCAGCCCCTGTCAAAAAAAAAATCAAAAAAATATATATATGTCAAAAAAAAAATGCGCAAGTTCAAAAAAAAATACATAGTAAGTGCGCACACAAAAAATAAATAAATATATATACAATAAATAATAAACAGGGGCTGATTTATAATTCTCAGATGCTCGACCTAGACCATTTCGGATGGTGGATCCTGGAAAGAGTATAGGCCCTTCGCCTGGGACCACCCTGGGAGTCGAAAGGCGTGGAATACGTTGGTCCTATACTGGAGAAAGAATCCACTGCTCCAGAAAAGTCCCGAGATGTCAAAATAAAGCGTGTGCTTATCCGGTCAATTGTAGGGAACATGAAAATATAATAATAAAATACTAATAAAAAGGCACGCTGTACTCCAAGCCCAGATAGCCTCCAGCCAGCCTTCTGATACCTACCAAACCCCATTTTCCTTAGAGACCTGGCCCGAATTTGGAAAGGCAGAGATAGTACTGGCCGGTTGATTCGGGAAAATAGTGCAGAAATCGATATCGAGGGTATCGGTTCAGATCGACAAGGCAAAATCGATTCGGCAGATCCGAGCAATATGGCAGAAGAAAGTGAACAGTCAGCTATGGGTACAGGTTCAGGGGCTCCAGGGTATGTTCCGCCTCCGGCAATGCAGGAATGGTTTGACCAAAGGTTGGGTGCAGCGATGAGTCAAATGGCTAGTCTGGTACAAAGTCTAAAATCCAGTGGTGAGGTGAACTCTTCCCCTACTATTCCCCAAGAAGCATCCACATCTCAAGTGCCTCCTAACCCAATCCCTCAGCCAAATACTAACCCACCAAATACTACCGCTATCCCAAATCCCAATCCTCCACCAAGTCCCTATTACCCAAATATCTACCATTACCCGCCTTATCCACCATATATTCCCCCAAATACCCAGAACCCAAATGACCTTCCTTTTCCTATGACTAACCCACTCCTAAATAGCCCACACATGGACCCAAAAAGCTTTAACCCACCAGGCCAAGTTACCACATATTTACCTCCTAATGATCCTGGTCGCCCGGCTGAAGCTACCAATAACCCACCAATCCAGAACCCATACACTACCCAAAACCCACCAATCCAGAATCCATATACTACCCAAAACCCACCAAACCAAAATCCTTATACTATCCAAAATCCAATAACCCAAGACTTTTATCCAACCCAATACCCATATCAAACCCAGAATCCTTATAACGCCCAAATTCCATTAACCCAGAACCCATATATTGTCCAAAACCCACCAGCCCAAAATCCCTACCTTCAACCAGAAAATAACCCAGCTTTTCCAAATCCAACAAGATATACCAAAACCAACTCCCCAACCACCAAAATGGAGGCCGACATGGAAAATATGAAGGCCATGATGCTTAAACTCCTTAATAAAGGGGAATTTTCTACTCGGGCCCTAACATTGCAACCATCAGCAATACTTCCCTCAAAGTTCAAAATGCCCGACATAGAAAAGTTTGACGGGACTGGATGCCCCATATCCCATTTGAGATCTTATTCCACTGGCATACAGTCTGGGAGCTAGCTTTGAGGCTATGGCTTCCAATTTTCACCTCACCCCGGTAGAGCCGCCAAACAATGGTTAATGCCGTCTCGACAATAGCATTCATGAATACCGGGACCGATAGCCAAGCATTTCTTGAAAGATACAAAGATAATACCAGTCCCGAAAATAGAGGGACCTTGAATCGTGCACCCAACGAAAAGGAAACCCGCGCCGAAGTTTGCAATGTGGAAGAGAAAGCGGCACGCACCTTGATGCACTCGATCCGGCCGAGTCATGCCGTATGTTCATCAAAAATCTCCAACCCATTTACCTGGAACATATGTGGTACCTCCCCTATACCAATTTCAAAGAAATAGTGGAGATAGGAGCCCGTATTGATGATGATATACGGACCGGCCAATTGAAAACCAATACGTCTCCTAGTTCTTTCCGTTACTCCAAAGGAAAGACAACCGCACTCGTCAATATGGTAGGAATGCCTCAACCCCATTTTCTACCCAAAATTATAGCTGCTCCATGGTATTATGGGTCTGACAGTCTGTCAATACAAGGGAGCAAATAATGGCCCGGTCAGAAACTTCAGAAATCAGAACAGGGTAAGCCGGCATTTTGATGAACTGCAAGCTCCCTAGTCTGTGATATTGCAAGTGCTAATGGCACAAGGAGTGTTGAAGCCATTGGAAAATTATAAGCCACCTGACCCCCTGCCCAGGACTTGGAACCATGCCCAAGATCGTGAATATCATCGCCCAAAGTGGTCACCTCACCGACAAATGTTACACCCTCAAAAATGCTATCCAGACCTAATAGATGATAAGGTTATTGAAAAACCTCCACCTGCACCAAATGTAGTCAATAACCCTCTACCTCAAATCAATATGATTGAGGTTGATGAAAACCCTTTTGTGCCCAAGTTTGAAATAAATAAACACCCACTTCCATATATCCTCATTCCTATTCCTCCACCCTTATCCATAAAAGAGCCCAGCTGTAATATTCTCTCTTGGGACACCATCCTTGGTAGCCAAAATACCTGTAACATTGAAAAAGCCACTGGGTTGGTGGAGATGTTAGCCACCTTACCCGATCCGGCCGAGCCTACCACCAAACCCCGAAAGAGGTGACCACTGAAAAGATCAAGTAACGTATATCGGGCTAAAACGGTGGAAGATTCTTTATTAGCTCGATGAAGAAAACTCAAGCCAACATTTCCATCTGGGCTTACTGTGCTTCCAAGACCCACCGTGATACACCGGCTAAGTCACTAAGCCAGCAATCGCTCCTATTGAAACCTCCCCAATGAGCTCACTCGATGATCGGGAACATCCATTTCGAACGTAATAATGTTTACCGATCTAGACCTGCCAAGGGAAGGAACTAACCACATTGATGCTCTTCACATCACCGTGGGAATTTCGGAGAAACGGGTTCCCCGAAGTTTTGATAGATAATGGGTCTTCACCGAATGTATGTCCCGCCAAGACACTAGCCAAGCTGGGATAAAATATCGAACTCACTCCTTCCTCGCAGACAAGCTAAGGCATACGACAACACCAATCGATGTGTCTTGGGGTGGTCACTTTAATGTTAACTGTTGGGCCCTTAAACATGCCGCTTGAGTTCCAAGTCCCGGATATACCACCACCTTTAGCCTATTATTGGGACGCCTCGATTCATGGGGTAAAGGGGGTAGCCTCTTCATTACACCGTGTCAAATTCATCCACGATGATCACATAGTAATTATTCCGCCGACAAGATCGTGGAGAATAAGGAAAGTGAGAATATCCCAATCCTCGAGATAGAGCATGAAGACACCGGTATCTTTCTCTGGCTTTGAGGTTATCCCCAAGCCGTGGTCAACGCCATTGAATATGGCCGAGAAACCGACATCATTGGAAAGAAAGTCACTTCCCTAGGAAACATGGTCCCTTTAAACATGTTCCGAAAATGAATTATATGCCCGGTCTAGGTCTCGTAAATCGCAAGGGCTAGTTAATTTAGTCCAAGATGAACTTAAGGAATGTATCCCTCCTTTCGCCTAGGATACACGCCTACTCCAAATTAAGTAGCCACGTCATGAAACGTAGAACGTAAGAAAAGAAAGGCGTAAATGAAAAAGCTTCCTTATGAATATCCCCTCTCCAAATTTCTATAAGAACCTTAAATGGTTATTTTGTACGCAAGGGGGAAACCGAAGCCTATCTTATGTTTCCCGAACCCCGGATAGACCGTAATGGGAAAAGATGCCCTCGTTGGGAAGTCTTTGATGATGTCAAGATTCTCTCGATGATATGGAACAAGTTACCCCTGAGCCCCGTAGCACCAATTATAAGACTGCCACCATTGAAAATGCTTGGTCTATAGACCAAGATGATTATGCTTGCCCTCAAGCTAGATGATGATGGTCTAGGAGACAAATTTCTGGGTATGATAGACTGAGGCACCGATTATGAAAGGCTCTCTCGCTGAAGTTCGAGTCTATTTCTAATAAGCCTCTCATTGGTACACCACTACCGGTCCGCTCCCGACACCCGCACTGTGGACCGCTTGATATACTATCCCCGATCCTTTCCTAGCTTTACGGATTGGTCATCTACCAATCCGCTACCTATAATTGAGGATCTCAAACCCTGTGTCCTCAACAATGTAATAACCCCTGACAATGTGCTTTTAATAATAATATGGATGTCTTTGCTTATTCCTTAGTTGCACCTAATTTAAAAGACGCATTAAATAATAATAATTATGATAATGAGTCATTTAATAAAATGGACCCAAAAGATAAAAATTATCTACTTGAGCTTGCAAAGTCGGCCGAGTACTGTGAATGAACCATTCATCAAGAAATATCGAAGACTGTCCACTATCAACTGGGCCGACAATGAAATCAAAGAAATCGAATCGGCAGCTACCTCCAAGGTCCGTAAAGAAAGGCACTTATTGATCTCCTCAAAGAATTCATAGACATCTTTGCTCGGTCCTACGAAGATATGCCCGGCCTAGATCCAGCTTATAGTCGAAGCACCGGATTCCCACATACCCTGATGCTCGCCTGGCCAAACAAAAGCTCCGCCGCATCAAGCCGTAATGGTCACTACAAGTCAAAGAAGAAATCATGAAGTACAAGGCAACTTCATTCGGTAGTTGAATACCCGACTGGCCGTCCAACATAGTGACCGCTCCTCAAGCCCAACGGAAAGTCGACTGTAGACTTCCGCGACCTCAACAAAGCTGCCGCCCAAAGATGACTTCCCCGCCCAACATTGATATTGTGGTAGATGCCGCCGCAGCTCACAAAGTCCGATCCTTCGCCGACGCATGCCGGGCTACAACCAAATCAAAATGGCAGCAGAAGACCGTGAGAAGACCTCATTCACTACTCCCTCGGGGACTTATCGCTACATCGCCATGCCATTCTGACTAAAGAATGCCTGAGCCACTTACCGTAGGTCGCCACCACCCTCTTCCACCGACATGATCCACAAAGAGATGGAGGTCTATGTCGATGATATGATCGCATTCCAAATGACGCCTACGGTGCTCACATTAAAGATCTCCGTAAGTTCTTCGAAAGACTCGTAAAGCACCGATGAAGCTTAACCCCACCAAATGCACATTCGGGTTACCAGAGGCAAAGGTCCTGGGATTTCTAGTAATGAGCAAGGCATCGAGATCGAGCCAAAGAAAGATCAAAGCCATTCTAGAAATGCCACAAAAAAACTCCCACCGAAGTCAAAGGCTTCCTAGGCCGGTTGCAAAGACATCACTGCTTTATCGACAAACCGACTACCACCGCGAGCCCCTCTTTAAACTCCTCAAAAGAATACCGATCAAGTCTGGGACGCAAGTGCCGCCTAGCCTTCGAGAAAATAAAAGCCTACCTTACCAATCCCCCGTGCTAGCTCCACCTCATACACATAAACCTCTCCTCATATACTTAACCGTCACGCATTATCAAGAGGGGCTATGCTCGCCTCAGAGAAAGAAGATTCCTACATTGAAAACGCCATATATTTCATAAGTAGGAAGCTACAAGGAAGCGAGCTAAATTATTCTAAGATCGAAAAAGCCGCACCGCCTAGTCCGGGCCACTCGAGGCTCAAAACCTATCTCCGTGGAAGGTCCATCAAGCTCATATCCGTGATGGACCCTATCAAATACATCTTCTGAAGCCATCATTATCCAGCCAGACCGCCAAGTGGTCCTTTTTCTTAATGAGTTTGACATAACCTATGTCACACTCAAGTCTATCAAAGGGAGCCATTGCACCACTTAGCCGATCTACCTCTTAAGGCCGAAGATGCAACCGAGCCCGCTTCCTGCATGAAGGTATCCCGAAATCACCGACCAGACACTGGCTGGCAAATGTTCTTTGACTCCGAGCCGCGAACAAAAGAGGCTTTGGCATAGGAATCTTGTTAATCGATCCCGCCGACTCTCATACTCCGCCGGCTATAAGGTTGGAGTTCGAATGTTCAAATAATACGGCGAATATGAAGCCCGTATTGTCGGCCTAAGAAGCTCTCAAAAGGGGAGCTAAAGATCTCAAGTCTACTGAGACTCCCCTAATCATAAATCAAGTTGAAGGACGATGGAGGACCCAGATCCTCTACCGCAACTCTATCATGCCAAGTTAATAATCCGCCGCCCGATTTGGTTCTATCTCGCTCCATTACTTGCCACGAGATAGAATCAATTCGCCGATGCCCGCCACTCGGCATCACTAGTCCGATTCCCGCCGAAACTAGAGTCCAACCATTCATAGTCGGAAGAAGGTCACTCCAGATATTGCTTCAAAATCAACGCAGCCCCGGCGCATCACGAGCCCCGGTATGTCGACATCTTAAATCGCCTCTAAAAATCTTTATCCTCCCGGCTTAGACAAAAGGGGAAGAGTCTCCCCGCGAAGACGGGCCTCCCAATTGCAGCTCGTGGTGGCAACCGTATAAGAGGCACTATCAAGGCCTCAACTTACTATGTGTCAATCAAAGCAAAGCCGAGCAAATTATGGATCAACTACATGGTGGTACCCGGGCCCCACATGAATGGCCATATGCTTATCAAAGAAAGTCATCCGACATGGGTACTATCGAGTACGCCGAACCGATCAGATCCGGTGCGACATTGCGACAAATGTCAACGCTTGCCAATCTTCACAAAGATGTGCCCCCACACGCCCTATACAACTCCACGCCCCCGCCCTTCTCAACACGCCCTTCTCAACATGGGTATCGACGCCATAGGCCAAATTCACCCGGCGGATCCAATGGCCATGAATATGTTGGTAGCCGCCGACATTTCACAAAGTGGGTAGAAGCTTCTTCCTACAAAGTCCTAAACGCCCGAAAGGTGTCCGATTTCATTAAGGCCAATATCATATACCGCTACGGTACCTTTCGAGATCATCTCCGACAACGGCTCATTTTGAAGGGGACGTGAACCGCCCGGCCGGACGAGTTCAAGATCCAGACACAAATCCTCCCCTACCGCCACAAGCCAATGGTGCCGTTGAAGCCCCAACAAAACTCTCGAGAACATCATCGAAAAATGGCCGATACAGAAGAGATCGCCGAAAATTGCCACTAGCCCTCTGGGCTACCGTACGCCGCCCCACACCCACCGGGCTACCCCTTATCTCTCGGCATATGGCATGGAAGCTGTACTACCAATAGGTGGAAATTCCATCATTGAGAGTGATGATGGAAGCCGATATAGCGTAAATTGACGGGTCAAAGGGCGGTACGAAGAACCGGCCCTAATTGATGAACGACGCCCGTTAGCCTTGGAGCATACCCGCATATCAAAGGCGACGCCCGAGCCTTCAATAAAAAAGTCAAAGGCCGAGATATTCAAGCCTGAGACCTTGTGCTGAGAAAACCCCCTAGTTATGTTGATACTAGGGGGAAAATGGAAGTCCTGATGGGACCATACATCGTTATGAGATCCGATCAGAGGTGCCGTGCTTCTCACAAACCAGAAGGGAAGACCTTGTCCACTTTCAACCTCGACAAACTCAAAAGGTACTACGCCCGAGCCATCCTATCCAGCCTAATGCTTCCTCTCCAAACTCGCTAGGCCGAAACCCGAAAGGGCGGTCTAGGCAAAAATTAGGCATAAAAAAAATATATATAAAAAAAAGGAGCTCGCTAGGTTGAAACCCGAAAGGGCGGTTAGGCAAAAATTAGGCATAAAATATATATATATAAATAAAATAAAAGCTCGCTAGGTTGAAAAATTAGGGCCCGAAAGGGCGGCCTAGGCAAAAGTTAGAGCATATAAAAAAAATGAAAAAAAAAAATAATAAAAAAATAAAAGGAGAGGGAAGGCATTATTTGAAGCCATCAAGATATACCTCCGCCAAAGACATCGAGACTCGACCGACAAAAGAGAAAAACCACGACAAAGCAGCCTCACATTAAAACACTAAAATATAATTTTACAGTCCTAAGGTGCAACTTAGAATACTTATTAAGACATCTATATTATACATTACTTGCATTTGTACATATCTATATACCGCCTATACCCCTTTGTTTTCCCCTAAACAATCCTTTTTCTTGCAGCCCATAGCCCCGAAGCGGTCCATCGCTCATGGGCGCCCACCGAGCCGGCCCATATACTCCTTCTCGCGAGGCGCAGAAGAAGCTCTAGACTCATCAAGATGAGAGCCACCGTGATGTGTCTCCTCTTCATCATCCAGATCTCCGCTTTCTCCGAAAGCAAATTGTGTTGCTCTGGACCCGCTCATCATGGCTTCGAGACCAAAGACCCCATACAGTGGGGGGAGGAGGAGCAGCATCTCTTGTTCCTGTGGGTTGTCCTGCCTCGCTTGCTGCTTAGCCGCGAAGCTCACGACCGCCGCCTCGAGCCGCACTCCCCAACCTGCCCGGAGGGGAGGATCGTGCATTTCCTGCTCCCATGGGTTAGGCTGTTGACCAACATCACTCAATCTGGGAAGTATTGCTGACCCGCAGATCCTGGCCAGGGCCGCCCGAGCATCGAGACCATGAACCCGCCGAAATTCCGCCCAAAGCCCGAGGAACAACCAATCTCGAACTATCAATGTCCTCGCCTACTTCCAAAGCAGCGAACATCCACTCCATTGGTTATATGATGGCCCAAAGAATGTCTCAAATCACGCCGAATGAGCGAGACGGCCCCTCAAGAAGCCAACCATAACCCATGCCGATACCCAAGAGATAAAGCATATAATCCGAATATGGGTATGCTACCTCCACTGGCAAAGATCTCTAAGCCACATGCCTGGATGGCGGACCCAACGATCATTGGTAAGCTCCCTTCCCATGTATATGGGGCGGAAGGTGTCTATTGGGATCACTTGCTCTTCCAAACCGCCGCAAGATCCTGGCGGGCAAGCCGTAAAGAAGTCCTATAAAGGCCCAAAGATCACCACCGGCCGTACTCATCCGAGTGATTCGAGAAAAGCCGGATTTCCCAAAGGACGACCACCTGCATTATATCCATCGAGCCCCGACGATAAAAATGATGGGTCCACCAATATCGAATAATTAGTCTGGGAAATGCCCGCATTCCATAAAAAGGAAGGATCATAAGCCCGAATGGCACGGGAGCCTCGACTCAAAGAAAATGCTCTTCCAACCACATGTGGATCGAATAGGATCGCCAAGAGGGAACAATTCATTCCCAAAGAAGAAAGCGCAAAGCCCATGAGAGTCTCTCGCTAAAATCACTGAACGATGTTCACCCGGCGATCCCGAGCCTGCAATGCTAAGTCTACGACCCCATCCATCTACTAATCCGTAGACCAACTATCAAATATCTCCCTACTAAGCAAGAGAAAAGCGCCGTTAATCTACGCCCGCCGATAGTCCA
>CM028383.1:58009262-58081860 GCA_013146195.2 Codonopsis lanceolata
TGTTTTGTTAAGGTTTGAGGATTGATTGCTTGGGTTATGCGATCGGAGGACATTAAGGCGATTTGTAGACCATTTTTGGCTTCGAAGGACTCGGGCACGCGGAGTCCGGGACCGAGCAAGGAAACCAAACCTAGAATGTCAATTATAATGATGCGGTCGCATGCCACCGCAAGGGTCAATTGCAAAGTCCGGATTTTGCTTTTCTTTGTTCTATCCTGTCCGAATTTTTTGACCCAATTAACCCATCTTAAACCCAACCTTAACCCATCTATCTTAGCTTTAACCTTAGTCCTAATCATCTATTGTTAATTAGTGGCTTGAATTAGTAATTAATTCCCCTATATAAGAGGCAATTAGCCGCTCATTCTTCATTGTTGGCCACACAAGAACGACTTCAACCCCTTCTCTTCTTTGCGAACTCAAAGAGAGCTTGAGAGAGAGCTTTGAGAAGGAGATTCTTGGGTCTTGAAGGGCTGAGCTTGGAGTCCATTGCTAGAGTCCTCTTCTTCCCCATCTACCTTACAAGATTGAAGAAAGAGTGAGAAGAAGACTCAATCTCTTGAACGAAATTCGCTTGTTAGGGCGAGTTTTTGGTAAGTTTCTACCTTCTTGTTCTTTCTTTTAGGCTCCATTGACCCTAGGGAAACAACCATTTGTGTTATTTGAGGTCAATGGAAGCCATGGTTAGGGTTTATAGAAGAATGTATGAACCCTAGGATTTCAAATTCATGATAGAACTTGATTGGCCTATGTGAGACCATGATTATGTGAAATTCATGTTCTAACTAGCCTATGAACTTGATTATGTTGATTGTCTCATGTGGATTGATGTTGGTTTGGTTGAGATACTTGGAGGGTGTCTTGCCCTAATTTTGTGTTAGCTTGCAAATTATTGATGTGAGCTTGATTAAATGTTTTTATATGCTTAATAGAGTCTATTAAACCATGTTGTAAATTTTAATCATGATTTGAAGGTTATGATTGGTATGATGACTTGGATGAAATTATGCACAAGATGGCTAAATTATTCTAAGTTGCATTGTTAATTAGTTTGTTGGGTTTATATGAGTTTATTGAACATCGGGATTGTGGTTTTGGCGATAGTTATGAACATAGGGGATGATGAAGCCTAAGCTTCTAATCCTTGAATTTTCGAAAACTTAGATTGAACTCAACGGAGTTAACCTTTGGGTTAGTATGAATCCTAGAACTATAATTTTAAGTCCTACGGAATTTTGGGTAGAATTCATGGAGGTCGAGCCTCCAAGAAGTTTTGAAGTGTGTGAAGCACACTTGATTATGAGAGCTTATATGATTCTCGGTTGTGATGTTTATGCTAGTTGTGGATGAATTGCATGACTAGTTTGATAGTAGAGTGTTTACCTACTTGTTTTGAGCATATGAGTATATATTACTTGTGCTTGGGTTTTGAGTCCAGTGGCGGTCGATTCTGTGAGTCTTTGGTGGGGCGATACATCGTCTTCACGATTATGGGATTCGTGATCGCGATGTATCGCCGCGTCGGGCTTGCATCGCCGTGTCGGGCTTGCACACACCCTCCATCGATGGCCACGGTGGGGAAGTAGTTTATCTTAGTTGTAGTAATACACATGACTTTGATAACTATGGAACTCGAGGGAGAGGCTGTGTCGGGACGCGAGATCGGGATCTAGAGGGATATCGAGGGCACATAAGGGTTTTGCACGTGTTTTTGCAGAGGCGACACGCGGAGGAATTTCGGTACGCCAGAGGAATGGTATCATATCCCTATATATATGAATTGTTTCACAAGTGCTTAAGTGAATAACGTGCTTAGTGAATTGGATATGATATGAAGTTTGTTTTGGTTTCTTACATGTTATACTTAATAGATAACATATTGATTAATGTTGTTAAGCATGTATGCTATCACATGAATATTATGGGAATGTTGTTTTATGCCAAAGGTATAAATTATTATTGTTAAGACAAGAATGCCTTGACATGGATTTATGATGAGATGTTATAACCGTAATGATAACATATTTATTTAATGTTGAGCATGAATGCCATAACATGATTTATTATAAGGTTAATTCATGACGATAGCATGGCATTATTTATGATTGAGCATTATGCCATGGTAGGAAGTTATGGTTAGTAACTTACTAAGTCATTGTGACTTATTTTATTTGTTGGTTGTTTTTCCCTAGATCCGAGCCGCAGCGGATCCAAGTAAATCAGGAAGGTTACTTTGGCAAGGAATTCTTTTGGAAAGGTTGCTACTTAGATGATTCATTTTGCTTTTGGTGAGGTCGTTGGGAAGATGAAGTTATATAAACTTCATGATTTGGGTAGCAAACCTTAATATGATTGTAATGTTGTATTTATGATGTTAGCTTATTCTTTTGGTAGCCAACCGGTGGTGGTTGTGCTTGATGTATATTTATGGTTATATCTCCATATGCTTACTTGTTGTTAGTACTTATAATTGTTAGTATTGTTGTTGGTAGCCGACGGTTTTAGTCGCGCTTGGTTAAAATTGGTGATTATGTTTTAGCATGTTATATTGCTAGTTAAAGTATTATGTTTTTCTCAGGCATGTTTTAGCCGTCGAGTTGTTAGACTAGAGTCTTAGACTTAGTTTAATGTTGGGTTCCGACCGTAGTTTCGCCGATGACTTGGTTTTTATTTTATGTTATATTTGAATTGCATAACAGGGGAGTTTGTTCTACGTGCCCAATGTTGCGAGACGCTTGAGTCGAATTTTTGGACCGAGAGATTAATCATCTCTTTGGTTGTTTTAGTTTGAGCTTGTTAGCTCGGGCGCCACTGTTTTATTTCATTTGCTTCCGCATGTGTTTTAAGTTGTCGGTGTATCGCCGTTATGGCCCTACCCATTATTTGCTACTTGTGTGTTGTTATTTGTTTTCTTGGCGGCACGACCTTGGGATTTCGTCTTGGGATCCGGGTCGGGTCATCACAACTATTTTTCCTGGTATTGATAAGGCTACTCCAAAAGAGGAAGTATTGTCCTAATTTTTTGGTTGAGACTCGGTGATTAGCTGATAAGTGATCACGAGATTTGTGATTGGATTGGTTGTCAACCCGTATACGATTTGACCCATAAGGATTTGTAGTAGACTAGTTAGTAAGTATATGCTACCTAGTGACTTTGAGACATTGTTTTGCTTTGATTTAAACCTAATACATAGATGAGAGTATTAGTGTCGTATTCTTGCATAGTAGATTAGTATGCTATGTTACATGATATTGATTTTCATGCTTATATATATGATTACAATATGTGTGCATGAGACCGTGTTAAAGGATGCTTATTTGTGATGCACGAACACCCCGCATCCTATACGACGAAAGCTTTTGAAGTCATTTACAGAGGGCCCCTGACTTGATTATCAAGAGGTCTTCGTCGGAGAACTAGAATGGTATTATGTAGGTAGGAATTGACTGAAACCGTTACCAAAATGGAATGGAACTGAAAATGTTATATTGTTTTACTTTTGCAAATATGTGCAACATGTATATTGAAATCATGTTATGAATGAGTTGAATTTGTGTTGCTTGATCGAATGAATCACTTGATATAAAATGGCTTGCATGTTAGACGAGTTTATCGTCTATGATGATTAATTACAGATTCACGTAAGGGCATAGGACCCTAGAGACTTGTGCATGACCGGTGATTCAATTAGCCAAAAATTATTGGTTGGGGAATTAATATTTTCGTGCAAATATTGCACATGAATATGATTTTCTTGCTTAGTTGATAGAGAGACATTTAAATCTCAATATCCATGTTTGATTGAAACTTAGTAAGTCTCGTTGGTGTTATTGAACCTTGTCGAGAGTCAAGCATGACTCGACTTTGTGATTGATTGGAGTTGGTAGTTTAGTGTTCCCCCTCGTGTTAGGAGGTACAGTATGGTGATCGCCTCGATTGCATTGCAGGCCTTGAACTTTTGGTTGTTATGGAATTGTGAATTCGAGGACGAATTCTTTTAAGGTGGTGATGATGTAACACCCCAAAAATTATGGAATTTTATTATTATATTTTTGGGATCTAATTGTTTTGTAATTGACTCTACGGAGTCAAATTAAGCAAAATAAATTATATGGAGTAGTTTAACTAACTCCTATGAGGTTGGTAATTTATTTAGGGGATGATTATACCCTTATATAAATTTAGATATAATATTAAGAAATTATTATTTGAGGTTTTGGGACAAATAAATAATTAACAGTTGTGACCCATAGTGTTTTAGTATTTTAATTGACCCTACAGGGTTAATTTGCATGACAGTTAAAATATTTCTTGAGAGAATAATATATTAGTCCCTACGTGTTAGAAATATTTATGTGGTATTGTATTTGATTTTTCGGAGTCAAATTGGAGTTGATTTAAAATTAAATCAACTGGGTAGTACAGACTGATTTCGATACGCAGCTGAGTTGTTTTGATCAAGGAACCCTCGAAAGATTTTTGTTTGGTTTGAGATTTTTAAGGCTTTTACTTTAGACATTTACAGAGTGTCAGGAGAAAAAATCACGTCGTTTCGTCGAACGGTGTTCAAACTGGAACCGTTTGAAAATTACTGTAGCATTCGCGACTACTGTAGCATGCGGGCTACTGTAGCAGTTGGGGCAGCCATTGTATTTTCTGTTTTGGGCATTAAAATCCTATTCTACCCTCAATTAAACCCCTCCCCTTTGGCCTAGCAAGGGTATAAGAGTCCTTCCACCCCTAATATAGGTGAAAGACTTCTTTCCTTCTCCCTCATTTTTGGTTCAGCCATGAAGACGCACAGAGAGAGGGAGACGACGAGAGAGAGAGAGTAGCATTCATGGTGATTGGCCGATTCCCGGAGCTACGGGCATCCGATCGTCGAGCCGAGACCGTCATCGCGAAGCTCTTGACGAGGAGAACGTTTCCCCTCGTTTTGTGCCCAATGAATCTCGAGTTTATTGGCCGAAATAGGTATGTTACTAAACCTCATGCTTTCTTTTCTAGTTTCAATTGATGATAGGACGTTAGAGGGTTGTTTCTCTTGGTTTGTGGTTGATTTATGTGTCTAAATGGTGTATTTAGTTGGGGTTTTGAGTTGTGAATGTGTGGGATTGGATTTGTTGGGTTTGTGGTGATTATTGGAGTAATTAGTAATTAAAATTACTTGTTACATGGGTTTAGGAACCCAAAAGAATATAATCTCGAAATTATACTTTGCCCTAGAATTTGGTAATTGTCAATTTGACTCAACGGAGTTAATTAAAAGTTTAAACTGTTGTTTTGAGCCCTAGGATAAATTCCTATGACTTTTTGTGTTTGTCGGGTCTCAATTGGGAGATTTCAACATTTGGTCGGGTAAGACCGGAATTGGAGAATTTGGGAAGCAAAGAAAAAAAAGAAAACAAAATTTAGAAATAGGGCAGTCCCTGTTTTAGGATGTTTTTCCGGAAAATACTGTAGCAATTATGTCCATGATAATTGTCCAATTCTTGGATATGTTAGACTTCCATATGTTTAGTATTGCCCTGTAAATTTTCATTAAGGTTTGAGTTCGGAAAGTATTTTGAAATTATGTTGGATCGTCGCAGCATCTGGTGAACTAAATTCAGTCCCTGTTCTTGGTGTTTTTCTGAAAATTACTGTAGCAAATCCACAATTGGGAATCGCCTGAATTTCGGTTATGTTGTTGTTACATATGTTAGGTAGCTCCCTGTAAATTTTTATGAATTTCAGAAGTCGGGAAGTACACCAATTCGGTCGAGTAACAAAGCTGTGCAGAATGCACTGCTACAAGAAAACTTAGATATACTTGTATACTAGGTTGTTGTAGTTCATGAGTACCATGCTATAAATGTTGATTCCAACCTTATATGCTAGGAATCTTGGGAGTATTGATATATGAACACGAGGGTTTCATATCGACAGCTTATTTGGGTTGTTTTGGGTATTTAGACTCTAAGACAATTGTTAAAGTATTTGAGAAATCGAGTTATGGACAACTCCCAAAAAAAAAAAAAAAAAGAAGAAGAAGAAGAAGAAGAAGGGGTTTTTGTGATAATTGATGTAAGGATATTGATCAATGATTGTATGGATTTTATGGCTTAAGTCAATAATGACCTAAAGGAAGAAATATAGAGCTAAGACTCAATGAAGTCGAGTAGAGATTGATAACACACCAAGTAAGGTATTATATAGTGTGAGAATCCTACGACATTAGAGACCCTTTAGATAGTCCGGTTTGTGAAGACCGAATACTTTCTTGGTGGGTGTCCAATGTGACACCTAAACCCTAATGGCTATTACTATTATGATAGGTTGTCGCTTAATTAACTTAGTAAGCCATACGACCGAGATACTTGGAAGATCGATATATGATTGTTGGACTATATGGAGGTTCCCGGTATGGTTTTATTGAAGGCTAAGCCAATAGCCTAAAATTGTGAATGCTCATAGACTAACGTAGTAGTCTTTACTTGATGTGAATTAAGGATCTTATAGGACCTTGGTTTGAGGTATTTTTTAATAGACTAAATATGTTGTCTTATGATGTGATAGAGAATTAGACTAATAACTAATCTTATTATGTGAACGAGAATTAGACTAATTAATGTTCTAGAAAAGTGTGTGATTTGGGGAACTTTGTGTACCCTTATATTTGGATACTTAGTCTAAATATGTGGTCAAGTTGTATTTGGGAATACTTGCAAATATATGCATGTATGATTATGTGATTTAAGACTAGATATGTGGTTTTGTGGTTATGGCAACAATGCGCATAATCGTATGAATTTAGTAGAGTAGTATACCTACTTGAGATTTAGCAAGTAAATATCTACTTGTGCATTTCATTTAAGTCCAGCTGGCATTACATGATTTTTACGTTGATGGTGGGACGATGCATTGTCTTCACGGATTATGGGATTCGTGGTTGCAATGTATCGCCGTACCGGATTCGGTTCACACACCCCTCCACTGCTAGCTACAGTGGGGAAGTAGCCCCCTTTGTCGTAACCAAAAGAGCGCATTGACTAGTGCTATTTTCCCGAGTAGAGAGCTCGGACCCGAGAAGAGAGCTCGGTACTTTGATACCCGATCACGGGTATCACTGGCACGATATGATTAACATTTGTGATTGCAGGAGCAACGCAACGACATTGATTCGGTATTCTCTCTTAAACCTTTATGTGGCTTACTATGAGCACTTATGTGATAACAAAGTGTTACCTAAAACATGAAATCTAAATGACCATGTTTGTATTGATTGTGAATTAATGAGAGACTTGATATGTATATATGTAGATACATATACTTATACTTGAGAATTCCATGAATGACATAAAGTGTATATATATAGATATACATTCCTTCATATATATTGATTCTTTGTGAAATGTTTTCTGACTTATTTGGTTTGTTTATGATCGTGAATTTCACCTCAGTCGTTTGGATGGTTTAGTACATGAGCAGAGAGGTTATCTTGAGAAGTGTTGAGTATACGACACGTCTTCGTGGGTTTTAGTCGTAACAATGCGATGACATGTTTTATTATAACAATGTTTCATTTATGATCAATTGTTTGTAGTAGCGTACTGAGTCTTTATGACTCACTCTGTACTTTACTTTCTAGTGTGCAGTTGCTCGTTAGCTATGTTGAGGCCGAGTAGATCCCGCCTCAGCGAGCCATGTGGATCGATAGTTGAGTTGAGGTCGTGATATCTGTGCGCAGTTATCTCCTCCCGAGCTTTTGCTTGCGGAACCTAGTCCGCTTATTTCAGTATTGATATTTGTGTCCTTTTGTTTTGTTGAGGACAATATTTATTTTGTAAAGTTATATAAGCTTTACAGTCGGGTAGATTGTTCTGGTATTGTTGTATTATTCCTTTAGCCGACATTTGTAGTCGGGCACGAGTACTCCAGAGTATAGTAAAGTCAGTTGTACCCCGAGTAGTAGTAGCTTCGGGGATTTAATCATTCTAGTTATCCTAGTTGTTGTTGTTGTTACCCCGGTATGCTTTAGCCATGGGTCATTGCTATATCAGTTGATTTTTATGGAACGCCGGAGTGCCGATGGTTAGTTCTCGCTGCTCGCAATGTTGCGGCACGTGAGTTTTGCGCCATACCTCGTGAGGCAACGCCTCTCTTGGTTTCGCTTGTTTCGCCTAGCTCTTAAGCTCGAGGGCTTGTTCTTTAACGCTTCCGCATCTTCGAAATTTTGAAATACGTATTTTAGTATGGCTTCTTGTTCGTGTCTAGAGCTTGTTAGCTCGAATGTTCCACTCGCACTTTATTTTAGCAAGTGTTTGTCCTCTCTTGTGTAGTTCTAGCGGCACGACCTCGGGATTCTGTGCTGGAATCCGGGTCGGGTCGTGACATGGCCAATTGTCGAGTGTTTCTAGCCATGTTTTAGTTTGTTTCGGAGGTTATTCGGGTGTGTTTCCGACTTGTTTTGAGTTGGGTTACACCTTAGGATGGTTGCCCATGAGTTTGGAATCATTTAGGACAACTTTAGACCATGTTTAGGACCTGAACCTTGCGGCCGCATGGCTTTCTGATCAGTGGCTCGTTGAGATGCTGAGAGCAAGTGAAAAAGTGCAGATCTGGACCAACAGGACCATGCGCTCGCATGGTCCAAAAAGCATGCGACCGCATTGGGCAGAAATCAGCCTATGTGATTTTCTTGGTTAGTTTTGGCTATGACCACCAAGCCCTTGGCCCTTGGACGTCTTGAGTGAGTCAAGCCTCCTTTGTTGACCCTCCTACAACCCTTCTAAGCCCTTGGATGAACCCTTATCAATGGCCATCATTCCTTAGCCAATAAGAAGCAAGATAACAACCTTCACATGGATTAAGGTCTTGTTGGTAAGTATATAAGCAATTTTTTGCCTATTCAGCCATTAGAGATCACCAAAGCTCCATCATTTGCAGAGAGTGACCACCATTTTCGTCCTTGGAGAGAACCCTAACTTGGGAGGCCATTTGTCGGAGTTCCGGTGATCCGATCGGCGATCCGAGATCACCAAATCGAAGGCCTTGCTCTCCTCTACAACAATCCTTGGTTTAATCCTCCTTTCATCCATTATTCATAGGCTTAAGGTGAGTTGACAATTCCCAGAAATTTCATGTTCAATATTATAACATGACCCCTTCATTATAGTTGTTCTATAGGTGCTTAGGAACACTTTTTTGAAGAGAAATCCTCCAATTCAACCTATGAAATGTATGTAGGATTTTATGATATCTTTATGAAGTTGTGATTTTGACTTTATGCAAAGCATGAATGTTGTTTACAATGTGCTTAGGAACAACTCTTGTGAAAGAATATGTTTCAATTCTAGGTTTAACAAAATCACCGAATCTAGGGTTTGAAACTCGGGAATGTGTTTATGGCTGGTTTAAGGTCATGAACGGCTTAGTTATCGAGTTCTAAATAAACGGAGAACATAGGAAAGAGGAATGTGATGCATATAGTATCAATGCTCTACTTTGTTGAATTTTAGTAAAACTCACCGGAGTTGAGATTAGGGAGTTATTGAACAATACCGACTCCACATTCAATCCCTACGACGTTTATAGTTCGTTAGGCTAATGTATTAGCTTACGTGACTTTGGGATGAATTGAAGGGCATGTTTGAAATGTGTGCTTATAACTCTCAATTGAGTTCTTATGCGGTTTATATGATTGTGTGAAGCAAATGCATAATTGAGAGCATGTTGTAGAATGATATATCTATTTGACATGTTGAATTCGCTCTTGTCGAATTGCTAATTGATTCTTTAATGAGTAAACACCTACTTGGTGAATAAGTTCACTCTTGTCGAACTTGTTCCTTATTTGAGATTATATGACGAGTAAACATCTACTTGACATTGCATTAGTCCAGCTGACATATTTGGTTGAGTCGATGGTGTGACAATACATCGCCGTCACGAGTTATGGGACTCGTGATAGTGATGGGTTGTTATACCGGGTTTTTATCACACACCCCTCCACTGTTGGCCACAGTGGGGAAGTAGCCCCTTTGCTGTAACCAATAGAGCATATTGGCAAGTCTAATTACCAAGTAGAGAGCTTGGTACCCGAGTAGAGAGCTTGGTACTTTGATACACTCATCACGGGTATCACTGGCACGAAATGTTAACGATGTGTATTGCAGGAGCTACGTAGCGGCACCAGTTCCATAACATATCCTCCTTATATGTGATTTACTTTATAGCACCTATGTGAAACAATGTGCTACCATGGATATGTGTTTTAAGTGTTTATTAAATGAATGCTTTGATTGACTTGATATTAAAGATGATATCTTGCTATGTATGTTGCATGATGCCATGACATGCATAATTGTTAACTCACAAAGTCTTTATGACTTACCCCCTCCCTTTTACTGCTTTAGATCCGAGCCGTCCAGGTACTTCACGTTAAGACGTTGCGGTGTTCGTGCTTGTCCGTGATCACTCGTGACAAGGTTGTTGTATTTAGATGTCCTTCTTTTGAACTCTTTTGTAAGGACATTGGGATTAGCAAGTCACTTAGACTTCGCTTTGGGAACTTTGTTTATTTGTATTTATGTCTATACTTGTAGTAACATGTATCCTATTTTGAGTGCCGGCGCATGTACGCCGAGCCTTGTATAGTTGTAGTTGGTTCACATGTTTTATGTCTTCCGCTGGGCATTACTTTAGCTCTTATTTACTTATGTTGTTTCTCCGGCATGTTGTAGCTGTCGAGGTATATATGCATGAACTGTGTAGTGTTGGGTTCCGGTAGTAAAGTCGCCGATGAATTGATATACTTGTCTTTAATTGCTATATCAGGTTTAAAAAGTTTTAAATTATTTCGGCCCTTTGGTGCCGAGTCGCGCTTCATCTACAATGTTGCTTCACGTCGTTTTCTATAATTGAGTCTTTGCATGTATTGTTGTCCTATTTGGACGACTTGACTTGTGATTCCACCTCGGGGTCCGGGTCGGGTCGTCACAGAAATGCATGACTAGTTTGATGGTAGAGTATGTGCCTACTTGTTTTTGAGCATATGAGTATATATTACTTGTGCTTGGGTTTTGAGTCCAGCTGGAGTTGTTTTGTTGAGTCTTTGGCGGGACGATGCATCATCTTCACGAATTATGGGATTCGTGATCGCGATGGATCGCCGTGCCGGGTTGCACACACCCCTCCATCGATGGCCACGGTGGGGAAGTAGTTTATCTTAGTTGTAGTAATACACATGACTTTGATAACTATGGAACTCGAGCGGGGACTGTCTCGGGGACGTCGATATCCACGAAAGGGATATCGAGGACACATAAAGGTTTTGCACGTGTTTTTGCAAGAGCGACACGGCGGAAGGAATGGTAATGGTATCATATCCCTTTTATATGAATTGTCTCACAAGTACTTATGTGAATAATGTGCTTTGTGAATATGGTATGACACGTTGATTGGAAAGGTTGCTTAGATTGTTATACTTTATAGATAACATGACTTTTAAGGTTGTTAAGCATAAATGCTTTAACATGACTATTATTGGAATGTGGTATTATGTCAAATGCATGAATTATTATCGTTAAGCATAAAATGCCTTGACACGGATTTCAATGAAATGTCATACTATAATGATAGCATGATTTATTATTGTTGAGCATGAATATCTTGACATGATTTTAATACAATGTCATATTATATTGGTAGCATGATATCTTAATATTGAGCATGATGCCATGATAGGAAGTTATGTTTAGTAACTTACTAAGTCTTTATGACTTACTCCTATTTGTTGATTGTTTTCCCTAGATCCGAGTCGAGCGAGCGGATCAAAGTGATTTTCGAGATCGTTGGAGAAGATCCTTTTTGGCAAGGTTGTTACTTAGTTAGTTTATTTTCTTTTGGTAAGGACGTTGGGAAAAATGAAGTTATGTAAACTTCATGATGGGTAGAAAACCTATTTGTGAATTGTAATATTTGTACTTATGTTGGTTAGCTTATTCTTTTGGTAGCCGACTTGTAGTATTCGTGCTTGGTGTATATTGATGGTAACATTTCCGTATACTATCTTGATGTTGGTACTTATGATTATTAGTACTTATACCGTTAGTAGCCGACTTGTGTTAGTCGCGCTTGGTAAATGTTGGTGAATATGTTGTAGCATGTTACATTGATGGTTAAATTATTATGTTTGTTCTCCGGCATGTTTTTAGTCGTTGAGTATGTTAGACTAGAGTCTTAGACTTAGTGTAATGTTGGGTTCCGGCTGTTACGTGGCCGATGACTTGGTTTATTTGTGTTATATATTTGTATTGACAAGGAGTTTTTCTCTATGTGCCCAATGTTGCGGCACGTACGTCGAATTTTTGGACCGAGAGATTAATTATCTCTTTGGTTGTCTTTAGTTTGAGCGTGTTAGATCGGGCGCCACTGTAATTTTATGTTTCGCTTCCGCATGAGTTTAAGTTGTTGGCATATCGCCATTATGGCCTTACCCATTATTTGTTACTTGCTTGTTGTTATTTGTTTCCGACGGCACGACCTTGGGATTTCGTCTTGGGATCCGGGTCGGGTCGTCACAATTGGTATCAGAGCTATGATTATAAATTTAGCTTTCAGCCGGGATAGGTTCCTTGGCTTAGGGGTTGGTTTTGTGTGATAAATTTATTTTAACGTCGAGTGTTATTGTAGGTTAAGATGGTGGATACTAGAGCTGGAGCTAGTACTCGAGGTGGTACCGGTAGAGGTGCCGGTAGAGGTACAGGCGGTGGCAGAAATGCTAATGAGAACCGTCAATAGAATATTCCTCCACTTCGGACCCCAGAAGAGCAATTTGAAGCTATAGCTACGATGTATCGGGTATGCTTGCTATGATGAATGAAATGAACCAAAGGGGATTTGGTAGAGTCGAACCACAGCAAGTACCTCAACCAGAGCCACAGCCAGAACCAGAAGTTGAGAGACAGAGGGAGGATGCTAGACATCATGGAAACTCTTTGCTTGAGAGGTTTGTGAAGCTGAAGCCAAGACAGTTTAATGGGGAGCCGGACGCTGCGAAAGCTGAGTTATGGATTGAGCACTTGGAGAAGATATTTGCTCCTTTGGGTTGTGACGATGAATAGAAGGTTGTTTTGGCAGTGTTCAAGCTTGAGGGTGCAGCGGAGCATTGGTGGCAAGTGTTTAGGGAGAGTTGGGACATGCTTAGAGTCCCTCACATATGGCCTAACTTTGTTCGGGAGTTTAGAGCTTCTTATGTACCTGAAGTTGTTCGAGAGCAAAGAGAGAAGGAGTTTCTTGATTTGGTGAAGGGAAGCATGGCTGTCTCACAGTATTCGGCGAGATTTATGGAGTTGGCTCGTTATTGCACACATTTGATTCCAGATGAGGCGAGGAGGACTCAGAAATTTGTGAAGGGTTTGAGGACTGAGTTCAGGAAATAGCTTCTATCTCACCAGTTTGTGGAGTATAGGAAGGCAGTTGATAGAGCCTACATCATTGAGAGGGATATTGAGGAGCATCGTTCTATGCATATTTTGGGTTCTTCTCAGCAGCCTAAGCAGTCTTCTGGGCGAGGTCATGGATCGGGTAACCGTGGAAACTTTAGTGGGGGCAATGATCGCAAGAAGGGAAGTGGAAAATCTAATTATGAAGGGCATGCGAAAAATCAGTCGAGTGGCAAAGGGGCTAGTACTACACCTACTCAGGGAGATCGTAGTGTGGTATTGGTTTGTACTTATTGTTCGAAGATAGGGCACACAGAGGATAGATGTTGGAGCAAGAATGGAGCACCGATGGAGTGCTACTATTGTGGGGCTTCGGGGCACATGAAGAAGAGTTGTCCTAAATTGAAGAACAATAAGTCAGGAGGTTCGAGTCAGCCTGCAGTTGGGATGAAGAGAGATAGCCATGGTAAAGCTAAGGTGCAGGGTCGCGTGTTTGCTCTAGATCAGAGGGGAGTGCCTGAGTCTATGGCAGTGATTGGAGGTACCGTTTCTATCTTCGATAATGAGGCTCGTGTACTTATAGATCCAGGATCATCGCATTTTGTTGACAAACTATGTGTTGTGCCTCAGTCTTTGCCTTATGTTCTTGAAGTATCTACCCCTCTTGGGGAATGTTTGTTGGCTTCGGATATTTATAGAACATGCGATGTACTTGTGGATGAACATGTTTTGCATGCGGATTTGGTGGTGTTGCCACTTCGTGATTTTGACATGATACTTGGCATGGATTGGTTGTGTACATATCATGCATTGGTTGAATGTCTTAGCAAGAGGGTTACTTTTGCTTTGCATGACGTTCCTGAATTTGTATTCTTGGGAGATAATGCACCTAGTGGTTTGCGCGTCATTTCTTCTCTTAAGGCTAGGAAACTATTGTCGCGTGGGTGAACGGGGTATCTTGCATGTGTAGTGAATAAACGGGTTTCTACTTCGAATCTTGAAGATGTGCCAGTTGTGTGTGAATTTCCGGATGTTTTCTCTAAGGATTTTGGGATGCCTCCGGATAGGGAGATTGGATTTTGCATTGAGTTGTTGCCGGGGACTACACCGATATCGAAGGCGCCGTATAGGATGGCACCTATGGAGTTGAAGGAGTTGAAGGTTCAGTTGCAAGAGCTCCTTGACATTGGCTTTATCAAGCCAAGTGTATCGCCTTGGGGTGCGCCAGTATTGTTTGTGAGGAATAAGGATGGAAGCCTTAGATTGTGCATGGATTGCTGGGAGTTGAACAAAGCAACGATCAAGAACAAGTATCCATTGCCACATATAGATGACTTGTTTGATCAATTGCAAGGATCGGTTGTTTATTCCAAGCTTGACTTGAGATTCGGGTATCATCAATTGATGGTTAGAGCCGAGGATGTTCCGAAAACCGCGTTTCGCACGAGATATGGGCACTATGAGTTTATGGTGATGCCATTTGGGTTGACTAATGCGCCGGCAGTGTTCATGGATTTGATGAACCGGGTGTTCCATAGTTTTCTTGATTGCTTCGTGGTTGTTTTCATAGACGATATTCTTGTGTACTCTAAGTCTCGGGAGGAGCATGCACAACATTTGAGGATGGTCTTGTCGATTCTTCGGGAGAGGAAACTCTACGCCAAGTTTAGCAAGTGTGCTTTTTGGCTAGAGGATGTCTCATTCTTGGGGCACGTTGTTTCTAGTACCGGGATAGCGGTGGATCCTTCTAAGGTTGAGGCGGTGATGAATTGGAGGAGACCAACCACTGTTGCGAAAGTTAGGAGTTTCTTGGGGCTAGCCGGTTACTATCGGAGATTCATAGAGGGATTTTCAAAGATTGCTACGCCCATGACGAATTTTGACTCAAAAGAAGACATCATTTGTTTGGAGTGACAAGTGTGAAGAAAGCTTCCAAGAGTTGAAGAAGAGGTTGACTACGGCACCGGTTTTAGCATTGCCTAGCGAAGGTGATAATTTTGTGGTCTATAGTGATGCATCGAAAGAAGGATTGGGTTGTGTGCCTATGCAGAATGGGAAGGTGATTGCTTATGCTTCGAGGAAGTTGTCTCCGTATGAGATGAATTATCCCACGCATGATCTCGAGCTAGCGGCGATCATATTTGCTTTGCACAAATGGAAGCATTATTTGTATGGGTTGAAGTTTGAGATTTTCACGGATCACAAGAGTTTGAAATATCTCTTCTCGCAAAAAGAGTTGAACATGAGACAACGGAGATGGATGGAGAAGTTCGATCATGATTGCACGATACTTTATCATCCGGGGAAGGTGAACGTGGTTGCCGATGCCTTGAGTAGAAAAGTTCACTTGTCGTGTTTGATGATGCGGGAATGGAAAATGTTGGAGGATGTGTGTGATTGGAATCCTAGCGAGGTTAATCATGGTGTACTATTTGCTAGTGTGCGGGCTATTCCAGTTTTATTAGAGAGGATTAAGGAGACTCAAAGGAAAGATCCGGGGTTAGTGAAGATCATTGATGGTTTGAGTGAGGATAAGGAGCATAAGTTCGCGATGAATCAAGATGGGATTTTGACTTTCAAGGGTAGAGTTTGTGTTCCTTCAGTTGAGGATGTGAAGCGACTTGTGTTGGATGAAGCTCACGAGGCAAAGTATACTATCCATCCGGGGAGTATGAAGATGTATAGGGATTTGAAGAAACAATTTTGGTGGAATGGCATGAAGCGACAAATAGCGGATTATGTGTCGAGGTGTCTAACTTGTCAATAGGTGAAGGCAGAACACCAAAGACCGGCGGGATTGTTGCAACCGTTGGATATTCCAGAATGGAAATGGGAGCATGTTACGATGGATTTTGTTTCGGGGTTTCCACGTACTCGTAGAGGGTTTGATGCCGTTTGGGTTGTTGTTGATCGGCTCACAAAATCGGCTCATTTTATTCCGATTGCGATGACTTATTCATTGAGTCAGTTAGCGGCATTGTATGTGCTGGAGATTGTTAGATTGCACGGGGTTCCAGTTAGTATGGTTTCAGATCGGGATCCGAGATTCACATCGAGGTTTTGGCATGCTTTGCAAGAAGCTATGGGGACCAAGTTGAATTTTAGTACAGCTTTTCACCCTCAGACAGACGGACAGTCCGAAAGAACGATACAAATACTAGAGGATATGTTGCGGGCTTGTACGGTGGATTTTAAGGGGAGTTGGTGTAAGACCCTGAACCTTCGTGTATTTGACTTTCTCGTTTTGCTTGCATTAAGTTGGTTATGATCATAGTAGAGTGATTGTCTTCCATGCGTTGCATGCTTTGTTGTTAATGCGTTGAGTGTTCGTCTTAGCATGTTAGCACTTAACTAGGTCTCATTGGAATCTTAGTACCTTGCATATGAGATTTATAATGTTCATCTTGATCATAGTATGATTGGTTGAAAGTTTGGAAGCTTAGTTGCATCGTTTGAGTCTTAGGGTTTCTCGTGTTTGCCTTCGTTGCTAGTATTGTTTGTGCTTTCAACTTACGGGAAGTTGATTTAAGTTCTAGACCAAGTGTACTATTATTTCTCATGCTTGCACAATCAATGTTCATAGATTTGTTACATTTGGAAATAAGATGACCAACATATTACTTCACAAATTCAGTCCTGTTTTTAGGCGAACTTCGGGAAAATTCTGGTACCAATCTAATAAAGAGAATTTTCTAAACAATTAGTATGTTTTACCTTCATATGTTAGGTTACTCCCTGTAAAGTTTGGTAATTTTCCAAGGTGTCTAAGTACCTCATTTAGGTCTTGACTTACGGCTGTGCCAGAATTCTATTTCAGGAAATCAGCTTCTGTACTTGATTTTGTTGTAACTTTATTTTGATGAATATAAGTCCAAATTGAGTAATTTAAAATTCTAAAATATAATTTAATGAGTCTACTTTCAGAAAAATCAAAAAAATCACCTCATTTGGAGTTGTGAGCTATTTATGGTCGATTTTACAAGATCGACTGTCGAGTAACAACAATCTGGAAATTGGGCAGTTTTCAGCCTTTGGTCATTTCTTGGGTGGTTTTGGCTATTGACCACCAAGCCCCTTGGCCCTTGGACGTCTTGTGGGTGTCAAGCCCCCTTTGTTGACTCTCCTACAACCCTTCTAAGCCCTTGGATCAACCCTTATCAAAGGCTTACATTCCTTAGCCAATTAGAAGGCTTATAACCCCCTTCACTTGGATAGTGACCTTCTTGGGAGGTATAAAACCATTTCTTCATCCCTTTGCAGCCATTGGTGACCCTCCCAAGCTCCATTTGCAGAGAGTGACCACCATTTTCGTCCATGAAGAGAACCCCAACTTGAGGGACCATTTGCCTGAGTTCCGGTGGTCCGATCGGCGATCCGAGACCGCCAAATCGAAGCTCTTGATCTTCTCTACAACAATCCTTGCTTTGATCATCCTTTTCTCCAATAATCTTAGGACTAAGGTACGTTGAGAAATCCCTGAGATTTTCATGTTCAATAAAATGACATGACCCCTTCATTATAGTTGCTCTATTGATGATTATGAACATCTTTTGTGAAGACAAATCCTCCAATTCAACCTAAGAAATATGAGTAGGATTTTATGAATTCTTATTGAAGTTGTGATTTTGACTTTATGCAAAGCATAAATGTTGTTTATAATGAGCTTAGGAATAAATCTTGTGAAAGATTATGTTTAAATTCAAGGTTTAACAAAATCTCCGATTCTAGGGTTTGAAACTCAGGATTGTGTTTAAGGCTAGTTTAAGATCATGAACGGCCTAGTTATTGAGTTCTAAATGAAAGGAGAACTTAGGGAAGGGCAATGTGATGCATATTGTATCAATGCTCTATTTGGTTGACTTTTAGTAAAACTCACCAGAGTTGAGATTAGGGAGTTATTGAACAATACCGACTCCATATTCAATCCCTACGACGTTTGTAGTGCGTTAGACTAATATATTAGCTTACGTGACTTTGGGATGGATTGAAGGGCATGTTTGATATGAGTGATTATAAGACTCAATCGAGTTCTTATGTGGTTTATGTGATTGTGTGAAGCAAATGCACAATTGAGAGCATGTTGTAGAATGATGTATCTACTTGACAGGTTGAATTCGCTCTTGTCGAATTCCTACTTGATTCTTTAATGAGTAAAAACACCTACTTGTTGAATAATGAATTTGAGGACTATTCTATGAGAAGATTTGGATTGGGCTTTCTTATTACTCTATACATGGAGTCTACTTGTATAAGTCGCTAAGATGACCATGTTGTTATCTAAGACTCACCGGTATGGTTTGACCTTACGGGTTATTACCGCTCTAATCGTGCTTCAGTCTTTGACTACCATCGACTTTTGTGTTATTGAATGAGTTACTACTCTAGGAAGAGTTTAGTAAATGGCTTCATGATCCGAGACTAACGGAGTAGTCTTGGATAGTACTTAATGGACTGATGGTTAAGTTGTGACTCTGTTGAATTTCATAGGTGAATATGGAATACTGTGTATATTTTATATTATGACTAAATGCATGATTTCCTACCTTGTCAAGAATTGATTCTTCTATGTGTTTCTATGATATGACTTATGAGCATATTGAATGTATTTGCCTTCGTGCTTGATCTGTTCTACAGTTAATGAATTGTGGTGAACTTGGATTCTACTATTAAGTGGAATTATGAATCAAAATCGAACTAAGCTTGATTTCACAATAATCAACTTGGGCTTCCCTTATATAATTGACTTGGGACTTGAACTAAGATTCCTAAATGGAATGAGAACCTTGCTATGCCTCAACGAGAACATAGAAAAGAGTCTTGGGACACATATAGTGTTCAAACTCTATTTGGTTGGAATTGTAGTAAAGACTCAACTGAAAGTTAAGGAACAATTGAACCTTACGAGGATCGTGGTGAGATCTATGACAATTATATTCCAGCTTGACTAGATTATTAGCTTTTGGGACTTAAATTGAATAGAGTGAACAAACTTGGCACTTATGATTTAGAGACTCAAATGAGTTCCTATTGTGGTTTTGTGATTTATGTAACACTGTGCATAATCGTATGAGTTTAGTAGGTTGTTGATTCTTATGTTAAATTTATATCTGATCAGTACATTACTTTAGTTTTATACTTGGGCTAATCGGGTGCAGATCGATTAGCGTGGCAACCGTGTATAGAACTTTGCCTTGTATAGTTTTTGTAGGACCTTTTCGGAACATCGGAAGACCACTTCTCTCGCTTCACCTAAGACCGCTCAAAGCTTAAGATCGGTAGACCTCGTGTCCACCGACCGCTTCTACGTGTCCTCTCCGTATCAAAGCTAGCCGGATTAATTCAAACTTATTCCCATTTGATATTTGAATTAATCCAAGTCTTTTCTCGACATGTCAAGCCGCCGAAAGCAACTTTCCGAAAAGCAGAATACTTTTCGCCCCGAACAGTAAAGCAAGAAAGGCATCGCCCCCTACTTTCTTCATCTCTCGATCCGACACCAAATCGCCCACCTTTTGAAGATCTCGTAAATGATTATCTCGCTCTAGTTATCTGTGAAGACGAAATTCCTTGATCGACCCCATGCATTTAATGCATTTATGAAAGAGTCGTTGAAGTCTTCGCCTTCTCCAACGGATCTTTGAAGTGCACCTCGCTTTAAATACCGCCATTGAAGACCGGATCAAAGAGACAACTGCATGTAATCAATCGAACACTTAAAGAATTGCTCAATCTACAAACTCCAAGTCTTTCACCAAGGCATTCAATAGATCCTCAACGATCTAGAAGTCCTCATCAACAACAAGAAGTCGCTTCTTCAACATTTATTGTTTTATTCTTCTTGTTGTTTACTTCCATTAACTATATTCAGCATCTAATTAAATATCTTGTATTTACAGATATTTAATTCCCTAGACCCAAACACAAGTCAATATTTTGTACACGATCCATTAGGGATATTCTTTGTAATTGATCTAAGTGGAAAACATAGTGCACAATTTAAATCCAAGGTTGATCGCCTTGGTGGTGGACGTAGCACTCATTATAGTGTGAACCATCCCAAAATACTTGTGTTATTTCCTTCTGTCTGCTTAATTATTGAACGCTTAGTTTCATTGTTTACTTCATCCATTTCAGCAGTAACTTAAGTAATCTGTAAAAGGTCTACCTGGTAGTCCTTATCTGCAGCACTGAACAATTTTCTTGAAGGTCTTCCGCTACTTGATTCTTTTCATAGATTGCAAGTAACTTTCAAGGAACTTACTTTAAAAGTTTTAAAGTGTTAATAAGCTATTCAACCCCCCTTCTAGCTTATTATTGTGCTCATTGGGACCCACAATTGGTATCGTGAGCCTTACTCTTCGAAAACAAGTTTTTCCAAGATTAAACTCTTGAGAGATACGACATAATGGCACAAACACACTATATGCCGCCTACATCTAATGCTAACCACGTCCCAATATTGGACGAAGGTCATTTTGATGTATGGAAGGATAAAGTAATGAGATTCATGAACTCTATTGACAACAGATTATGGAAATGTGTCACCGCAGTCAACATGTACCAATGAAGGCAAATCTTCTAGCCTCCATCGCTGAACCCCGGAACCCCGCAGGTTCCTAAAGAAGAATCGAATGGACAGAGGACGATAGAAAGTCGGTTGAACTTGACAAAGAAAGCAATTAACATAATCACCTCTCTAGACACAAGCACATACCAAAGTGATTCGATGTACAACCGCGAAAGAGATGTGGGAAGCTCTTGTAGAATACTTGGAAGGAGACCAAGACACAAGAGACAACATGTAAAATATACATACATCCAAATAGCTTTGATTCTTTCAAAAGGATCCTAAGGAAACCTTGAGACAAGCATACGATCGATTCAAATGAGGTAATAAATAGTTGCTTTTCTCTTGGTAAAACGTATGACAAAAAGGAAATGAACATGAGGTTTCTAGGCTCTCTAGGTAGCTTATGGCATGTAAAGACCACGGCTATGAAAGAATCTAAGAACTTAAACGAGATGACTCTTCGTAGTCTCTACGCAAGTTTAAAGGTTTATGAACTTGAAGTTAATCAAGCTCTAGAGCAAGACAAACAGCCGTAACCGTGTCTCGCCACCATGGTCCAAGAAGAAATCATTGTTGAAAACAAACCTTCTACTTCTTCCAAAGGAAAATGATTTTTTATCCGATGAACAATTTGCTATGTTTGTTAAACGTTTTCAAAAATTTGCAAAATATGGAAGGAAGAACACTCACCAACAACCTTTCAGAAGATTGGTGAAAGCTCATCTAAGGAAGAGCTTGTGTGTTATAACCGTAGGAAACCTCGGTCATTTTGCCTCAAAATGTCCTAAGCCAAAATTTGAAGCATACCGAAAACCCTCTTATAGAAAATTTCAAAAACAAAAAGGTATGTTGGTCAAGACATAGAAGATAAACAAAGTTGCTACATGGTTTGAAACCGATTCAAGAGGAGGAAGAGGATTGTGAGCAAGCTAACATATGCTTAATAGCTCATGATTCATGTCCTACCTATGACTCGAAAATGAAGTTGTAGTTTCACCAAGTCCTTTGGACAAAAATGAAACCAAAGAAGGATAGCTTCAAGAAGGAAGAACTTCTCAAGGATAATCGTGATATGCTTGAAGAATTTAATTCCTTTAGAGTAGCCTATGTTAAACGGCCAAGAACTCGTGAGAAACTCACAAATGAGAAATCTTTGATGGCAAATGAGATTCAAACTCTCAATAGTCACAACAAGAGAGTATCAAACCGAAGGAAGAAAACAAATTTCTTCATGACAAAATTGATCTGCCTAACCGAGCACATCAAAGGACTAGACCTAGAGAAAATTGCCTTGCAAAAGACAATTGACTCTGAATAGTTCCAAGGATGCATTTGAAGAAATCCTTACAAGCCAAAAATCTAGCAATGATAAACAGCATAGGATATTCGATATGTCTCTTCCGACAATCTCTTCACAAAGAGAAAGGAGAATCCAAACCGCTAATGATATATCTTTCTCTAAACAGACATTTGGAAATATAGGGAAACAAGGCCTTGGTTACTCAAGTGTCCCTTATGTTTACCCTAAAGCTCGTAAAGGAAAAGCCAAAATGAATGATTCAAATGAGAAATTGAGAAGGTAACGGTAGAGAAAGTGAAGTCTACCGGCAACGACTATGCCAAGGCAAAGTCCGCCGACGGTAGACCTCGCTAAACCTCTACCGGTAACTATCAAGTTTGTCTATGAAACAGCAAAGATGCTTTACTGTTGAAGGTAAACTTAAAGGTATTCTACCGAATCCTCCCGAAAGGTTCTCAACGTAAAAGCTAAAGCTAAGTCGTTGGTAACCTACCTAGGAAGAGTCGAAAGAAACCAATTAAGTCTCCGTCAACAAGCAAGTCGAACCGAAAATGAATGTCAAGAAAAGGAATGATCATAAGCACTCTTCGCTTGAAGACGCTAACAATTCTCTATGGTCTTTCCATTTATGTCATTCTTGTCATCTTAGGCCATCCGGCACCGTAATGCCTCGCTAAGGTTCACTCCAAGATCCGAGAGACCTAGTTCTCTCAAGGTCAAGGTGTATGGGTTGCAAAAGGTTGCTAATCCTTAGGACCCAAATAAAGGGTACCTTGTTTTGCTTTAACTCTTTACAGAATGCTTCATGGCTATAGAATCGAAAACAAAGACATCTCGGTACCTAGACAAGGGTCGCTCAAGACACATGACGGGAACGTAAGTCTTCTTACGTATATAGTCAAGCAAAAGGACCCACGCTATTTTCTGAGACAATGCAAGAGGAAAGACAATTGGATATGGCTCAATTACTAGAGGAAGTCTCTCCATCAACAAAGTTTCTCTAGTAAGTGGTTTAAAGCACAATCTTCTCGAGCATATCACAACTCGCGACAAAGGACTTCTATGCCAATTCAATTCCAACCAAGGCCTCATCAAAGACAAGTGAATCGTGTTTCTACAATACCGACCGGCAATAGACAAGGAAACGCCTATGTCGTGGACTTAAATCTTCTAGGGAGATTCTCAAACCTGTGTCTAGTAGCCAACAATGTTCGTGACAACAAATGGCTATGGCACAAGCTGCCTCACCACCTCAACTTCAAGCACCTCTCCAAGCTCTCCAAAATGGGCTTGTCAAAGGTCTACCTACGGTGTCCGCCGATCATGACGAAGTTGTAAAGCTTGTCAACTAGGAAAACTTTCCAAGTCTTCCTTCAAAAGAAAGTCTGTTTTATCAACAAACAGACCTCTTCAACTTCTGCATATGGATCTCTTTGGACCTATTACTACAACCAGTATTTCGGGAGACAAGTACACACTTGTAGTAGTCGATGACTACTCTAGATTCACTTGGATTGAAACTATGACATCTAAAGATGAAACGTATGATCTAGTCACTGCACTTTTTAGAAGACTTCAAACTCAAAAGCTTGAAGACATTTGTGACATAAGATCGACAACCAAGACCGAATTCAAAAACAATGGTGTAGAAAAGTACCGCGATGACCATGGATCGGCCACAACTTCTCCGCCGGCATTCTCAACAAAATGGTGTAGCCGAACGGAAGAACGTAACACCGATTGAAGCGGCTAGAACAATGCCGCGTAAGCTAAACTTCCGAAGTATTTCGGCGTATAGTCAATACTGCTTGCTTTACCCAAAATAGATCCCTGGTAAACAAGTTTCATAATAAAACTCCATATGAAATATGGAGAGGAAGATCCCCAAACATTGGATTTCTTAAAATCTTCGGCTGTAAATGTTTTATTCTTTACAATGGAAAAGAGTATAGAGGAAAATTTGATGCAAAGTCAGACGAAGGAATTTTTCTGGGGTATTCCAAACATTCAAAAGCATTTCGCATTTTCAGTAAATCTAACTTAAAAATCTTAGAATCTGTGCATGTTTCTTTTGATGAATATGATTTGTTAGAGCCTAGAATGGCTCCGAACGTTGCTAATGATTCGATAATGATGAGACAGGTACAAATACAACATCTACTTCCAATCCTTATCAGAAAACGGCAACTGCAGATCCCTCCAATATCGGTAACCCTTCACCGGTAGAAGAGACCTCTACCGATACCGATAACAACTCTTCTGTTGACCCTGAACCCATCTCTTCTGTTTTACCCCAAGCACCTTTACAGATCTCTCATCCTTCTTGTTCACCAGAAAATGAAAGTTTTGAAGACTCTATTTCTTCTGAACCAGATTTTGGTGAATCTCCTTCTCAACCAACTCCAGAATTCTTAAGGGAAGAATCCTCCAGAAGTGATTTTCCTCCAACTGTTATTGAAGCAAGAGATCATCCCATTTCCCAAATCATTGGTGATCTCAACTCAGGAGTTCGTACGAGAAATAAGATTCGAGAAGAAACGTTGTTTGCTTACGCATTTGTATCTGAACTCGAACCAAAGAAGATTGATGAAGCCATCGAAGATCATAACTGGATTGAAGCTATGCAAGAAGAGCTGAACCAGTTTGAAAGATGTAAGGTGTGGAGCTTAGTTCAAAGACCGACTGATCATCCAGATATCGGCACCAAGTGGGTATTCGTAAATAAAAGAGATGAAGATGGAAATGTCACCGTAAACAAAGCTAGATTGGTTGCTCGTGGCTACCGACAGAAGAAGGAATTGACTTTGATGAAACATTTGCTCCTCGTTGCTAGACTAGAAGCAATCGTAATCTTTCTAGCTTATGCCTCGCTCATGGACTTCAAAGTGTATCGATGGATGTTAAGAGTGCCTTTCTCGAATGGTGATCTTCAAGAAACTCAGATACGTGAACAACCTCCAGGATTTGTCATCTCTGACAAACTGGACCACGTCTACCGACTCAAGAAAGCTCTCTACGGCCTGAAGCAAGCTCCTAGAGCTTGGTATGAAACTCTATCCAAGTTCTTAATTGAACAAGGATTCGTGAGAGGAAGAATCGACACTACTTTATTCATCCTCAAGCACAAAGGCCATTCTCTTCTGGTACAAATCTATGTGGATCGACATCATCTTTGGATCAACTAACCAAAGCCTGCAAAAGATTCGAGAAGCCGATGCAAAGCAAGTTCGAGATGAGCATGATGGGCGAACTTACCTATTTTCTAGATCACAGATACAACAGACTTCGAAGGAATCTTCATCACCAAACCAAATATGCAAAGGAACTAATCAAGAAGTTTGGTCTTGATTCACCAAAGGATTTGAAACTCCAATGTCTACCGACGCCATCTTGACAAAGATGAAAAGGGAAAGCAAGAGAACATGACCAAGTATCGAGGAATCATAGGTTCACTTCTTTACCTTACCGCTAGTAGACCCGACATTATGTTTGTCGCTTGTGTTTGTGCTAGATTTCGTGCAGATCCAAAGGAGTCACATTTGCTTGCCGCCAAACGTATCATCGATATGTTTCAAAAACAACAAATCTAGGCATCCGGTATTCAAAATCCAACAACTTCAATTTAGTTGGATACTCGATGCAGCAGATTATGCCGCAAAGTGAGCGGTAAGCACCAAGTGGGACTTGTCAATTTCTTGGAAACACTGCCTCATGGTCTTGCAAGAAACAAGGATCGCTGGCAAACTCAACCACGTATGTAATATATTGCCGCAAGCAGCTTGTTGCTCTCAACCGCTATGGATGAAGCAACAATTGGTGGACTACAACATCAAGACCTAAAATCGCCCAATTATGTGTGACAACACATCGCCTATTTCGCCTCCAAAATCCAAGAATGCATTCAAAGACAAAGCACATTGATATTCGTTATCATTTTCTCAAAGATCATGTGGAAAAGGTAACATCGGCCGAATATGTTCCAACCGAGCATCAATTGGCGCACATTCTCACAAAACCACCGGATGCCACCAGTTTGCTTATTTAAGGAGAAATCTTGGTATGATTGATCCTACCGCTTAATTTTAAAATTTTTGTTAAATATTTCTTTCATACCGGTAGACCCAAAGATTAGACTAATCTGAAGACGAAGTTCTTTCTTACCTGAAGACCTAAAGGTTAGTACTCTTACTTAGTCTATTTTCTTCGCTAAAGAGGTTTCTAAAGCAATAAAAGGGGTCAAGGACAAAATTTGAACAGCAAGAAAAAAAGCAAGAAAGCTGCATCGTCCCTACTTTCTCGCTTCATCTCTCGAATCGACACCAAATCGCCCACTTTTTCAAGATCTCGTAAATGATTATCCGCTTCTAGATATCTCTGTGAAGACGAAATCCCTTGATCGACGACCCCATGCATTTAATGCATTTATGAAAAGAGTCGTTGAAATCTTCGTCCTTCTCCAACGGATCTTTTGAAGTGCACTCGCGAAATACGCCATTGAAGATCGGATCGCAGCTTGACAAGCTGTAGAATCAATCGAACACTTAAAGAATTGCTCGAATCTACAGTAACTCCAAGTCTTTCGGCTCGGTGCATTCAATAGATCCTCAACGGATCTAGAAGTCCTCGTCAACAACAAGAAGCGCCTCTTCAACATTTATTGTTTTATTCTTCTTGTTGTTTACTTCCATTAACTATATTACTAGCATCTATTAAATATCTTGTATTTACGATATTTAATTCCCTAGACCCAAACACAAGTCAATATTTTGTACACGATCCATTAGGGATATTCTTTGTAATTGATCTAAGTGGAAAACATAGTGCACAATTTAAATTCAAGGTTGATCGCCTTGGTGGTGGACGTAGCACTCATTATAGTGTGAACCATCCCAAAATACTTGTGTTATTTCCTTCTGCTTTTTAATTATTGTCTTGCTTCGTTTCATAGTTTACTTCATCCATTTCAGCAGTAACTTAAGTAATCTGTAAAGGTCTACGGTAGTCCTTATCGGCGGCACTGGAACAATTTTCTTGAAGGTCTTCCGCTACTTGATTCTTTTCATAGATTGCAAGTAACTTTCAAGGAACTTACTTTAAAAGTTTTAAAGTGTTAATAAGCTATTCAACCCCCCCTTCTAGCTTATCATTGTGCTCATTGGGACCCACAGTTGTACGACACAAAGAAGCAGTGATGTACTTTCACACCAAAAATCTACCTAAAAGATATGTCTAAAAAATGACTGGATTGATTTGAAAACATGTTTTAAAAAGATGTATGGCTTGTAATTTTTCAATAATAAAAGATAACCACGATTTAATAGTTATAAGTTTAAATCATTTCACTCAAAGCGCGTAAAATTATTTGTGAAATCTTAAATATAAATAAATGATTATGGATTCATTTAAAATGACATTTTTTAGAATAATGTTGATTAACCGCAATATTGATGAAAATATAACGTATAAGAAGGCACAAAAAGAACAATAATAAAATAATTTTTTATTTCTTTTTTACACTATTAATAGAAGAGAATGTTGTTTAAAAATACTATATAGAATATAATTGGAGAAAAAATAAGTTATTTTGATGAATTGTGATTTTTTTTGTGCTATAATAATTATTTTTTGGGTAAAATTCTGGTCGATCTTTTTTTCAAAGTTTGTAACCCCTCCAGTAATCAGGTTTTTTTTAACCGCAAAGGGTCATTTTTCGAATATTGTTCCAATAACGTCATTGTCTCCTTCAACAGCTCTGACAAACACATTTGATTCGAAAATCACCATTGTTGGACAACAAAACGGGGATACAGTTTTTTTGATTCATTAAGTACGAAACTGCAATGGATCTGTGTTGGGCTAAAATATTTTTCAGTAAGACGAAGGCGAACGAAGAGGTGGAAGAAAAAGGCTTACGACGGAGGAGATGAAAGAAGAAGGTGGAGTTGTGAATGACATGGTCTGATTCATTATCATTTTTTATCGCAGTTCAAAAATTGTTTCATCGTGGTGTAATAATTGACTAATTGTTTCATCGATTGCGGTGCAAAAATAATGGTCTCCATAGCGCACCTACGGTTCATTGAGGATATCATAATCATTTTGCCACCAACAATGACTTTTTTTAGGTTGAAAATAAAGAAAGTGTATTTTAGCGATCAGAAACTTCAAAAACGTGCATCAATCCACAATTTTTCCTTGTTTTTTTGTGATGAATTTTGAGGAAGAAAAATTAATGGGATGACCCGTCTAACCCACATTACATAAAGGTTAAATTGAGTTGATAATTTTTAGGCCCGTCACCCCGCTAACCCAACTTAACGACTCTAAATAAAAGTAGTATCAGAGTTAGGAAGTCTATGGCAGCAACTAACTTTAATGCCGACATTGTTCCCTCATTTTCACATTACAACTAGCTAATATAATACTAATATCTTTAAGAAAAAAATTACGGGTCAGTCAATTTTTTGAAACTTTTAATCACTAAAATATATATTTTTTAATTTTTAACCTGAAAAAATCACTTTTGGTAGCAAAATGACTACGATACTCTTGATGAACCGTAGACGCATTACGGACGTCATTATTTTTGCACCGTGATTCATCAATTTTATAGCATTAGTTTTGCACTGCGGTTCAATAGTATAAATGTTAGTCTATTTTTGAATCGTGATTCATCAATTTTATTAAATTAATTTTTGCACTATGGTTCAATTGTGTAATTGCTAGTCTATTTGTTAGAGAATAATATCTTTTAATTATTCTTGTTGATTTGTAATGTGTAATTAGTGGTAATTACCTTGTAGAGTTCTTTCCTAATTGTGTTACCTTCCTTGTATAGGTTTCTTGTATCCTACTCCTAGTGTAACCCTAATTGTAAATCTCCCTATAAATAGGTGATTTATTCAATGGAAAGGCTATGCCATTATTCCTAAACTTTATCGGTTTCTACATGGTATCGAGCTCGCTCCTAAAACCTTCTTTTCTTCCTCTAGCCGCCCTAAACACCCCTACAATGGCTAACAAATCACTCTCTCACCGTCAAAAACCCCTTGATCCCACCCAAACCTTCGACCTCATCAACATCTCCCACCACAATATCACCAAACTCACCTCTACCAATTACATAGCTTGGAAACTCCAAGTTGAGGCCACCCATTGGCTATGACCTCTACAAGTTTGTAGGCGGTTCACACCATGCCCGCCTCCCAGGTCCTCACCAAGGATGCCCAACCTCCAGGGCGTTCCACCCCAAACCCTCACTACCCGGCCTTGGATTCGCCAAGACAAACTCCTCTTTGGGGCTCTTTGTTGGCTTCATGCACTCCCAGGTTTCCTACGATCCAACAGGCGACCCGCGCTTTCGTGAAGCACAGGACATCTGGCTCGTACCTATGCTCTTTCGCCCAACTTCGAGGTCACATTAAGCGGATCAAAGATTACCTCAGCGAGCAACCAAGGGAACTTCGATCACCGGAAGCTACATGCGATCTGTCAAAAGTCGGTGATGAACTTCATTTGCTACAGGCAAACCTCTTGACCACGAGGATCTCATTGAGACCATCCTCGGTGGTTTGGATGATGACTACCGCCACATCGTGGATGTGGTTGAGGGCGGGATACTCCCATCTCGTTTGATGAGCTTCATGAAAAACTTCAATCGCGAGCTTCTTTTGAGCGATCTCGGCCTTCGTCCTTCGCTGCCTACTTTGCACGGCCTGCGCACGGAGCAATAGCTCGGCTTGACTCGGCAATCCTCCTCGGTATCGGCCGCCCTCCCTGACCTTCCCACCTGACCCTCGGCATGCGCTCACCGGCCCGGCGGCCGTATGCAGGCAAGTGTCAAGCATGTGTCGCCAACGGGGCCACTCGGTTACTCGCCCAAACTTTCAAGCGATCGCCACCACTCATGCACTTCTCACTTCGGCAAGTGGCTCAAGTGGCAACCACGGGCTCACCTTGCAACCACGGCGGACAGGGGACACTTAGGCGCTACTCGATAGTGGTGCCTCTCGTCATGTCACTAGCGACCTCGGCAATCTCTCGCTACACTCGACTACGGGCATGGATGACATGGTCATTGGTGATGATCTTGGGTTAACTATCTCCAAAGCGGTTTCTCCTCCCTTCATACACCCTCGCACACTTTTCCCTTCATAATGTTCTATTTGTTCACGACATGAAAAAAGAATCTTATATCTATATCTCAATTTTGTATCTCTAATAAAACCTCTATTGAGTTCTTACCAACTTCTTTTCATGTGAAGGATCTGGCGGCGAGGGAGAATCTGTTGGCCAGGACGATCTAAGGGCGGTGTGTATGAATGGCCGACCACGATCTCCCGCCCCACCCTGCTTGTGTCGGCTCCAAAGTCTCTCATCGGGGTGGCATCATCGTCTTGGCCATCCGTGCGGCCCCATCAAAGTCGAGATATTATCTAGCCTAGGTTTAGCATTAGAACCTTGCTCGCTCTCTAGTCATTGTAATGATTGCCTTTCTAATAAAAGTCATAAAATTCCTTTTCATCAAAATACTATTGTGTCTACTCTCTCCTCTTCAAACTATTTATCTTGATGTTTGGACCTCCCCCTTCCCTCACATTGATGGGTTCAAATACTATGTGATCTTTGTTGATCACTTTACCCATTACATCGGCTTTACCCTTCGGACTCAAATGCGAGGTTGCCACCATCTTTCCCAATTTAAAGCCTTAGTGGAAAATTATTTTAAAACAACCATAGTCACCCTTTACTCGGACAATGGCGGAGTATATGGGGCTTGCAGGGACTACGGCTTGGCCTACCTCGTCCCATGGCATCTCTCACCTTACCTCGCCCCTCGCACCGAACCTGATGGGTTCTCGGGCGTCGCCATCGCCACATTGTTGAGGCTGGTCTCTCCCTCTCTCTCTCGTGCTTCTCTTGCATTGCCCTTACGGTCGTTTGCTTTCCAAACCGCGACCTATCTCATAAATCGACTACCTACACCCACCCTTGCTCGCCCGATCTCCCTACCATAAACTTTTTGGCTCTCTGCCGAACTACGCCAAGCTTCGTGCTTTTGGTTGTCTCTGTTATCCTTGGCTCCGTCCTTACTCCGCCCACAAACTTCGATGCTCGCTCCACTCAGTGTGTGTCTTCCTTGGTTACTCGCTCACTCGAGTGCCTATCTCTATGATCGAGCACCACCAAGCTGTACATATCGCGTCATGTTCGCTTTGTCGAGTCCACCTTTCCCATGTCCACCCGGCCACCGCCGCAGACACCTATGATAGTGAGTCTTGGCTACCCCTCATGCGCTTTCGGTCCCTCATACACAGTCGGTATTTCCATTTGCTGCGCTCCAAGTACCCTACGTCCGTGGCTCACGCCACTAATCGAATTTGGTTGATCTCGGCTTCGCCCACAACCCAACCTCCCACGTCGGCTCTTGTGAGGATACCACTTTGCACCTGCTGCTCGTTGTCCGGCTGCCGCTCCATCCTCCTCGCCACCGGTTCCTCCTCGCGGATTGCACTTTATCCGTTACTCGCCCTCCTCGGCAACCATGCATCGTGCCCGAGGATCACCCGGTGGCTGCAAGTCACTGTGCCCGCTACATTGGTTCTCATGCCCTGCTCCAGATCGTGCCTATCGCTCTCGCTTCATGCCGGCACATCCTCCATAGTCACTCGCTCCAAGAACAACATCTTCAAACCGAAGATCAAAATGAGTCTTTCGGCTCGGCTAGCATTAGCGATGTGAACCCACATGTGTTACTCGGGCTCAAGGATGTGAAGTGGCGTCGGGCCATGTCGAAGAGTTTGATGCCCTTGCTTGCAATGGGACTTGGGATCTAGTCCCTTCAGGAGATGCTTTCAATATAGTTGGTTGTAAGTGGATCTACCGGTATCAAGCGACATGCTTGATGGTACTTGTTGATCGCTACAAAGCTCGCCTAGTAGCCAAGGGATTTCACCGGCGACAGGGGTTGACTACCACGAGACTTTCGGCCGGTGGTTAAACCGACCATCTTTGTTCGTCTTGTTCTCTCACCGGCCGCTTTGTCAAGGATGGGATCTTCGTCAACTGGATGTGAACAATGCCTTTCTTCAAGGCAACTTGTCCGAGGAGGTATTCATGGCTCAACCGCCTGGGTTCACCGATAAGGACAAACCTCAACATGTGTGCCGACTTCGCAAGGCTATTTATGGTCTCAAGCAGGCTCCCCAAGCATGGTATAATGAGTCCGTCGCTTTCTTCTTGCCTCGGCTTCCAAAACTTCGGTGGGCGACACATCGCTATTCATCCTTCGCATCGGGCACCATCATCTATCTCCTTGTATATGGATGACATCATTGTCACGAAACCGGCGGGGGTTCGACTTTCATCTATGCTTTCGCTACTCGCTTTTCTCTCAAGGACCTTGGTGATCTTCACTACTTTCTTGGGGTTGAAGTTGTTAAGCGCCCAAGTGGTCTTCTGCTCTCCCAGCGAGGGTATATAGCTGATCTCCTTGCTCGCACAGGCATGACCGATGCCCGCCCAGTAGCTACGCCTCTTGCTACCTCGCCTACCTTGACTCTTCACACGTGCTTCTCTCGATCCGACCGAATTTCGAGCAATGGTCGGCGGTCTTGATATCTCTCTCACTCGGCGATGTTGCCTTCGGCTGTCAACAAACTCTCCCGATTCATGCATAGGCCGACCAAGCACTTTGGATTGCGGTCAAGCGAGTTCTTCGGTATCTACGTAGCACAATTGATGCGGCATCCTCCTTCATCGCCATCTCCTCCTGCTCTCCATGCCTTTCTTGATGTCGGGGCGGCAACAAGGATGACTACACATCCACGGTGCCTACATTGTCTATCTTGGCGAACCCGATCTCACGAGGCTCAAGAAACAACGCCGCGTGGCTCGCTCCTCGGCGGCGAATCTGGCGTGGGCGCCACTGCGGCTGAAGTCAGGTGGATTGTCTCTCTTCTTAGCGAACTCGGTCTCGCCTCCTCGACTCAACCAGTCATTTACTGTGACAATGTGGGCGCTACGAGTCTTTGCTCTAACCCGGTTTTTCATACTCGCATGAAGCATGTGGCTCTGGACTTTCATTTCATTCGGCAACAAGTTCAGGATGGGCTTATGCGAGTTTGCCATGTCTCCTCGGCCGATCAACTAGCTGATGCTTTGACCAAGCCTCTTGCTCGCCAACGGTTTCATCACTTACTTCACAAGATTGGTCTCTCCTCTCGGACGTCCATCTTGCGGGGGCATGTTAGAAAATAATATATTTTAATTATTCTTGTTGATTTGTAATGATTAATTAGTGGTAATTACCTTGTAGAGTTCTTTCCTAATTGTGTTACCTTCCTTGTATAGGTTTCTTGTATCCTACTCCTAGTGTAACCCTAATTGTAAATCCCCCTATAAATAGGTGATTTATTCAATGGAAAGGCTATGTCATTATTCCTAAACTTTATCAGTTTCAACACAAGTGACCATAATGAAAGTATGTAGAAAATGTTAGTGTAAGTTGTAAAAGTGCTTTGCCAAAAATGAAAGTTTTGAAATAAGACAATTATTTTAGAACATATGAAAAAAGAAATGAAAAGGATAATTTAAAAACGGAAGAAATATTATAATTTACTTTTGTCAATGAGACATAAATATATATTACTCCATAACTTTTGTCAATGAGACATAACTTTTGAAAACGAAGGGAGTAATATTTTTTTACTTCCTCTCGTTCAATTAAACATATCCATTTGAAAAGTTTCATAATTAATAAAGTTAAAAACTTGTGTAAGACGATTTTACGAATATCTTTTGTAAGATGGATCCTCTTTACCCGACTCAATGTGTATTGATGTGTTAAGTTGTGAGAGAGTGAGGCTCCGTCTTACGAATTAAGATCCGTAAGACGGTCTTATAGGAGACATACTCATTAATAAATAATTCCTCCGTTTCGTACAAAGAGTCCACTATTCTATTTTAAGATGTTTCATTTAAAGAGTCCATTTTAAAAATCAAAGAATAAAAGTATCATTTTATTACTGATATATTACTAAAAATGTTATTTTTTTAAAAAAAGTTCAACTTTTAAACAAAGACTTTTTTATTCGGAATGGAGTGTATTAGAATAACAATAAACTTATAGCTTAGATAGATAAAATGTTCACCTTTGGATATGAGCTCGTCAATTACGTTATTGTAAAATTCGATACCTTTATGATTTATTCCTCCACTAATCTTCCCTCCTATAAAAAAAAGGAAATAAATACAAATAATGATTGCCAAAATAAATAAATAAATAAATAAATATATATATATACATATATACATACATACATAACGTGTTAGGTTATACCACATCGGTTGAAAAGGAGACGAGTCTTGGTTAATAAGTGTGAGGGAAAGTTTCACCAATTAGGTGGGAACTATTTTTTTCAATTCCCTCAATTTTGATTATGATTTGTTAAACTCGATGTTTGACATGTTTCATTTGGCTTATGAGAAAATATTTATATCTTATAACTTCTTATAAGTTATTTTAGAAGTGTTTGATTTCATTTTTGTTATAATAAATTGTAAATAGAGTACAAACTTATGAAAATACGCTTTAGCCTATAAGACTATAAGTTATAAACACAAACCTTGATGTTGATGACTTATCTTTCAAAACTGATGATGAATAGTAAGCTTTAAAAGACTTTTATCAATAATAGAAAACATATTTAAAAAAATTTAAAACTAACATTACTTCTAACCAATGTGGGATAAAACTATTCAAGGTGAGATATTACTTCTAATGACTCACTTTTAACATCATACTTTTAACCTTTGATATTTTATTCATCTAAAACTTGATTTGAACAAATAAATATACACTTGGAAAATATTTGAAAATTCATATTAGCAAGATTTTTCACTTGGAAAATATTTGAAAATAGGCATTTATGTTATTTGAAGTTTCAAAACTGAATTTAAAAGAAAGTATCTTACTCGGTAATATTCTTGGCCATGAGATGGACAGTCTGAAAGCATCCATTCCAACATCTTTAACCATACTTATGTCCTCCTGATTTATATAATTATAGTATTCCTTGAGTTAATTTCATACTTTTAAGGAATTCTCCAAAATGGAAAATTATTATTTAAAAAAAATGAAAATCAAAAGTAAATGGATTTACCTTGTAACGATGATAAAAGTCTATAGCCATCTCCGTGGATCGATCATCGATTTTCTCTGCAACGCTCACAATATAGTTTTCCGAATCCATAAATATATTGTTAACCGTAAAATGCATATATTCACATCATTTTCTTTTAAATGATGCTTAATCTGACAGAACCTTATAAAATCTTATCTGTGTGACTTTTGAAAATACTTTTCCCAAAATACCCTTTACATAAATTCATTTTTAAATTTTTTTTGTTAAATTTAAATTAATGAATTTTGTTTTTTTATTAAATTTAAATTAATGTTAAATTTTATATTTTAATTTAATAATTAATTTAAAATCAAATTGGGATTAAAAAAATGCTTAATAGGGATTGGGTTGAAACCAGTCCAAATGAGGGTGTTGGGTTTGGGACTGCTTGGGTAGCAGTCCAAAACAAGGTTGGGTTGGGGCTGGGCGAAAGTGACTGGGCTGGTGGCAGTCCCAAAGGGGAGGCCTGGGCGAAGGGCACTGGGCTGGTAGCAGTTGGGTTGGGGCTGGGCGAAGGGGACTGGGCTGGTGGCAGTCCCAAAGGGGAGGCCTGGGCGAAGGGGACTGGGCTGGTAGCAGTTGGGTTGGGGCTGGGAGAAGGGGACTGGGCTGCTGGCAGTCCCAAAGGGGAGGCTTGGGTTTGGGACCGGGCTGGTGGCAGTCCAAAAAGGGGCAGCTGGGTTGAGAGCTGATCTGGGCTTAATGGGGGAAATTGATGGGTTTAGGACTGGTTTCAATCCAGTCCTTAAACCCAAAAGTTTTTTTTTAAAATTTAAATATAATTCAAATCAAATTAATTATTAAATTTTAAATTAGCTAATTTAAATTTAATAAAAAACAAAAAAATATAAATTTTAGTTAATTTAAATTTAATTAAAAAAACAAAAAAATAAATTACCCAAAAAATGTTTTTTTAACATATTTTTTTACCCCAAAACTTGTTTTTTTAATTTAAACCTAATTCAAATCAAATTAATTATTAAATTTTAAATTATCTGATTTAAATTTAATAAAAAACAAAAAAAAAATTTAGTTAATTTAAATTTAATTAAAAAACAAAAAAAAATTACGTAAAGGGTATTTTGGTCAAATATTTTATAAAAGTGCTGTATTAAGCATTTTATAGGTGCTGTATTAAGTATACCCCAATTATGGAGTTTATTTAGTAATCAAATCATAATCAAAATTGAGGGAAAAAAGAATCAAGACGATCTCAATCCATGATTTAGAGTATCGCCAATGTTAATGTGGATGTAAAAGATATTATATGCCACCTATGATTTACATTCTTTTTTAATGAAAAAACAAATTAAATGCAAATTTTGTTCATATTATGAATAACAATAATAATTTTTCACATTTTACTTGAGGGTGTGGATATATCATAGTCATCATTAAAAAAAAAAAAACTCCTTTTATTGGTTGGTTTTCTTTTTTCCTTTTTTTGGAATCAAATTTCATTTTAGTGGTAGGATGCATGTCACATAAAATTACATCCACATTTGCATTGGGGAGATTTCGGTTTTAATTCAGTGTGAATGAAGAGAAAAAAATTATCACATATGATTAAGAGTGTTAATTACCCTAACCACATAAAATTAAATCTCCGTTTCATTTTATGATACGTTTAGTTTCTTTGTATAAAATGGTTTTTTGATAAAAAGAAAAAGAAAAGTCCCAAATCTAGGGGAGGCCAGCCAATCTCAGCCTTTGAATCAATAAAATTCTTGGATCAACAGGTCAGCTATAACCACTAATATTGAATTGGAGGACTATTATTCTACAGAATAATCAGCAAATTGAAAAAATCGGGTAAGACCATATTTTAGATATTTTTTGTAAAATAAATCTTTTTTACCCAGCCAACAATTTGTTGGCGGTTAAGTTGTGAGAGAGTGTAGTTTTATCTTACGAATTAAGATCCGTAAGATTATCTTAAAAAATATTTATTCCAACAAATAATATGTTACCAAAGTTTTAATTATTAAGAAAACAAAGGAAAAAATAATTTTTTTAATTACGGTCAGCCTTTTCTCAGATCAAACACAACATTGACTACCTGTCTTGTTTCAACAACATTGACACTTGACAGTTACCTTAACATTAATTAGCTCTAGCAAATGGCGATGGAACTACCTTAATTAGTTATACATTATAGTATTAGTATTAATATTAAAACACAAACACAAACACAGACACACGCAAAAAGAGATCTAACCAGGATGTTTCTGAACAAAGGTATCCCAAATACTTTGGCCTTTACCACCTTCTTTTGCCGCGCCTTCGTACTGTTTGTAAGTAAGGCCATACATTAGGATATCGATGTTCGATGTTTTCCGACTTATATAAAAGCTTAAACTGTTAGAAAGACCCGACCAAATATACAAAACTTAACAAGAAGGAGCTATGTACGTGAATCAATACCTGGTAAGCACTAGAGGATGTTCCAAATACAAACCCATTTGGGAAACTGTTTCTGTTAAAAGAAGTAGTACTAGGGATATGAATTGCGGAAATTAGCTGTGTCCCCCTAAACAAATTTCCCAAAATAGCAAGAATCGTTAGAACAAGAAAGGGTCTATTGGGTATCGCCATGATCAAATAACTAGTTGGATTATGCATATCATCTCCCGTACCCCTCTCCTTTTATAGAATATCAAATTCTTATGTCAATACTTATCTATAACCCAGTCTAAATTATGCCTTTTAAAATGCACTACTTGTGAAACTAGATATCTATAAATATTGAAAGTTGAATAAATCATATTACCGGCCTGTGCCGTCTCTAATTGGGTTTTCTGTTTTAGTTTTTTGACAAAATTAACAAAATTTGTTGTTTGATCATTTTTGTAGCACATGTTTATACACGTACGCGTTACGACCTACTTGAGGATGAAGAAATTGGAGACCCACCTTCTTGGAAATTATTTGGGTCCCGCATAGAATCTATATATCTATATATATATATATATATATATATATAATGATAACATTGATTTTTCCCGCCTAAATTACTTACCATAAATGAAACTCAAATGTAACTTTTCAACTATACATATTGGAAGTTGAGACACTTTAATTAGTATGAAATTTGTATTTTTCATATACATTATTGTATATTGATATCTTCAATTTATAACTATTACTCCTTCTGTTTTCAAATTAAAGTCTTCCTTTCCTTTTTTCGATGCGTTAAAATTATTGTCATCTTTCAAAATTTTATCTTTTAAAAATCAACTTTTACCACTTTATTCTTACATTTTTTACTTATTTTAATTATGGACACATGTTTAAGGGCCTTAAATGAAATAACACAGACAAAAAAAAATGTATAATACAGTCAATTATTTTTTTCTTAAACGGTGTGCTGAATCAAAGAAGACGATAATTTGAAAACAGATAAAGTACTAAAATAGTTATATAATCTTATTATAAATAGTTTTAACAAACAAAAATATTATTTGAACCTCGCATCATATGAGTATAATAGGTTTTGCTTATATATAATACTAGAATACGTGCCCGTGCCATAAGGCACTGTGTCGGTATGTGATCACCTCAATGAATGGTCGGGGTAAACAAAACTCTGACGGGTAATTCAAACAAAACCCATAACTGAAGGTTTTATATGTAATTGTAGATGGGTAATTCAAATATAACTCATAAGTGAGGAATTTATTTGTAACTCACATACTTACAAATCAATCTGAACCGTCAGTTGTGTTTAGCATAATTCGATTCGAACCACCAGTTAGACCCTAATCTGTTTTATAATATAGATGTTAAAATGGACAACTTACTTGTCATGGGGCTTAAGGATGGAGTTAAGATTTTACTGTTGTAGCTTTATTAATAGTAGACATTTTAGTGTCTTTCAATGAGTTTTTTTTTTTTATTTCTCATTTTGGAAATGATCATAAGAAAATAATATTCTTCATCAATAATTTTGTTGAAGTCTTTTGAATGAGGTGTATTAAATTCTTTTGAATTATTTGGTCCACAAGTTGAAAATAATAGTATGTCTGGATGATTTTTTGATGTGTGTTTCTTTCATTTAATAATCTTATATAAATTGTGTTACAGAAAATGTTGCTTCCAAGTAATATAATATTGGAGGTTTTAATTAAAATATTTTGCATCCTACTTTAGTTCTTCATTTATTGTATATCACAAATGTGACGATATATTATACTATTTTAAAGTAAATTTTATTAAAGATTTTATTTTATATATTTTTTAAACATTACATATTTTTTTCATGCTACTACATAAGTACACGATACATGGAAAAACAATTTATATACTTACTCACCTTTCACAAGTTCAAGTATCTCACCAATTGTTGAATCTTACCTTTAATCTAAGTATGATGTGTATTTTTCGATGATACAAATGTAAGAGTGATGAATAATAATAAAAAACAGACTCAAATCAACGTAAAATGTTTTATTAAACTTTCAATAATGATATTTATTTATTCGTTTTGCTTGAATATTATTTAATTAAAAAAGACTTTTATCCGTTCGTTTAACGCACATGCATAAAACTAGTTTAGATCCAATAAGATCCGTCTTTTCGATTAAATAGGAGCAAATGTGATAAAAAAATTTTTAAAATTACGTTTACATTTAAGAACATCAAAGCATGCTAATTAAATTTAGGGAGATGCTATATTTCCAATACATTTATTAATTATTACTTTAACTTCATGTATCTTGGACAAAACTACCCCTAAATTAATTACTTGTCATTTAAAGTTGAGTAATATATATTTCTTATTTCCATATTGTTTTTTTAGTTTTAACAAATCAACGGACATAATTTTTTTTTCTGTTCTTTTAATTGAAATAAACCTATATGCCTCGGCTCAACGCTTGGCGAAACCTGGTGTAATACATGTGTTAATATCTTACGGGTCTGTAGGTCGAGCTCAAGGCTCTCTACATGTGCAGGTTTAACGACTTACGTTCTAACCAATGAGAATTTTTTTTAATTAGAAATTATTTCGGGGGTCAAGATTAGGGGTGGCAATTGGGTGTTACCGGATAATTTGGATAAAACCATTATGTACCCATTAAGCCTAATGGGTGTTTTTGGATAATATCCAAAACACCCATTGCTTTAATGGGTGTTAATGGATAATATCCAATTCTATCCATTAATAAATAGATATTATCCGGATAATACCCATTAAGTAACATCATATTTTAATTTATTTTTGAGTATTACTTTTCTAGATATATTATTATTCACCAATCACAACACACACACACATATATATATATATATATATATATATATATATATATATATATACGAGCACTCACACAACACTCCTTAAAGAATAACACAACTATAACTTGTGTTAATTGCAATTGACAAGCAAAACAATCATAGCTTAGGGACCTTTCTAGAAACTCTATATCACAAAATGCTTCAGGTTAATGTCTCGACACATGTTGGCTATAAAATATTTTTGTCCTTCCAAATAAATTAGAGAAATTATAGTAGAATAAAAAAAGTAACATATACAAAATTTAAAAAAGACAACAAGCAATTGATAGTTATGATTCCGACTATACTAACAAACACCCACGACTATCAGACCAATACTCTCTTCGTTTCGGGCAACTTTCAAAAATTTAGTCATAAAAATATAAGTAAAAATACTATTTCTCATATCCAAATTAAAACAAGAAGCCTTCAAAAACTCACAAGTAACCAACATCTTTCGGCTAATCATAATGAATCTCAAAAATCATAATATAATTTTCCTTGTAAAAAACTAAAGACAATGAAACTAAAATAAATCAAAATTTCCCTTCAAAACTTTAAGAGCTTGCGTTCTCCCTTGCTTTTTGCAATGCGACACTATTTTTATCACCTAATATATATAAAGTTGTCAAAATTTTATAATAGTCTTTATAATTGTGAGATATAAAATATACGTGTTTATTGATTTGACACTAATAAATAATTATGTAAAAGTAAGAAAAAAATTAAAAAGTCAAATACCTTATTAAAAAATTAAAAATTTATATTCATTATAATTATAAATTATAAATTATAAATAACAAACAAATATTCTTAATCCAAAATAAATAACAAATACGTTCATAATAATCAATAATTTTTATGATTACTTGTTTATATTTATATTAACTTTCAACTACATATCAAAAAGTGGTTTAGTTTAGTGGTAACAAGCTTTGTTGTAAAGATAATTTGCACAATTTGAGTGCTCGCTAATTCGGTAATTGGTAAGCTATGCATTTAATTGTTATTATTTTTAAGTGAAGAGTTGGCGGTGGTTGGTGGCAGTTTCCGGCGGCGGGGGGTGAAGGTGGGCGGCGGTGGCAGTTGGAGATGGTGGGCAGCGGCGGTTGGAGGCGGTGGCCGGTGGTGGGCAACGGCGGGCGGTGGCCGGAGGTGGGTGGAGTGGGCAGCGGCGGTGCGGCGGCGGGCGGCGGCGGCGTTGGGCGGTGGTGGACAGCGGCGGCGGTGGTGGTTGCCGACGGTGGGAGGCGGTGGCGGAGGTGGGTGGAGACCGCTTGGCGGTGGTGACATTAGTGGATAATCTGATGATAACCGGTTAATTATCCATAATTATCCATTTTGTTAATGGGTGTTAATGGATAATATCCATTAACACCCATTAACCTAATTGGGTGTTAATGGATAATAACCAATAGAGTCTTTATAATGGATATAATAAAGCCTAAATGGATTGACATAAATTTTTCCACCCAAGATCGAAGGAAACCAGAAAATTAGTAAAGAAGATATAGCACGATTCAATAAAATTCTACTGTCTTCCATTGAGGTCCAGGAAGCCATTGAAAAAGGTTAAACTCTATTTTGTAAAATGACGACTCGGTGTTATAATCCATTATTATATAATCATAAGCGTACTTCAAGTCTCTTTCCCCATTATGCCTTGTTCACCTTTGTAATTCCTATCCTTTCACGAGTCGTTTTCCTAAGTTTGTCAATTTATCCACAATTAATTTAAACATTATAGAAACTTGAAATGTTACTTTCATAAATGTTGTTGGGATCTAACCAATGAAAAGATTATCTCATTCTTCATAAATTTTATATTCTCTTATACAATATTCAAGTTGCCGCATGATTTAGTGGATTGGGTAACGGGTGTCAACATGTAATATTAAGGCCGGGGTATTTTACCAACCCCCACATTCCAGCCCGGCAGCACATTCTCTGATGCAAGTTGACTCATCCACTGTTTGTCAATTTTGTTTCCAACCACTCTTCTCGCCAATGCCCAGGACGTGGAAATTATGCACGGAGATTAGATACCTACGGGTGTTTATTTTTCACTTTTTACCGTATTCTATCTTTAAGGGATATGAATTGTTATTATTTTTTTAATATATTTGGCAGATTGTTTGGTTATTGACTTGTTTAGGACTCTAATATAACAATATCTAATTATAGGATTAGAGGTTTATTTTCTAAATAACTTTTTCCTAATCCTAACATTGTCTTATTGAGTTGTTTTTCTTGGTGGACAAGTTTCTCTAGGAGCTATATATAAGTATGAATCAGCCTTAGATGAAATGAACCAAGCGGAGGATTTTTAGAGAGAGTTTTGCACGAAGAAGAGCTGTCACGAAACCAGTGAGTCACTCAATGATACATCATCAGAAGTCTCATCAGTTTCGCAGTTCACTGTTTTGCCGTACATTCTTCGTAATCTTTAGATTTGCTATGTATTCAAGAATGTTTAGCATAGATTAGATACATCTTCTCACTTAGAAATTTTCGTAACGATTTCCACTCACTAAACAGTTTGTTTTCATATTGTAAACAATTGCAATCTTTTAATCTAGTGAAATTTTTGTCATGAGGCATCGTCTACAAGTGTTTTACTTGTAGACATAAATTATTGCTTGGTGTCATTCTATTTGATTCGTTTATTATTTATTTTAATGCTGTTCGCACTAGATGACTCATGAAATGATGTATCATTAGATACATCATTGGTGACTGTTTCAGCAAGTATTTTTTGTTTTTTACCGAATCCTAGCTATATACAACACTTCATTTGATATCAGAGCTTACGCTTAGCCTTACTAAGTGACGGTTCTGTTGTAGCAATGATGGATTCTCAAAGTGTTTCAGTTTTTCAACCTTCTACTCTTGATTTGATTAATTATTTGAAATGAAAGGATAAGATGCCGGCCTACATCAAATCCATTGATGAGAAGGCCTGTAACCTAAACTTTGAATATGTTCAATGTCGTGCATGTTCAGACTATGACCATTATACAAATCAATGTGTCAACATGTTACGCAAAAAGGGTTTGAATTTGAATTTTATCTCTACTATTAGTGATAGTAAAGAAGAAAAAGATGTGGGAGATCTGATTACGTTTTCTATTTTTGAAGAGACAAACGCTCTTCATGGAAATTCTGAACGGATTTTGTTTGATGAGGCTGTCAATGATATATCATCGGAAACGTCATCTGAGGACAGTTTGCTAGATTATTTGTGTTTCAACTACTCAATAGTTGAGAACACTGAAAATGTTAAGTATGATGAATCTGATTTTGAGGATTCTAATTTGGTTGAAGAATACAAGGCTTTATATGCTAATTGGCAAAAAAAGGTGTGCCAAAATGAAAATTATGGATAAAAAATTCATTTTCGCTTAAATGAGAATGATGAACATAAAATATCCATAGTTAGATTGGAAACATTGCTCGCCAAAAAGGATGATGAAATTGAAAAATTAAGATCCGAACTTGAAAAGGCTAATGAGACTTTTTTCCAAAAACAATAGAGGTAAGAGCAAGCTTGATTAAGTTTTGAGTGGTTGTCAAAAATGTACTACTGGATAAAGTTTCAAACCTATAGTTTTTGTTAAAGAAGGAGAGAGACTTTCACTACTAGAAATAGTGCCTTTAGCGATGGAATTTTCAGCGACGGAAATTTTTCGTCGCTGATTAGCGACGGAATAGAGCATCAGCGACGGAATTTATCAGCGACAGAATTTTTCGTCGCTAAAGGTGACCTTTAGCGACGAAATTTTTCGTCGCTGAAAATAAACTGAAATTAAATTCTGAAAACTTTCAGCGACGGAAAATTCCGTCGCTAAAGGTGACTTTCAGCGACGGAAAATTTTGTCGCTGATTATTTCAGAATTTAATTTCAATTTATTTTCAGCGACGGAAAATTCCGTCGCTAAAGGAAAATTCCGTCGCTGAATATTTCAGAATTTATTTTTCAATTTATTTTCAGCGACAGAAAATTCTGTCGCTGAAGATAAATTGAAAATTAAATTCTAATGAATGTTAAAATATCAATATTATTTGAAATTCAATTAAAATAATATTTGAAATGTTAATTTAATAATATACTATCAATAATTAAAATTATTAGCATCAATATAATTACAAAAATTAAAACATTCACATTACAACTTAACTTAACGTAACGTAACGTAATGTAATTTAACTTAACATAACGTAATGTAATGTAACGTATCGTAACTTAACGTAACGTAACGTAACTTAATGTAACGTAACATAATGTAACTTAACTTAACTTAACTTAACTTAACTTAACGTAGCATAACTTAACTTAGCTTAACGTAACGTAATTTAACTTAACTTAACGTAACGTAACTTAACTTAACTTAACGTAACGTAACTTAACTTAACTTAATTTAACGTAACTTAACTTAGCTTAACATAACGTAACTTAACTTAACTTAACTTAACGTAACTTAACTTAACTTAACTTAACTTTAGTTAACGTAAAACTTAACTTAAACTAACTTAGCAACGTAACGCATTAACTTAACTTCTTTAACCTAACTTAACCCAACTTAACTTAACGTAACTTAACGTAACGCAACGTTAACTTAACGTAGCTTCTAACTCTAACTTAACTTAACTTAACTTAACTTAACGTAACGTAACTTAACTTAGCTTAACGTAACCTAACTTAACTTAACTTAAACGTAACGTAGCCTAACTTAACTTAACTTAACTTAACTTAACATAACTTAACGTAACATAACTTAACTTAGGTTAATGTAACGTAACTTAATTTAACTTAACTTAACGTAACGTAACTTAACTTAACTTAAATTAACTTAACTTAGTTTAACTTAACATAACTTAACTTAACTTAACGTAACCTAACATAACTTAACTTAACTTAACGTAACATAACTTAACTAACTTAACTAACGTAACTTAAGCTTAACGTAACGTAACCTTAACTTAACTTAAACTTAACGTAACGCAACTTAACATTAACTTAACGTTAACTTAATTTAACTTAACTTAACTTAAACGTAACGTAACTTAACTTAACTTAACTTAACGTAACAACTTAACGTAACATAACTTAACTTAGCTTAACGTAACGTAACGTAACTTAACTTAGCTTAACGTAACGTAACTTAACTTAACTTAAATGTAACGTAACTTAACTTAACTTAACTTAACCTTAACTTAACTTAACTTAACTTAACTTAACTTAACATAACTTAACTTAGCTTAACTATCATAACGTAACTTAACTTAGCTTAACGTTAACGCCAACTTAAACGTAACTTAACTTAACTTAACTTAACTTAACGTAACTTAACTTAACTTAGCTTTAACGTAACGCAACTTAACGTAACTTAACTTTTAACTTTAACTTAACATAACTTAACATAAACGCTTCTTTAACGTAACTAACTTAACTTAGCTTAACGTAACGTAACTTAACTTAACTTAAACGTAACGTAACTTAACTTAACTTAATTTCTAACTTAACTTAACTTAACGTAGCTTAACCAGCTTAACTTCTTAACTTAACTTAACTTAACTTAACAGCGTAACATAACTTAAGCTTGGCAACATTACAACTTAACTTAGCTTAACGTAACGTAACTTAACTTAACTTAAACGTAACTTAACTTAACTTAACTTAACTTAACAACTTAACGTAACGAACTTAACATTAACGAACTTAACTTAACTTAACTTAACTTAAATGTAACGTAACGCTTAACTTAACTTAACTTAACTTAGCTTAACTTAACGCTTAACGCAAACTTAACTTAACTTAAATGCAGCTTAAACAACTTAACTTAACTTCTTAACTTAACTTAACGCAACTTAACTTAACTTAACTTAACTTAACTTAGCGTAACTTAACTTAAACTTAACTTAACTTAACTTAACGCATTTAACTTAACTTGCTTAACTTAACGCAACTTCAACTTAACTTAACGCATTTAACTTAATGTAAACTAACTTAACTTAACTTAACTTAACTTAACTTTAACTTAACTTAACTTAACTTAACTTAACGTAACATAACATAACTTAACTTAATGTAACATAACTTAACGTAACTTAACTTAACTAAACCTAACTTAACTTAACTTAGCTTAACTTAACTTAACTTAACGTAACTTAACTTAACTTAACGTAACTTAACTTACGTTATTAACTAAATAACATAATGGAAATGGTATAATGGACTTAATGAACCATTATAACATGAAAACACGCTATTATTGGCGAAATGGTTATAATAATGGATACGATGGACCATTATAACATGAAAATGTTATAATGGAGTACACCATTATAACATGAAAACTACGCTATTATAACATGGTATGATTGGCGAATGGTATAATGGAGTTCGATTGAACCATTATAACATGAAAAACACGCTACGCCTTATTGGCGGTGAAATGTTATAATGGAATAACATGAAACAATTGATATTAACTAAATGGCGTTATAACATGAAAACAACGCTTATGCCTATTGGCAAAATGTTATAACTTAACGTAACGTATGCATAACTTAAATTTAACTTAACTTAACGTTAACGCAACCAACTTAACTTTAACTTAACTTAACTTAACTTAACGTAACTTAACTTAGCTTAACTTAACTTAACTTAATTTAACTTAACTTAACTTAGCTTAGTGTAACTTAACTTAACGTAACATAATGTAACGTAGCGTAACATAACGTAACGTAACGTAATGTAAGTTATGTAATTTAATTTGCCGGTCCATCGCGAGTTATATTTTCATCGTGTAATTTAATTTTAATTTATGTATCACGATGCATAAATTTGATTTGGTAATTTAATAATATTATATTATAAAATATAGTAATATTTAACTAGTTTTACACTGTGCGTAAAAGCAGCTAACACTTTTTTTTATTAAATTAAATTCAAGCAAAATAAAAACTATAATTGAAAGTATAAATTTAGAAAATATTTAAATAAAATTGTTTTATCTATTTAATAAAATAAATTCAAGTAAAACAAAGACAATATAAATTATGTGTACTTATAAGCTGATAATTAAAAAAAAACACAAACAAAAACCCCAGGTATAAATACAACCTTAAACCTATTATCCAATCCTAATCTCAAACACATCACGCTTTCTCCCTACTCTCTCTCAACGGCAGCTCCATCATCACTCTCTCTCTCTCTCATTCACGAATTCGCGTCTTGAGTTCGGCATCCTCGGTTCACTTTCTCCTTTGTCTTGAGTTCTTCCTCAGTTTCTCTTCCGGCGTCTTAAAAAATCCTCCGGCTCCGTCTTTGCTCCTCCAGCTTTGCCGCCTCCGTCTCCGTCTCCGCCTCTGTCTTCTCTTCCAAAGTCAGATTCCAAGCTCTATCTCCCATCTGACCATCCTGGTTCCAGATCCTGGGGGCTTCAGTGCCGATTTCTTCTCCTCAGGCCGATTTCGCCACCGCCGATTTCTTCTCCTCCGTGACGTCACTGTATCACTAGTCACCGCCACGCTTTCGGTGCTCCTCATAAATGTATTGCTCTCCTACCCCTCTTGAATGGACTTTCAATTTGCGTCCTAATTTTGTACCATTATAGAGAAATGGTGATTCTTTTGATGTTCCTAACTTCTTAAAGGGCTTACTATTAGGTTGAAATTTTCTGTTTCTTTGTTTTATCTGTTTCACTTTTGCTTTTGGGGGAATGATCTTTGCCCTTGTTTATTGTACTGCTGGTTTCTCAGGTCTCTCTCTCTCAGCTCCCATGTTTCTTGATTTTGTATAAGTTGATTAATGTTTTATTTTTATTATTTGAAATTTCGGGTCCAAAGATGCATGCTTTAGTGCTTGTTATTACTGGGTTTTATTGTCTTAATGTTTAGTATTGTCTTCCCTGCATGTTCCAATTTTTATGATCTCTTTCCTGTTTCTTGTCTAAATGATTAATGGTGTTTTTTTTAACCAAGGGGGATTTGGGTCCAACGATTCATGCTTTGGTGCTTTGCTATTTATGCGTTTCAAGTTTAATTGTATTTTTTTAATTATTATTATTTTTTATCTTCTTTAGTTCTTCCATGCATGTTTCCACTCTCCAGCGACGTACAACTCACAACCTAGTAGGCGAACCGCGTAGCCGATCAGCGTCTTTGCCGTCCCTGCTTCTAGTCTCTCCAAAAAAGTCCCTCTTATACAGCCTTCAGTTGAAAGTTTTGATCAGTGAATGATATATAAAGTTGATTTTATTTTGTATTTGGGCTAGGATACTTTCATAACACAACATTTTGCAGGATTAAATTGACTCATTCTAAAAATAAAAATAAAACACTTGAAGTGAATACTTTGAATTGCTGAAATGTCATGGAAAATTGTTCATGTGTAGTAATTGATTTCATTCTCGAGGGATGTTGTGTACATTAATATCTATTCTATGACTTAGTTAACTGTATCGAGTCTGAGTTTGTATAGATGTTGGTGCTTACTTATTTTTTATTCTTTTTAGGTTTTTATTTCTCACAGATTTTATACTTAGTCTAATTGAAGCTTCTTTGCTTGAATGAATATCGATACATGGCTATACCCAAATTTGTACCTTACAAATCATGCTATCAGTGTGTATAGCATTTAGTTGGAAATAAGTTGAATGCATTTCTGTGTTTATCTCCCACCTGTGAAAATGAGGGATTGCTGATTACTATTGAGGGTTGTAACTCGTCTCTGTGTTGGGTTTTGAACATTGGCTGGTGAAAAGATATTTTTTGTCCAATTTTTTTTTCTAAAGAGTCTTTTTAGAAGTTACATTAGTTCTCCTATTTGACATTGATTGGTCAGATACAATTATACCCCCTCCTTCTCAAAAAAAGAGTCCCATTTAACAAGGTAAAGTTTTTGAAATTTGTAGGTTTATTAACTTGTACCTCCTTTGAATTGCACTATAATTGACTCATTCTAAAAATAAAAAAACATGGGTATATTGTAATATGAAAGAAATGTGATGCAGAAAGTTATGTTAATGTGAACTTTGTTCTGATATGTTAATTTTTGGTAATATAGAAATTGTTTCTTCTTCGGTTAATCTCATGTTAATTAAATTTTGAGACTAGTTAGTAGGTAGATGCATGTACGTTGGAGGAATTTATTTTTGCCATTTTGTCCCCATGGCTACAATGGCATGTATTGTATGAATATTGTACCTAAGGATGGGCTATGTACACATAAAGTAAAGGTTGTCACGGATGCTAAGGTGATCTATCCCGCTGCGCGTTTCGAGATTCATTTGGAAACCAATAGGATGTGTACTTTGAAGGTGGAACGAACTAGTATTGGATGGCTTGCCTATTATCTAACAAGCTCCAATTTCATAAGTGGATCTTCCAGCAACCCCCCCCAACCCCAACCCCAACCCAAACCCCACCCCCACTCCCAACGCCACTCCCAACCCCAACCCTAACCCCAAACCTTAAACCTAACCCTAACCCTAACCCCAACCCCAAACCTAAACCATAAACCATAACACTAAACTTAAACCATAACACTTAACCTAAACCAAAACCTAAATCATAAACCTAAACCTAAACCCCAAACCTAAATCTAAACAACCTAAACTTAAACCTAACAAACCCTAACCCTTAATTTAATAGTAACCCTAAACTTTAAAACTAACCTAAACCTAAACCATAACACTAAAACCTAAACCTAACCCTACCCCCACCCCCCCAACCCAAAACCTAAACCTAACTCTTATACCTAAACCCTAAACCCTAACCCTTAAACCTAAACCTTAACCCTAAACCTAAACCTTACCCCACCCCCCCCCCCCCAACCCCAACCCAAAACCTAAACCCTAAACCCTAAACCCAACCCTTAAACCTAAACCTTAAACCATAACACTAAACCCTAAACCCTAATCCTTAAACCTAAACACTAACCTTAAACCTAAACCATAACACTAACCTTAAACCTAAACCATAACACTAACCTTAAACCTAAACCATAACCTAAACCATAAACCATAACACTAAACCTAAACCATAACACTTAACCTAAACTAAAACCTAAATCATAAACCTAAACCTAAACCCCAAACCTAAATCTAAACAACCTAGCTAAACTTAAACCTAACAAACCCTAACCCTTAATTTAACCGTAACCCTAAACTTTAAAACTAACCTAAACCTAAACCATAACACTAAAACCTAAACCTAACCCCACCCCCACCCCCAACCCCACCCCAACCCCAACCCAAAACCTAAACCCTAAACCCTAAACCTAACACTACTAGAAAGCGTGCCTTCGTAAATTGAGCATCGGCAATGAAATTGAGCTTCAGGAATTGAGTATCAAGAATTTAATTTATCAACGACGGAATTTTCTGTCGCTAATTTTTTTAATTTTTTACTAATAATATTTAATTTTGTCTATGTAATAAAATAAATTCAAGCAAAACAAGTTTTCCGCAATATTTCATTCTCCCCCTCTCCTCTCCCACCCTCACAGGTTTTCCCCCAATATATTGAATCCTCTCTCTTTCACGCCCAACCCCCCTTACCCATCTCCTCTCTCATTCTATCATCGCCCTTCATCTCTCAGTCGCCCTTCGTCTACAAGACCCGGCGATTCCCTTCAAGCCACCATCTGCCATCTCTCTCAGCCGGCCTTTCGTTGCTATTCTCCCTCAGTTCTTCATATCCTGTTTCCATCGCCATCACCAAATCTTCATTCACTGCCGCCTTCGCCCCCATCTCAATTCTTCCTCCTTGCCACCCCTGCGCTAGCAGTTCGCCCCAACCTTCAAATCCAGCGAACCCCTTCATCTCCTCCTCAATTTTCGGTCCGGCCCCAATCTCAACGTCGGCTTCCTTCATCGGCGATCTCTTGAATCAACACATCCAGCCACCATGTCGACTTGCTCGGCCTTCAAATCCAACAAGCTCAACCGCCTGCCGCGGCTCGATCGCGTTAAATTCACCACTGACACCCCATCCAATCTCTGCAGCTGCTTCAACGTATTGAAGCCTATGGTTTGAATTGGTGCCTCTTTTTCTCAAAATTCAAGTAAGATCTTTCTATTTCTGCCAATTTAATTAAAGAATTTGGGAATTTAATTGTCGGTTATTTGCTGAAATTATTGAAAAGTATACACTGGTTATACTTTGTTAAACATTTTTTTTTAGTTTTTATATTTAATTTGAGTATTGATATGATATAATAAGGGTTGTGAACTTTTGTCTACTAGTGTGTTCACAAGTGATTCAAGGGTTGTGAACTGGCCTTGCAGAGAAGGGACATTGGGGGGGGGGTAGATGGTTGTTGTGGCTGTAGTTTAAATTATAGTGTGGTACACTGGTTTTTAAATGGTCATGACAATTGATGTGGTGGAGGTACAAATGGATGTTAGTGATGGTTTCTCTGTCTGGTGGTGATACTGGTATATGCTGTCTATTGAAATTTAGAAATATGAGTCTTCTTGATAGGCAATGTGATCTAGCAATTAGACAAATAGTCACTGTCATAGGTGAACAATCTGTCTGGGCCTTTGGGCGATAATGTTTTTGTTGGATGTTGAAATGTATTCAAATTGTTTATGTGGGAATGGCTATGTTGATTCTAATCTTGTTTTGACATATTAAGCTATCTACTTTCACAAAAAAAAAAAAAAAAAAAAAGAAGAAGAAGAAGAAGAAGAAGAAGAGTATAGTGCTACTTTCTCTGTCTTGATTGATCCACTTGTAGGAGTTAAACAAAATGGAAACATCAGAGGTCATAGTTAATGACTTGTGTGATGGCAAATTATCTGTTTAGATCAATTATAATTTTCTAGATTGAGCGCAGATGCCTTGTGGTGGGGTGAACACGAATTGATTTTCAGGTTGGTGACTAGTTTCTCCAAATTTGAGTCGTCAGATTTGGAGATAGTATGTAAATACTGCTAAATTCACGTTGCTTTTGCGTGAGCTGTGACTGAATGTCACTTGTCAACAAGCTATGGGGCATAAAGAGACAAATGAAACAATTTAAGAAACAAGATATGTTCCTCTCTCACTTTATGGTTCAACTGAGTTGGATGGAGTCAAATGTACAGTCAAAGGTGGGGTAGAGCCTACCTAACTATTATAAGTAACTAGAATTTGAAGTGAATATGATATGCTGGATTGGTTCTTGTATCATATTCCTCTTGTGATGTTAGTTACCAGGTTCATCAATGAATGGACCCTACTGCCAGGCATTTGTACTAATAGTCAATCAATGAGGCAAGTTATCGAAGATAACTTTTTTTTGACTGTTCTCTTGTACTAATAGTCATTTGTGTTCAGACTATTTTGTTGGTGAGATGATTTGTTGTAAGGTCATGCTCGCTTGGTTGGAGATTCCCTGGTTTCATAAAGGGTGTAGCTTTACTTGAAGGCCCTCTAAAGTGTATCTATGAGTTATTTGGTTGTTTTTGTTTATATTGGTGTATTATATTTGATTTTTACATTAGTAGCAATGTTGGATTTTTGGTAGCTTCTTCATATTAGTAATAAAGTTATTGCTTCTTTCATGATACTTGTACGTAAAAAAGAAACCTTTTGTGTAGAAAGGTTGCGCATTTGTTTGGTTGTAAACTTCTTCAAATTGTTTGCCATTCATTGCGAGTTTTTTTTTTTTTTTTGTATTCTTAATGACAGAGGTATCATTTGGTTATTTCATTGGAACTATGCAGGTTTCATAGTGTAAGATGACTAGAAGGCCCGATGCTCAGCATATTTCGAGGATAGAGACTTTGGAAGCACGTTTGGATGAGCAGCAACGTTTGGTTGCGGAATATCGAGAGCAAACAAAGCGACGATTTGCAGAAATGATGGCGACGATGCAAAGCATGGCACACCAGATGCATGGGTCTTCGAACACTCCCTCTAGTAGTATCGGGTCCCCTTTTCATCCCAGAAATCTCTTCCAAGATCAGCCCCCCCACTTTGATTATTGGTACTGCTTGAAGTTAAAACATTGATATTTGATATTGTTTGATTTTGTATGTATATATTTGGTACTTCGATGTAATAACATTTAGAGTTTGATGTTTGTAAATTGGTTTTATATTATTGTTTATTTTGTATCTTCAGTTTTGTATTAATTGTTATATTATCAGGTACAAAAATTTATAATGATAGTATTTTTGTGTATTTTTTTTAATTTTTTTCCATTATTAGCGACGGAAATTTCCGTCGCTGAAATTAAAATTTAATTATTTTTTAAAAGCCTTTAGCGATGAAAATTCCCGTCACTGAAATTAAAATTTGATTATTTTTTAAAAGCCTTTAGCGACGAAAATTTTCGTCGCTGAAATTAAAATTAATTTATTTTTTAAAAGCCTTTAGCGACGGAAATTTTGCATCACTGAAATTAAAATTAATTTATTTTTTAAAAGCCTTTAGCGACGGAAATTTCCGTCGCTAAAGGTTGAATTTCAGCGACGGAATTTTCGTCACTGATATTAACCTTTAGCGACGGAAATTGGTCCGTCGGATATCTGCGACGAAAAATCACCGACGGGCCACTGACGGAAAAATTCCGTCGCTGAGAAGCCTTTAGCAACGGACTTTTGCCTTTAGCGACGGAAAATTCCGTTGCTAAAGGTCATTTTTCTAGTAGTGGTAGAAAACAAAAATGTGTCTCTATCAACTGCCGAATCAGAATATGTGGCAGTAGGTAGTTACTGTACACAACTTTTGTGGATGAACCAAATGATCGAGGGCTATGGTTTGCATAGTGAAGTACTTACTGTGTATTGTGATAATTGTAGTGCCATTGATATCTTTAAAAATCATGTCCAACACTCTTGAACCAAGCATATCGATATTAGACATCATTTTATTGAAGACTTGGTAGAAAGAGACCCCGGTAGCATAAAGCATGTTAGGACATAAAATAAGGCATTAGAGTTTGAGGGATTTTCTATATTGAGAAGATGTCTCTGTTTGTGTGCCATTTAGTTAGTATACTTGTAAAATAAATAAAAAATAGGCATGTTGCATTTGTAGGTTTGCACGTTTGAATCAGTACTCTTTTTCACGTCTGTTCATACGTTGTTTACTAAAGATCTCAAAGTCCTTTCAGATGTGGCTTGATTATCAATGGTTACTCTTCTCCCAGTTGGTACGTGAAAAAGGTTGCTCTTGTGAAAAAAAAGATGTCTTTAAGGGAAAGAGCTACCATGTGTACAAGGTATGTAGCCATTCACTTGGTACTATGTTGCATGTACGAGTTACATGTTCACATGGCTTGATCTTGTGAAAAAGAGCTATCCTTGGAAGGGTGTGAGAGCTACCCACTGACCAAATCAACAAAATGAAGCCTTTGAGGGAAAGAGCTGCTTGTGTACAAGGCATGAAAGTCGTTCACTTGGGATTATGATGCACTTACGAGTTAGGTGTTCTCATGGGTTAATCTCGTGGAAAAAGGATATCCTTGGAAAAGTGTGTATGCTATCCACTAGCTAAGTATGTGTGTACTAAAAGGGTGTAGTCCCTAAACGTGAAATTTTTGTTGGGAGAAAATATTTTTAACCCATTGAATCTGTTTTGGACAGTGAGCTTCCCAATGTTGCAACATTGGCAGACACATTGAGTGTTTTTTATTCTTATCACATGTAGGCATTCTGAGTAGGACATGCATACTTGGTAAAAAATTATCCATCTTATCATCTTGCCCTAATGTGATTTTTGTGGAAACAAAAGCCAATCTCTCCATGTTCCAAATACAATGTTGTTGAGAATTGTTATGCATGGTTAGGGCCTGTGTTTGAGGCTTGAAAACAGCTGATTCAGGTTTGCAAAACTAGGGTTTATCAACATATTATGGTAAAATGCTTTATTGTGTTTTATCCTTAATTATCTCTTGATTATTTTTTGGAGTCCTATTCTATTTTGGTAAGTTTTTAAGAAACCAAAATCTCTTTAAAGATTTGTTTCCTATTGTTAAGAATCCTAGTCCATTGGGGACTCCATTGGTCATGTACTATATAAAGGGTTAGTGGTTGAATTTAAGTTAAACTCTTTTTGTGCTTATAGCAATAAGCCATTGTTGGTAAATATCTCTTTAACTTCTTAATTAATTGCTAATAACGGCTAACCTTCTCTTTAGGCTCATGGTTAAGTATTTTATAGGTTTAGGACCAAGGTACTTGCTCTTACATGGACTCACTTCCTTGTCTACTTCTTTATCACCTTCAAGCCTCAGAGCATCTCCAATGGGAGGTTTAAAGCCACTTATAAAGCTTTTTGAAAAGCTTTATGCCATTGGAGTGGGTGAAGTGAATTGGGAAAGCTTTGTATTTTTGGACCGGTTAATGCCCTGCTTGGTCAACTAAATTGGTAGGCTTGGCAGTAACTTGTCGTCTATGCAACAGCTGTTTTACATATAAAAAAAAAACTTTACTACGGTAATAAAAAATTCCTATAAATTGGTTTCCAAATTTTCTTTTTACACAAATTCATCCACAAATTCTTATTTTCTACACAAATTCTTATTTACACTTCTTTTGTTATGGATAACAATTTTTTTACAAATTTATTGAACTCTAATGTCGAAGATTCTGTGAATGCCGAAACTACTCAGAATTTTTCAGCTCCGTCGAATGTTCAAGGTCCACCAAATATTCGAGCTTCGCCGAATTTTCAAGTTCCACCTTATTTTCAAGTTCCGCCAAATTTTCCTTATCCAAATTATCAAGGTATTTCATGTGTTCCAAATTTTCCTTATCCAAATTATCAATTTCCCATGTATTCGCAATATTTTAATTCGTCTATGACAAACCAATATACACCCGGTATTGGAAATCCAACAACACCAACTCATACAAGAAGGGACAGTGTCGGTGAGTCTGCAATTCCACCATTTTCCACCTAAGAGGGGTTGGAAACCATTGTTCTTGATAATGAAGAAGACAACCAAACAAAAGACAAGCAAAAAACAAAGTGGAGCATTGAAAAAGATAAAATGCTTGCAAGTGCTTGGCTCGTTATTTCAACAGATAGCGTGAAGGGCAACTCTCAAAATGATAAGGAGTTTTGGAAATGAATCACTGAGTACTACAACAACAACCCAAAGACGGGAATTCAAAGAAAGTCGAACGTCTTGAAGTCGCATTGGTACACAATTTGTCTATAGGTTAATTAATTTAATCAATTTTTCATCCAAGTTAGAGATCAACATCGTAGTGGGTGGTCTGACGACCAAGTGAAGGAAACTGCACGTGGTCTTTATCACTCTATACGTAAAAAAACATTTCAAATATGAGCATGTGTGGTTGATAGACGTATTTTATATGTCTTTATCGGGTACTTTTATGACTTTAAATGAGCAATTCCATGAGGTTTTTGGCTACTGATATGTGTTTTTGAGCTACTTTATGAGTTTTAGGGTTTTAGGTGAATTTATGAGATTTATGAAGCTTTTAGTGAAGATTTCGAGGAAGGGTGCAAAGTGCAACATTGAGAAAGAAGCAAAAAAAAAAGGACATTCTGGCCACATTGCGGCCGCAAGGTCAAAAGACCTTGCCTTCGCAAGGTAGGCAGAAACACGAAGAGCCAGATCAAGACCCTTGCGGATGCAAGGTGAAGACCCAATGCGGCCGCAAGGTCCCCAGAACCGACTTTACATGGTTTTTGACTTGGATTGAACCTCCTATTCCCCTACAACTCCTTGGTATAAATAAAGGACGGTAGCCAAAGCCAAAAAAACGTCCAAGAAGTGTTAGAAAACAGCTTTAGCTTAGGAATTAGATTGTATTACATAGATTAGTTGTTATAATTACAATTTTGAAGATCGATCCATGTATTCCTTCATCTCGTTGAGCAGTTCATCTTCAAGGATGAACTAAACATCCATTAATCTAGGAGTTGGGAGGTAACTTGTATCGAATCTATGACTTAATATATATTTTTATTCATTCAATTCTTGTTGATCATGATGTTTATCAACCCCTTTATTATCTAGCTTTGAACAAATGAATGTAATCGCAAGTAATAAAGGCTTCGAGGTGCGGATACATGCACGGCCATATGCATATGTCGTACACTGGCTCACCATCATGATAAATTGAACCTATTGATGCACAAGAGTGATAAGCTAGGGTCAGGTTCTATATATGACCTAAGTGGCAATTAGGATCCATATGTTCTTGTACTTAGGATATAGAATGAATGAATTATTTGGAGATGGAGACTGAACGGTAATTCGACAGGCTATATCTATCTTTCGTGAACGAACCCAAGTTATCGAATGATACTTTATCTAAATAAGCTATAGAATCGATACACGTGAAACCCAAATCCTAGATTTCCCTCCTCCATAAGATCTTTACAACTGTGATTACTACGTAATTTAATTAGATTTATTATGTTATTAGAATAATTAGTTTAGATAAAATCAATAAACAAAACCCCCCTTAGTTTAAAATTGCTACCGATATTCCTACTAATCGTATTCTTCTTGTCTCTGTGGTTCGACCCTTACTTCCTGAGCTGTTCTACAATAGTCTTGTCCACTTACAAGGAAATAATTAAAATAAGACACGATCAGTGGCTAATGGTGAAAGATGAGCCAAAGTGGAAAGGTGGAAAATCCAGTGAACAGTCCTCTAAAAGGACAAAGATATCTGAATCGGGAACATTCACTTCATCATCTGATGCACATACGAGCATCAACATCGAAGACAATGAAGTCGAAGTCCGTCCGATTGGTCAAAAGGCGGCAAAGAGGAAAGGGAAAGCAAAAATCACCGAGAAAAATGAAGTTAAAAGTGTCGATTTATGGGATAAGCATCGTGAAATTGAAGAAAGAAAGATTTTAGCACTCGAGGGAGTGACAACTGCGTTGAATTATGAAATCCTCTTTAAGGATACTAGTGGCATGACGAATGAGCAACTACAAATGCATCAAAACATTTGTGACTCGATCAAGGTCAAATATAATATTCCCTAATTTATGTTTTGTAATTTTAATTTATGAAGTTTCTAATTGTTGTATTCCCTAATTTATGTTTTGTAATTTTAATTTATGAAGTTTCTAAGTTTATGTAATATTCTAATTAATGTATTTTTTTTCTTCATGTAACCCATGTGTAATATTTTATGTTATGTAATTTTTAATCGTGTGAAGGAAACTAGTCATTACAAAAACTTGCCGTTGTAAAAACTAGTCGTTGCAAAAACTAGCCGTTGTAAAAACTAGCCGTTGTAAAAACTAGTCGTTGCAAAAACTAGCCGTTGTAAAAACTAGCCGTTGCAAAAACTAGCCGTTATAAGGTCAATTAAGTTTTCTTAAACGGTGTGCCGGGACAAAGAGAACGATAATTTGAAAACAGATGGAGTATATGTTTTCTTAATTTTTTTCTCGATAGGGGTAAACATGACACTCTTTTAGGAACGAAGGAAACAATTAATTTTGTAATAAATAATTAGTAATTTCGCATCAACCACTACACGTCCATTAGATGCATTTGCAATTGTTTATCTTTTAAAAATAAATTTTATATTGAATTCTTTATAGTCTCAGGTGATGGCACTAGCGATTGTAAAACAATCACATAAACATAACGTGATTGCCGAAAGAGCGATGAAAAAAACAATCGCTAAAAAGAAGATTAAGCGACGGTTTCAAAAGCCATTGCAATCAATTCAAGGGCGATGACACTAGTGACTGTAAAGCAATCCTATGAACATAAGGCGATTGAAGAAAAAACAATGGAAAAAGTAATCGCAAAAAAGAAGATTAAGCGATGACTTTTGAAGTCATCACAACCATCAATCACGAAAAAATATTTTTCTATTTTTTATTTTTATTTTAGTATTTATAAATGCGATGGAAAAACCATCGCTCGACATTAGTCAAATTTTGCGACTTCAAATGCAATCGCGTATTTACGAAAACCATCACATTATCTTTCTATTTTCCCCAGGGCCTATTTTCTTTGGCTAATTCCCCTCAAATATTCAAAGGTAATGGCACTAGCGATTATTAAGCAATCACATATACATAAGGCGATTACAGAAAAGTGATGGAAAAAAGTAATCACGAAAAAGAAGATTATGTGATGGTTTCAAACGCCATTGCAACCAACAATCACGTAAAACCAATTTTCTAGTCGTGACGATGAATTGACTGACGATTCAAGTGAAAAAATGATGATGATGATTATGTAAATGAAAATGAAGGAAGAAGAAGCAGAAGCCTCCCACGATCGTAAACGCAGTCGAAAGTACATAAATCGAAAACGTGAAACTGGATATGAAAGACTTTTCAACGACTATTTCTCCAATGAGCCAGTTTGCACAGATCAAATTTTCAGAAGAAGGTATCGAATGAGTAAAGAGTTATTCCTTCGAATTGTAGAAACTCTTTCAAATCATACAGAGTATTTTTAGATGAGGGTTGACGCAACCGGTAGAAAGGGACTTTCCCCCTTGCAGAAATGCAATGCTGATATTCGTCAGTTGGCATATGGCACGCCTGCCGATCATTATGACGAGTATGTACGAATTGGTGAAACCACTGCAATCGATTGTCTAATGAAATTTTATCGATCTGTGATTGAGGTATTTGGAAGCATATACTTGAGAAGACCCAATGCTCACGACGTCCAACGCTTACTTCAACTACATTCTGAGGTCCATGGTTTTCCCAGTATGTTAGGAAGCATTGATTGCATGCATTGGACATGGAAAAATTGTCTAGTTGCATGGAAATGTCAATTTACCCGAGGAGATCAAGGGGTTCCAACCATAATGCTAAAAGCGGTCGCTTCTCAAGACCTTTGGATATGGCATGCATTCTTTGGCGTTGCAGGTTCTAACAAGGACATTAATGTACTCAACCAATCTCCATTGTTCAACGATGTATTGAAAGGACACTTTCCTCAAGTTCAGTTTACGATAAATGGCACACAATACACGAAAGAATATTATCTAGCAAATGGTATCTACACGGAGTGAGCTTCTTTTTTTTTTCCTACTAAGGGGGGCATGGGAAGGGATCGAACCTGAGACCTCACATTTTGTGAAGCCCCATGTCTACCACTAGGCCACCCCCTTAGGGGCCCCGGAGTGGGCTTCATTTGTCAAAAGTTTTACATATCCAGAAGATCCTAAAAGGATAAAGTTCAAACAAATGAAAGAGGCTGCAAGAAAGGACGTTGAGCGAGCATTCGGAGTCCTTCAGTCTCGTTGGGCAATAGTACGAGGTGCAGCTCGATTTTGGCACAAGGAGGCTTTGAAAGATATAATGTACGCGCAAGGTTTTAAAAATCGTTAGGCGGCCGCTAGGCGGCACACTAGCGCCTAGCGCCTAGGGGACTAGTCGGGGCGTAATCGGGGCCTAGGCGGGGCCTAGAATTAAGGCATAATTCCCTTTTTTTTTTTTGATAATTTACATCAAAGATCAAACTCATTGAATACACATTTTTTTTTAATGTTTGTCATTTTATCAAACACTTGTTTATATTTGTAAAATGAACAAAAATATACAAACCTACCATTAATCTCAATTTTCAACAACCCCAAAGCAATAAACCAGCCAAGTTTAAAACAAAAAACAAAAAAGATATTACTCCAGTTCGCCCCCTATTACCCCCCTCTCTGCCTCACCATTACCACTCCCCCTTCCTTCTTCAATTTGTCCCTTCTCCGGTCACCGCATGCCACAAAATCAAAGCTACAAAAATAAATTAAGGTCAGCGAGGTTTGCTGTAGACGCCGACTTGGTCGATTAGGCAACGACTAAGAAAGTCGCGGTAGAGAGAGGGGCCTAGCTTGGGAGGTGGAGCTAGGCGGGGAGTTTTAGAACACTGTGTATGCATGCATCATATTATACAATATGATTGTGGAAAATGAAGGTAATGCAATAAGTGACTGGAGCGATGAAGAAGTAGATCCATTGATAGCCGCATCACAGAGATTTATTCAAGAATTTCAACAATACTCCCTCCGGACCTAAATATAAGCAAAAATTACCAAATTTTTTTGGACCTAAATATAAGCAAAAATCACCATATTAAACTCTATTCACAACTTTCAAGAAGTTTTGTACCAAAAATACCCCTTGTTAATTCTTTTGTTTTTCAAGATGGGTGCACATTCCCAATACACAAAGAGCCACTAATAAAATGAGCTATAATGAATTGATGACAATGAGTTAAAATTGCATTAATTATCATCAGTTTTGATGAGTGGGATTCTTAAGGGTATTTTAGTAAGTATACTTTTATTTTATATAAAATCAAGACAATTTAACTAACTTAACTTACTTTCTTAATCTGTGTGAAATCGGTTATTTTTGCTTATATATAGGTCCGGAGGGAGTACCTCCAAAGGCATGTGGAACTACGTGATCCTGAAGTACATAAAAAACTTTGATCTGATTTGGTCGAACATATTTGGGAACGCTTTGGAGGCAACAACAATGAAAATTAAGTTGTAACGATTGGATATTTCTTATTAGTATTTAATTACTTTGTTTTCCCATTGTATTATGCAATTTTAATTATAATTTGTATGATTTTATATTGATTTAGTTCAATAAAATCTATATTGTTACATCGGTATTTTGAATTACTAATAAATATTTATGAATAAAAATGTTTTTTTCAAAGATAAAATTTAAAAATATATAAATTATTTTTTAGACGTATTATATTTATTCTATAAATATTTATGTTTTAAAACGATATATTTATTTTTGAAAATAAATATATATTGGGAAAAAATAAAATATTTAATTGTGGGTCCATACTATAAAACTTTTATGAGTTTATTTATAATGAAGAATAGGTTTATTGAGAAAAAAGTTTATAAGCTGGGCATAAAATAAACCTTTTCACAAATCCATTAACGTGGATGCTCTTATGTCTGTCTTTCCATACCAACCCTTCTCTCTACACTTCGTTTCCTACTGGATATGATGGAATCAAAGGTTCCGGCTGAAAATCCTTCATCTACATCCAATGTTTCCCAGCCTGTTGCAACATTCGAAGCCACATCATGCGCAACAGTAAACCCCCTGTTTCTGAACCACCGATTTCTGCCATGGTTGTTGCTAAAGAAGAAGCTGTCTCGTTGACTCTCATTCTTCCAGGAGCAAAGGAGAATGTCATAGATGTTGACAATCCTCCAGATTTGAAGGGAATGACAGCCCTTGACCCTTCGAACCCCCTTGTACGTCGCTCCAAACGAAGAAGGGGATATGGCCCTATTTTGGAACCTTCTTCAAAGGTTGTTCTTGCTAAATCTATGCAGGCAAAAGTGAATCTGGGTTTTCATTCGCTGAGGATGTGCATGTTGCCTCTGATAGTGATGATTCAAATTATGACCCTGTTCATGTGAAGACCTCCAAAGACAGTTCTCCCTATTTTGTTGCTCCACGTGCCTCTGTGTAAATCTCCAGTGAGCCTGTTGAAGAAGATAGGGGAACAATAGGAACCACTTGAGAATGCTGCTTCAGATGAGAATGCGTCTGAGAATGCTGCTTCAGATGAGTCCCCCGATGTTACTGGTAATGAAGCTTCTCATGAAACTGGGATTGAAGAGGTGTTTTCTGAACCTACTATGAAGGATTCTCCCTTACCCTATATATCTTAACACACTGGTGTGCCAGATGATGCTGTTGATGCATATGAGCATTTGACTCTTGTTGAATTACTCACTCATCTTCATCATGGATCTACTCCTCCCCATGCCCAGGTTCCTACTCCTAGCAGTTATGAATTTGATGACTCCTTAGATAAGGATTATAGAAGTTCAGATGATGTGGAGGTGAGTGAAAGCTTGCTTTCAAACGAGCTTTCCAGCGATTCTGCAAATGTTGCTCAGGATGTGCCTGTAGATGTTGCTTCATCAAGCCCTATGCCTGATGTTGTTCCAAATGTTCCTCCGTCTGCTGCCATAGAGGTAAATCTTACCCATTTCACTCGCTTATATACTGCCAATACTGTTGCACGTTATAGAGCTGAATGAAGAATTGCTGAGGAGAGGAGACTAAGCCCTGAAACCCTTGAGGAACTTGGCTTGATTCAATTTTTTAAAGACAACAAGATGCTAAGAACCATCACCTCTGTATCCCCTTACATAAGGAACATTGTGCAAGAGTTTTATGCAAATCTGGAACCTGTCATTACCAACCTAAGGTCTTCTAGGTATGGTCAAGTCTATGTATGTAGTTGATTTCTCTCCTTCAGACAGCAATACTTTTTGTGCAACCCCAGACATTCCAGAGGAGGTTTTTCTTGTTACTTTAAATGCCTTGATGGCAGAACTCATAGGTGGCAGGAAAGTTTCCTGGCTAAGGAAAACGAAGCAGGTTGCTTCTGCTTATTTAACTTCTTTTTAGACCTTTCTCAATAAATTGTGCTATGCAAACTGGACCCATACTACTAACTCAAATGTAGTTACATAGGCATATGCTAGGGTGTTATTCTCTCTTGGTCGAGGACTTCCTTTAAACTTTGGGGACTTGGTATTTCAGCGAATAGCCATATATGCAAATTTTATCTTCTGTTTTGAAGCCCCTCATCCTCAGCAATAAGATTCTCCATGGTCCAAGAGTCATTGATCTGCCTCTTGTATATCCATGCACTATCCAGCCTCCTCCAGCTTCCTCATCTCCAGTTGTTGTTCATCCAACAAGTTCTGCTCCAGCTCCAGCTAATGTTTTAGGTTATGTGGCTCCCAATATTGCTACATATGCTCCTTCATCCTGAACTCCTTTAGGTCTTCCATTTACTGGTCCATATAGTCGTGTATCCATTCCGTCTGATGTTTCTTCTGGGTCCATTTCCATTGCATTTACACAGTCCTAACTTGATTTTTTTAAGTCCTAGTTGACATATTATCAATATAAGTAGGACATTCATGCAAAATGGTTAGCTGATCTTGTACGTCCCTCCAATTCTGGTCAAAGAGGGGGAGTAGATGAAGGGGGAACAGTTTCTTCCAGTGAAGAAGGTGATGCAACAGATTGAGTTTCTATTTTTATGATTGGTGGTTGACTTTAAACAATGTATTTTTGTCAAGTTGTAAAACTTATTAAAATTATGATTTGGATGTTCTTAAATTGTTTTGGTTTATTATGAGCTACTTAATTAAGGGGGAGATCTTTACGGGTCTTATGATGTTAAGCTTTTTGACCAGAAAAGCATAACAAAGTGGAAAATTGTAAGAGTATTTTTAGGCTTTTAACACATGTTTAATTCATGTGTTAATGAAGCTCTTTCTAGGAAATTTCCTAGACTTGTTTCCTTCTTTGATAATTATTTGTTATTTATTGTTGTTGCTTTTCTTAGCTATTGGTTGAGATATAATGATTAGGATGCAATGGTGGAGATGAAAAGTGGTACACCAGTGGTACACACAAGTGGTACAGGAGATCTGGACTCCTATCTTGGAGATCAAGTTTGGAGTTAAATATGGAATGATTTTGTCTAACAATTAATCCTTCCATGTTTACTTCCTTATTTCCATACATGTCTTTGACGCATCTCCATTTATGCTTAGTGTTCGGAAAAGGTTACGCATTTAGAGAGATTTTAGAGAGAGAGAGAGAGACATTGTGCTCGAAAAGTTGATGTGTGGTGGAATGTTACAACATTACAAGCTACATTGACCGTTGCTTTCCGATTTATGAATTTTCTCACTGTTTTTGTTTTGATTTGAGTTTCTGTGAACACGTATTAGGCTAATCGTATCTAACTCGTGTAGACCTGAACTTTAACCGTGTTTCTTCTCTTTGTTATCTTTTCTCACTTATTTCCGCTGCTTACTAGTAAATGTGTTTGTGAATGTTCCAACATTCAGTGCTACATTCACAAACTGTCTTGTTTTAATTTAAGAACCCTAGCTACAATTCTTTCAACTTCCTACTGATATATAAAAATAATATGTAATAGACATGTGCAAGAAACATTTGCAAGGAAATACAATGGACTAAAAAATTACGTAATGTTCCAATCTTCTTATAGTTATGAGCTTATAGGCATGAAAGCTCCATGAAAACCATATGGCACTCTACTTGGCAGTGTAACTATAGCAACCGGCATACTCGAGAACTTCTTTGCATCAATTATGTAAACCTGGAAACATTAATCAAAATGTTTAATCAACAAATAATAATTAACTACACCAGTGTAAACATAAATTAACTTAAGGCAACCTTATAAGGTAAAGTTAACTCACTTGGGAGACATTACTATGCTCATTATGGACAAACGTGATAATCCAACCATCGTCTTCTTCAAGACCTCCATTTTTAGGGACAAAAGAAGTTCCTGAGCAGAAGGTGTTTGTCGGAAATGTATGATACTCGACCTTTATGAAATCTCCAATTTTATTCTCTTCCTAGTATAGACGTAAGTTAAAGGTGAGCACAATAAGAGAATGTGCTTAGCCATGTGTTGGAACCATTTGTTCCAATCGGTTGTGAACAATTGTTGTTTGTTCAAAAATACATACGTTTGTTTTAATAAAAAATGGTTGGAACAATTGACTCCAACAAATGACTAGGTGACATTCCTGGTACAATAATGGATATATAACCATAAGAAGACGGTATAAAATGTGAAGGGGCATATATTACCAGAAGACAATCATGATCAGCTGGTTCTTGTAAATGTAGCTTGGCTAGTCCTCCATATTTAGCTATGCCTAAAATTAATAAAATATTTATTTAAAAAAAGTGATCTATGGTTGTAACTTGTAACTCATAACTAGTTTATGTGCCCAAATGATAGAAAGGAGAAAAGATAACATTCATTCTTGTTACCTGAAATAGAGCTTGCTTCCGAATCCACAAGCTGGGTGTACCCATATTTGTTTTGAAGACCGGTAAATTTGTCATTTATCATTGGAAAATCCATAGAAAACTTGGTTCCAGTGAGATTCCTTTCTTTCACCTCTCGTGTTTTCATGTTCAATCTCCATTCATAAGCACGGGAGAAAAATAACCCGTCTTGATCATCTGAATTTTGTCCATTTTCTTCTTCATTAGCTAAGTTTATGTGCTTAAAACCATTAGAAAACCACTCAAACTTGTTCAACCCTAGGTCAGGTCCAGGTATAACTGATCCACGAGCTCTACATGCCCACACTATAACCTGTTCTTCCTCATTCAAAAATTCAAGACGCGGTTCTGTTTTAGTTTAACAGATAACTAAGATATTTCTAAATTGATTAATGTAATAATCTTTTAAGTTCATACCTCATCCCCATCCTCAAAACAATTGAGAATATGGAATACACTACTTGTTTCCACTTCAAACCACTTAGTAGAATTTGCATCACCATAGCGTGGCATCACTCCAATCCTCGCATATGCTTTTCTATCGTTCTTTATTAATCTACAGTGCGAGAGAAATAACAAATTAAAATGAAAATCAATTTTTCAAGTGTTATGTAACTTTATGATACTTTCGGAAATTAACAATGAAATATATCTACTGACGGGCCTCCTTTCAGAAGTCGAACTATGTCTATTATCAATGGAAAGTCTAGGATCACATTGTACCTACAGAATGCAAGAATTTTTTAATCAATTTTCTCTCTAAATAAACAGTGGAAATTTATAATCTAAGCTGTAAGTTTTACTGCTATTAATTACTTTTGTGTAACACCGATCTCATGGGAAAGGGTACACCTTTGGAACATAAGATCTGTCTTATGAACAAATTTGCTTCCGTCAGCTGCAGAAAGATGAACTTAAGCATATCAGATATTTTCTAGAATTTTGTAATAATTTTTTTGATGTTCTTAAAAGGTGTAAGATTTCATCACATTAATATAAACTGACTTCTTGAAGGTTAATAAAATGTAATAAATAAATAAAAGAAGAAGAAGCAAATGACAGTACCTGAGATGACACCCAATTCTAAGAAGGGTTTCATTGGATCTACTCCGATGATTACTAGCTCTCCTGAAGCTGGGACTTTCTGTATATGGCATGTCATAAAAATAGTTTTACAAAATACAATCAAACTGTAAAGTGAATGTTTTGTAAAATATGGTTAATTTACCTTCGGATGGCTAGTGAATGGCCGATTCCAAGTTCCGTTGATATCCCAATCTCTTAATCTTTTTAATGTTTTGATATCTATCTCTTGAGGCAAACTGTCACTCTCACTAATTGTGTAAAACTTCCCCGAGAGCTCGAAGATGTTAGTATTGCTCATGACTTTGTTTACTGTCCCAAATCTCATCTGCATAAATAGGAAAGGACGTTAAATAGGTTATCTTTGTTTATGATGTTAGTAAATTTATTGAAAAGGCTCTCTCCATTTAAGCAAGTTCAAATCTCCTTTGACAGTAATAAAAGAAAAAATAATATAAATAAATAAAGCATATAAGAGCTTAAACAAAAACGTACATGTTCAGTTTAAAGACGATGGTGATCGGAGACTCGGCACAATTTAAATTTATACCAGGCCCATGTGCGATCGGTGACTGGTTTTAGATTGCAGTTTTATGGTACATAACGGTATCGGGAGTGTCGGACATTGCTTACAGGGATCAGTTACTGTAGCTGTAAATTCTTTTGAAACTCTAGAAAATCACTAAAATTTAATGATGCAATAGTATAATGATGTACTTTGAGAGTTTCTAATGGTTTTTAAGCACTATCTAATAGTAAGTCAATTTTATTGGTGTAATGTACATATAGTGAATGATATTGTTCTTTCCAATTCCTGTTTACAAATTATTGATATTTTTAGTAATTCACGTACCCAAAAAAATTGTAGTAAGTCATTTGAAACTAGCAAAATTTAACAAAAACTTTAGAAAATTAGTTCAACTAAGCACAGTTTACAAATCCAACACCAACAGTCCCCCATTCATTAAGGCCAGGAAACAAACTAAAAAAACATGGATAAATTGCAGGCCGGTATATTTTCAAAAAAATTAACATGTTTAGTCTCTTTTTTTAAAAAAACCGACAAAGGACACTTTTTTTATTTCCATCCTAAAATACCCCCTAGATACTTTTCTCATTTTACTGGAATTTCAAAGCAGCAGCCTCTAGTTAAGGTGAGGGCAGGACCATGAAACTATGGCCTTAGCCCATGAGCTTGTTGCAGCTATTGATAAAAAATGCTTTGGTGAAAATGCTATTTCGTCAGGCATGGTGGAGGCCGGAATGCGACTTTTAGTCTCGATCTCCCTCAGCTTTCATCAGAAATTCCTCAACAAAGAAGCCTTCTATGAAAGTGCTTTCCGCCCATAGTAAGAGCAGAGAGAAATAAGAAAGCTCGGGTAGTTTTAATCCATGGACCCATGAGTAAAGCGTGGACTTAGGGCTTCCTGTCCTACTTCTTGACTTCTTAAGGAGAGGAAAGGTAAGACTGTCTTGATGGTGGTCCTAAAGAAAACTTTTCTGAACTTCTCAAAGAGGGGACCCTAGTAGGCCTTGACTTATATATGTTAGAAAATAATCATTGACCGAGAATTGTGATTGTCGGTCAATCACCCATGTGCATATTTGAAATTTAGGAAAGCTTAAATCATGTATATAATTATAGCAAATTGATACATCAAATTAGTCAAAACTTTTCCTTTGTCATTGTATGTAAAGTAATATAAATATATAGAAATCATTCCACCAAGTTAAGGTGGGTCTTTCTCTTGATTTTGTGTCTTGCCGTCTACTCTTCTGCATAATCTTTTTTCTTCTTTTATTCTCTCTTCTTCTCTATTTTCTCTTCTTCTCTCTTATCCTTACATGGTATCAGAGCCACCAATGGCCATGGATGATGCTAGCTCCTCCAAAACCATAGGTACCACTAACCATTCCCTTCCTCTTTTCCTCAATATCCAGTCCTATATGTCCCACTGCCATCTCACCAAATAAAATTTCTGAACTGGAGTTCTTTATTTACTGCTCTTCAAACCCACAAAATCACCGACACCATAACCCAAACCACCCTCCCCGAATTCTTAGAAGACAAAGTCACACCAAACCCAAAGAATGACCGATTTCATCAAGCGTGCCGGACTTGTTCTTGGTTGATTAAGGCAACCGTGTCTCATGGGATATTCAACCTTATGTTAACCCTTGTAAAACCGCACTAAGCGTGGACATTGTTTCTAAAGAATTTGGAGTGTCTTCCCAAATTCATATCCGTAAACTTCGTGGATGAACTCCATGATCTTAAACTTTCTCCGCACACATCCATCAAAGCGCACATTCTCAAAGCCAAAACCATTCAAACCTCTCTTGCCACTGGTGTTATCGTTACAAATGAAGATTTGCAACGACGTATCCTTGGTGGTCTCGGTGCACCATTCAAGGAATTCATTACCGTTCAAAACTCTCGTCCCGCAATGTCCATTAACGATCTTCAAGACCTCCTCTTACAAGAAGAGGCTCTCCAACAAAAGTTCTCTACCCTTACACTTCATCCTACCACTGCCCTTGTCGCCAATTCTGTGAATTCTGACACTACACCCAGACCATCGCAAACTTCATTCTCGCAACCACTGCTTCCTCAAGACAACGCGGCCGGTCGTGGCGAATTGGTGGAAAATCGCGTCGCGGATTCATAACGGCCGTGGTATTCTCCCAACACCGACTACACATCACGCCCTCCTACCCCACCGTGCCTCTCTCAACTTTACCCTTCTCAAACCCCTACTCTCCCCTAATCCCTATATCAGTGACTAACCCATCTGCCCCATGCCAAATCTGTTTTCGTACTGACCACCTAGCACCTACCTGTCCCAACAGAATGAATCAAGCTTATATTGCTCACCACACACCACAATCCATCACTCCATCCTCGTATTCCCCAAACCCGCCTTCTCCTTACCCACAGCCCTCACCCATATCATCCATGGCCCCGGTCTCTTTCGTTCTGGACTCTGGCGCTACTACTCATATGACTTCGTCCCCGGATATTCTCTCTCACTCCACCAGATTCTGTAAGGACACCGCCATTGTCACCAACGTTCGCATCTTCCTATTTCTCGTATTGGTCAATCTAGTTTTTGCAATGGTTCTAGATCTTTTCTTTTACATAATGTCTTATGTGTGCCATCTATGAATAAAAACTTGTTGTCTATACGTCAATTTTCCCGTGATAATAACTGTTTTTTTGAGATTGACCATTCTGGTTTTCGTGTGAAGGATCACCGCATTTGATGCACTATTCTTTACTCGGCAATAGTACCGGTGGCCTCTACAACATAACTTTTCACCATCCTCTTCCGTTAATCATCTAGCTCTCATTGGCGAACGGCGACATCGCAGACGTGGCACGCCGTTTGGGTCACCCGCCTCAAAGATATTTTGAGTCTTTAGTGAATAAATATCGGATTCCGGAGTGGATTCGTGAAGTCTAGCCATTTGTGTCATGTATGCCCTCTGGGCAAGTCTTGTAGTCAACCTTTTATTCCTCGTACTTTTAATTCATTAAATCCCCTCGACATGTTACACTTGGATGTTTGGGGACCCTCTCCTGTTACTTCTGTGTCTGGTTTTAAGTATTACCTGTCCATTGTTGATGATTTTTCACGTTATGTTTGGTTATTTCCCTTCTACAAAAATCGATGTTCTTTTCGCTTTCTCGACATTTAAGACACGTGTGGAAAATCAATTGAGTCGCAAAATCTCGGCCATTCACACAATTAAAACAATACAAACCGATGGGGGTGGTGAATTTATAAATCACAAGTTTTCGCTTTTGGCCCAACAAGGTATTCGACATCGTTGACTTGCCCCTACACTCCACAACAAAATGGAGTTGTGGAACGCAAGCACCGCCATATTGTTGAGATGGGATTGTGCCTCCTTGCGCAATCTAATGTACCTCAAAAATATTGGCTTGAAGCTTTCTCTGCATACCGCTGTGTTTCTTATAAATCGTCTTCCCATGCATCGCCTCAATTATATCTCCCCTATCAAAAGTTACTACAGTGTTCCCGACACGCTATTTAAAAACTTTGGTGTCTCTGTTTCCCCATCTTGTCCCATATAATCGCCACAAGTTAATGCCAAAGTCCGCACCTTGCGTTTTTTGGGTTATGATCCATTACTTAAAGGGTACCGTTGTCTCGATAGATCAACGAGTCGCCTTTACATATCTAGGCATGTGTTCTTTGATGAGAATTGCTTTCCTTTTGGGTCTAACAATATTGCAGATATTGCCCCTGGCCCAAGCCAGCCTCGCTTCACGCCAGAGGCCACCACCGCTCACGGACTGCCTCATCCCAACATGCCGGACTCTTCAGCCCCATGGCCGCCGCCCCGCCAGACCGCCCATCTTGATTTGGGCCTTAGCCGCAGCCCCCACACCCCAAAGATTCCTCTTTCCTCGCCTCGGCCATTCACACCAGCTCTTTCTCCACAAGCGACCAAATTTCTACAAGACTAACTCTCAACTCCGATCTGTTTCCAGCTTCCTTCCTGGGCCACTTCCCTTCAATCTTCAAGTCGATTCTACTGGCCTCCTTCGCCACCGCGTAACTTTCGGAGTATCAACGAGCTTGTATATGGTCATCCTCTCCCTGAGGCTCTCTCCGCTGCTACCATGGATTCTCAGAGTTTTGAACCCCGAATTTCAAACAGCAAAGACTCTCCTCAAGCGGTATATGGATCTAGGAACTTCGCTTTCATAAAATAACACTTGGTCTCGCTCCTCGTACACCATCCATGAACGCCATTGGTAGCAAATGGGTGTTTAAAATTAAAAGAAAGGCCGATGGCACTATCGAACCACACAAAGCTAGGCTTGTTGCTCAAGGCTACACACAACAAGAAGGTCTCGATTATGACGAGACGTTTAGTCCGCTTGTCAAGCCCCAAACTATTCTGGA
>CM028383.1:58081960-58108042 GCA_013146195.2 Codonopsis lanceolata
GTGGTCGAAATCGCGAGCTTGTCGAAAGATTTTGAAAAAATTTCAAGTTACGGAAATAATCGAGTGGTAGAAACAACATGCTGACAGAGACTATCTATCTAAGATTCTTTGAAGAAAATTTGTCACTATTGAACCCTTCGGTAATGATCGAGCACCTAGATACTCAGGCTATCGATAGACCGGTGGTAATGGATATTGAGCCGGCGGCCGGGAGTTGGATTAGCGATTACAAAGACTACATCGAGCGAGGGATCTACCCCGAGACAAGGTCAAGGCCACCACGATCGAGAAGCCGGGCTGTCGGTGCTACTCGGTAGGGGGATTCTATATAAGCGATCTAAGGTCGGACCAATGCTCGTTGCGTGCCCCGGAGTGCTTGAAGGTGTCTATATAAGTACATGAGGGGAATCGGCGGACATCCAGGCTACACTCGCTCTAGCGAGAAGGGTATTGCAGCGCGAGGATACTCTTGGATAACTCTCAGAAGGATGCGAGAGCTCGTCGTGAATGTGACAAGTGCCAGATATGCGGACATCGAGACTTCCATCGACCACACAAACCCCTAGTCGTTGCGGCTGGCCCTTCGATATGGGGATGGGCTGTCGGACCGTTTCCACTCGTCACAGGCAAATATAAGTATGCTGTTGTCACCATTGATTACTTCCGAAATGGATAGAAGCAAAGCCTCGGCCAAGATCACGAGAAGCAAATGTCATCAAGTTCGTCCACGATCAAGTGTGGTGTAGGTTTGGCCCGCGACAATTGTATCAGACCCATGGCACACGCCGGTTCTCGGACAGTTCTTGCAGAATATTTCGCTTGGGAGTTAAGCATTGGCAATCTTACGTGGCCTACCCTCGAGGAGCAGGCGGGGCCGAGCCAGGAAACAAACAACTCTAGCGCTCAAAGAAATGCGGAAGGCGGCGGGGAAATGGGCGGAGGCGCCATCGGCTTTATGGGCGTCGAGAACTCATGCAGCGGTCCAGCGAGCCCATTCGCTCTCACTTACGGATCGAGAGGCAATGATTCCGGTTGAAATGGCTTTGCCCGGCTATCGAGTCTCCCACTACGGCCGAACAAAACAACGAGCTTGCGCGGGCAATAGACCTTGACCTCTAGAAGAAGAAAGAAGCTGGATGCCCGACTCGGAATGGTCAACTACAAGCGGGCAAAGCCCATCATGACAAAAAGTTAGAGGCGAGAGCCTTCACGGTTGGTGATTGGGTGCTCGAGAAAAATTGAGGTGACCGATCGTGGCGAGAATGGGAAAAACTGTCACCGCCCAGGAAGGGCCTTTCAAGTTCAGTATCATTAGAGAGGCACTTACACTCCGGACTCGAGAAGGAAAAGAACTAAAACACATGGCATGCTAATCATCGAAAAATTCTATCAAGTAAAGTCGATCTTCCTTACATAGGCAGGCGAGACCCTCGGCCACAGGGTCACAAATTTTATTCAATAAAGGCAAGTTTCTCTATAATGTTTTACTCATATTTTATTAGCATCTACTATCTACAAGCGACCAGGGCCAAGCCCAGTCAACATTCAGAATACCCAAGTACTAGTGAACTTAATTTCTGTGGGTGAGATGCGGCCATGCCCGGTTCACGTACTTAGGATGCCCGCGGTAGGGGCCTTGCCATCGGATATCGGCTAAGCTACCTCGGGTTCCTATAGTGACCAGAGCAACCTTGTTTAGTCGTATATCCTTACGTATTGATATACTACAACCGACTCGGGTTACCCACCGAACAACGGCCATGCCGGTTGATAGTCGCCGTGGGCCACCTTGCTTCAGATCATCGAAGCTTCGCCCAGGCGATAGGGGCCTTGCCCACTTAGAAGCCTTGGCCCATGCCAAGCACTCAAACAATACTACACACTGTATGCCCGGAAAAAAGCACCAGCGGACACCGGGTAACAGGCCAAACTCATAGTAGTAAGACATTAACCTAAGATATTCGCACTATTTACTTTATGTTTTCTGGGTTAATGTTTTTTGCACGATTACTATTTGCCCGATATATTTCAGGGGGACTACCCCGCACACAATTGTGTTGGTACTAATTAAATGCAGGAAAAGCACAAGCAAATATTATCGGGCAGAAAAATAAAATAAGCACAAGCAAATACGAGATACTCTGCTAAAGGCAAAATGAATATGAGCAAATACCATCGAGCAAGATGACGGCCGAGTTGTTTACCAAGCGGACTACAATCGAAAATCCAGCGTTTGAAACCCAGCAAAAAAGGATAAGTTACATCAGCAATAAATGTTTAAAACAGTCATCAAATTTTACAACCACAAATACAGCGGGCTTGGCGGCCAAAACACGAAGCCTCTATGGCGCATGGGGAGCGGTTTGAGTAGCACCAGCTGTGTCCTCGATAACAGGAGCTTGAAGTTCCACTTGAAGATGAGCGGCAGCCTCTGCGAGTCGCCCCTCTCTTTCTGCCTTCTTGGCATCTATCAAGCTGCAAAGGTTAACCGCCAATGGAATAGGAGGATCCCAGGGCGCTAGGCCATCGTCAGCGTCATCGCGGGCCATAGCCTCCAATTCGGCCTTGGTATAAGGTACTAGATGATGTAGCTGCCGGGCTTCCTGACTGTATGGATCGAGCAGAGCCCATTCAGCCATTGTTCCCAAATCAACCGCCCCGGTACCTGCGAGCATCCGCAGGATGTGATGAGTACCCACGGCATAGTAGGGAAGTATGGCCCGGCGCACCTGCGAAGCATAGATAGGGGAAGCCTCAAAATCCTTTACGGCCTGAACTTTGGCCGTTGCCACCGGTCGAGAGAGAATCTATGGCCGCTACGTCCTTGGCCACCTGCTCCCTCAATGCCTTCACCTCAGCTTGAAGCTCGTCCCCGCCAGCCCTTTCGATCAAGGCACTCTCGGCGGCACAGGACTTTGTTGGGCCACCAGGGCCGTCTTCTCTTCAGCCAGGGCCTTATTATCGGCCTCAAGCCTCTTCGTTGCAGCTGCGGCTTCTTTCAAAGATCGGTCAAGTGTTGCCACCTGCTCGCCTTTATTTTTCACAAGCCCTGACAGCTCCGCCCCCTCGGCCTCTGCTTTCTTCCGAGCATCCCTCTCCTCGGTATACCGGTTATAAAGATTGGTGCAAGTAGAGGCAATCTGAAAAACAAACACAAAAAGGAGGTCAGTACGAGACAAACGAAGAAATAGTATAAAAAAGTAACTGCGAGCATACCTCGCTCAAATTCAAGCCAACATGTCCGAGCATGACATGCCCGGGAGTCTCCCGGTCGTGAGTCACCTCCTCCTGCAGAAGCCTCTTCACAATGCCTTTACCCGCGGACACGGGGCTTCTTACCTGGATAAGTCAATGTACCCGATGTTCGGGACCTCTGAAAGCCCACTAACCACGGCTCGGGCAGCGGCAACAGTAGTCGGCATCTCATAGCCGGGCGCCAGCCACGGCCTCGACGAATCCCGGGCAGTGTGTTCAGAGTCCGTGCCTCGCTGACGGGTAGGTCTATCAGCGGAGGGAGATGGCAGCCTTTTTCCTTTTCCCAGCGCCTTCGGCCTCAGCTGCCTCGTCGTGGGCGGGTACTTCGGCTGGGCGTAGGAGGAGGAGGAGGAAGTGTCTCGGTCGGCTTCTTCGCCGCATGAGTTTTCTTGGCCGAAGGGACAAGCGGGACATCTTGAGGCTGTCGCCGAGCAGCCACCTTCTACTTTCTCTCGGCCTCAAGTATTGCAGTTGTCGTAGAGTCATCATCGCTGCAAAAAGAGGGCAATAGAAATCAGTACGACATCTATATGCAAAATAACTAGTAAAAACAGTCAAAGAGGGAAAGGAACCAGGAGCAAGGGTATAAGCGGGCGTGCAGTTGTGCCCGAGCCTGCGGCATTCCTGGCAGTTTGCCCGAAAATTTTGGCCATGACAATTGCCCCAGTACATGTGGGCCTCCTCTTCATCAAACAAACACAAAGGCTCAACCGAAGGGAACCAAGCAGCACTCCTGCCGCGCAAATTCCTAGGATTGCAGCAAAGTTCCTTCCAGTCAAACAAGTATTCTTGGCTAATCCGCCTCTCGCCCTCCATCACGCAGCCTAGAGCATCCCGGATAACATTCAGACGACCAGTGTCCCCGGTTTGAAAGCTACCCCGAGGAAGTTTGGGGACGTGAATGCTAGCCTCACTCATCGGCATTATCGGCCAGCCCCTCCTCGATTCGACTAAAAGGCCTCTATGATCCCAGGAATCAACCTTGCCCGGGACATCAGACAGGATCCTCAGGAAGCTCGAGTTAGATCGCGCATTCACCCGGCCATAAACATCGACGGAAAGTATAAACAAGCGCCTAAACAATTTAAGGGTGGGCTCTATTCGCAACAACCGACATGCCACTATGTACGCCATCAATGCCCGCACAGTGTTCAGCATCAAGTCGCTAGGCATCGGGCAGTCGCAATCCTACTCGGAAATAATCCGCATAAAACAGTAGCTTCCCGTCTTGCTCACGGGGATACTCGCCGTCTACCAATACGGCCTTCTCTACGCGATAGTCCCTTGCGTCTACGCCCATGGAGGTAAACCACGCGGTCAACTTGGCCGGGGTATCCAACGACGCCCAGTGGGCCGCATATAACGTCTCATCAGCCTCGGACATCCAGGCAGAACAAGGGACGAAGTAGTAGCTTCATCCACAGGGCAATCAACTCGTTGTCTTCTTCTTCTCCGGGCAATTGGGATGTTGTCAGAATCCTCCCCGGCCGAATCACAAGCCTCGTTAACGGGCAAGGTCTCCCAGCAAAAGACGCCTCATCGCCTGCTCTCGCTTGCTCGCCCAATCAGGTGGCGCCCCCAGCTGGCTCGGCGGCCTTGCTCTACCTCCCCCGGACAAGCTTGAAGTGGACAGGTAATTACTGCACATGGGCCATGGATCCACGGCACGAGAGGACGCCATGGCTACGACCTCACCGCCACGACGCTGCCTCCCTCTTCATACACGCCTACGTCCGTGGATGGGGATTCCTCACCGCTCATCGGGTCGCTTTTGCCCGCCATAATCGAACTCTTCTCGATCATTGTCGAAAACTCCCGTCTGACATCTACGCTGCAGATCGAGGAAAAACATGGTCGATCCTCGTCCGTTACAGCCACCAAAAAGTGGGAGAAAACCCTAACTCTAGGTAATCCAAGAGGCCCTGCCCGCCTAGCAAACAGGACACAATGGAGGACTCTCCTCGATCTCAGCCTAGGGGACTTCCTAAAACCCTATGTAGTCTACTCAGAAAATTCAATAAAGAAGGAGCGAAAGTTTTTTTTCGAAATGAAAGAAAATGAGCACGAAATGCAGAAAAGCGAAGAAATAGACATACATGAAAACGAAAAAGGAACTTACCGTTAGGTTTTTGGAAGGAGATTGCTTCGTGAGATCAGAATGCTCAAGCTGCAATGACGCCGGCGGAACGATCTGGGAAGAACGGTGGCAAGAACTATCAGAGCCTCTCTCTCTACTCTCTTTTCTCTCTCTAAAAATCTCCAAGTATCGTAAAGATTTGAATGAAGGAGGCAACCGGGTTAAATAGGCGAGGAAAACATGGGAGATCGCTACCGAAGCCGAAAGGGCGTACGCCACACACACGTTGAAATCGAAAAGGCAAGCCGCCCCCACACACGCAAGATTTAATGCGCCGTCCCTCGAGAAACGCTCCCATCTCTTCGGTCACTTCCTGGACAGTTCACGCACGCCCCGTCCTGCTTCCTAACAGTACCACTCAGCGATGAGGCTTCCTGGATACGCCTCATCTAACAAATTACAGAGTTCTAGAACCCTCTTCGAAAAAGCTTAGCCCGATCATTGGCGTAACTAAAATTCATAAGTGTTCCAAAATGTCAAGCGAGTAACCTTATAATGCCTCAGACGCTCCCCGCCTCGAGCATGAATACTGCCAGCGCCAGCGCGGGCTAGGCCACGATATACAAACCCAAATTTCAAATCTCGTCACAGCAGAGCACGAGTTACCATCACGCGTGCCGATCACGAGCATGGGCCTCGAAGGGCCCATGCAAGCATAGGAAGAGCAACCCCATACAATGAGCATGACGTTCGACCCAAATTGTCGGACATGTGCCCGGCTACTGTCTCGATCGTGGGCCTTGCCCGGGAACTATGATCAACTCAGATACATCATCTATCATGCAGACGAGCAGGGCCTTGCCCGCTCAGTCCTTATCGAGCAAACGACACCAAGTGGCTTGCCCGCCAAGACACGGCCACAAGTTATCATATGTAGGCAGGACACTTGCCTTATCCATTCCTGATATCACGCGGCCAGCCGTATATCACCAGGATATCTAGAGTTTCACTCCTTGTGAAACAGGATGACTAGGGAAACCAGATCCTACCCGGATTCAACCACACAAGGGCCAATAAATACCCCTCCACCAGTCATCATAAAGGTACATACTCTCAAACACTCTGCCTCTTCCTTGAGTTATGGTATTCTGTTATCATACACGATACTTACTCTCACGCCGGAGGGGTTTCGCGAGGCCCTGCCTTGCACTTCCACTCAGGTTTTCTGTGCTCTCAGCCAGGTTCAAGGAAGCAGCTACAAGCCCAGATATCCTACCCACAGAACAGACGGCCCAAGCTGAGGATTTTGCCACATCAAGTAGGATAAGAGTAACCTACCAGTTATGGTATTGAGTCTAAACGAGCAAGAGAGTGAGGGGTGAATGGGAGCACAAGGTGAAACATCGGTTGCGCACCGTCGATCGAATTAAGGTAATCCATTCGTTTCTTTTCTGATTATGATTCTTAGTAAGTTCTTGGTTCTTGAGTTAATTGAATTAGTAAGGTTTTGTTGGGTTGTCGAGAATTGTTGTTGTGTTATGAAATCAGAAGTGGTCGGAAGAAGGAGATTGGGTTCATATTGATATAATATGTGGAGTCTTGAAATCAAATGTTGGAAGTGGGTTTCGAAATTGATGTCGGCCTTGAGGATGTTGTTTGAAATCAACTTGAAGTGAATTGCAAAATTGTTAGGAACTAGAAGCTTGTTGTTAAACAAGCTTGGTTAGGAAATTAGAAATAGAAAATATATGTATATAACTCACGCAAAAACGCAAAGAAGAAACAGCGGAACAGGGAGTTGGTTTGAGGAAGATGATGACCCAATTTTACAGTCAACCCCTAAACTTTGGTGACTTTAACTTTGATTGTTCCAATTTTCAAAAGAGAACCTCAGGTTGGGGGATTGACAATTGAGCCCTATTTAGTCTACTAGTAATTATGGTGGTTAGAAGAGTGGGTTAGTTACGTTTTGTAATAATTAATATACGACTAATTATGGTCAAAATATTTTGAGTCTAATTATTAACATCGTTACGAGTAACGTACGCAATTAATTAAGTTTGATATGTATTTTAGATTTGGATCAGCATGGATAACGGTACTGCTACACATACAAGTTTGATTTTTTTTGCAGCGCTTAAGAGGTAAGGGATTATACATCATTTATGTTATTTTGAATTCTTAATTCCAAAATGTTAGGCTTCCGCTATCTCCTTGACATTTACCTTTCTTTGAAAACGTGTGCCGACCTTGGGTTGGTTTTTGAATTTGAAATCCCGTCGTACCGTTCTTTCACCATTCTTAATTGTGAATTTGCTTTATGAATCTCATAAATTGTTTAAACTCGATGTGTGATATTTTATTCGGTCACCATTGGTATTTGATTTTGTTGAAATTGTAATTTTTTTTTTGAAAAACTCCGTTATGATCACTAAGACAATTTGAATGACCATTTGGCCTGTTAAGGCGACATTACACCATAGGAACTATGGTGGGGTAATCCGGATATACCATTTTGCTTTTGACCCTTTTAGGGTACTTTGATATTTGAGGTTCCTTGGAGCCACTTTTTGTTTGGTCTAAAATGACCGCTTATGTGATCATAACATCCTCCTTAGTATTTGATATTGATTTGATTGGTTCTTGCGAACTCGTTAATTGTTCTTCGATCAATGTGTATTTAATCTTGTGGATATCAAGAAAAATAATTCCTATGACATCTCCATTTTTTTTATTGTGTACGCTATATATCGTTTGACTTTCTTCCTGGTCAACTCCTCCTTAGAAACAAGAGGGGTTGTATATGAACTTACTGGACTTTTGTTCGCTCACCCTTTTCCTATTCCTTTTCTTTCAGGATATAAGTAAGGAATGGAAACATGAAAATTTGGTTCAGTTCGGGTTGGTCCAATTGAAGAGATTAAAATCTCGTTATGTTATGAACTATTATTTATAATCGTTAATTGGATTTTAGGAGATTTATTTAGACATATGTTTTTATTGTAAGTAAATTTTATTAAGAGATTTATGTTCGAATATTTGATGTTTAAGTGGAAGATACATTAATTACGTTTTGGGTTTTAGTATGATTTTTGAGGTTATTGGTGACGTGGCCATTATGTGGGCCCCTATAGTTGGATCGCAATTTTGGGGCGTTACATAATCAACGGGCGAGTTGAACCGGACTTGAAACTGGTGGTGGAGGGTTTGTGTTGTTCTTTGTTCAATTCGATTGTATTTTCCCGAGCAAAGTTAAACAAAGAAAAATGCGGGAAAATATATAATAAGGCAATCGGAACCCTTACTTAGAAAGAAAGCCGAATCAACTCTTCGTGTAGTTTCAACTTTCAAGTCAATACTTGATTAGGATTCCTTTTCTGATACGGGATTTTGATGTTTTTCTTGAATCAAAGAATGCTGATCTTGACGTTAATTAGCATAAAAAGTGGTATCAGAGCCGTCCTATACATGATTATCTGAGATTTTGGAAGAATTTCATTGAAATTAGATTATTTTTTTCTTGGTTCTCGTTTTTCGGTTGAAGTGAGAAAGAAATTTTTTGGGCCATTTGCTTCGGTATGTAAGAGCATCTCCAATGTGGGAATTCTTCCCACAAATTCTTAACTGGGTCCCACTGCCACATACACATTTTTCTCTTTTTCTCTACTTAAGAATTCATCTTCCCATTGTATACGATTCTTAACATATTCTTAACTAGGTCCCACTGCCACCTCATTAACTTTACATTTCATTCTTATTTTTATACTTTTCAACAAATAAATTTATTTCACGTTAAATATTTAAATATTTCGTATACATAATTAATTTATAAATTAAGACAAAAATTAATTTAAAAATAATAAATTACATTATTATTTTTAAAATTTTAAATTTATATGATTTATTTAATAAATTATCTATAAAACATATTATACATAACTCGTACAATAACATAAATAGAAAATTACATAAAAACGTTAAATACATAAAATGATAAATGAACTTGTAAAATAACATGAATAGAAAATTACATAAAAACGTTATAATTGAAAGTTACATAAACACGTTAACATTGAAAGTTACATTAAAAAAAATAATGAAAGTTACATAAAATAAAATTCATAATGAAACTTACATAAAATTATCGGTGTTGATACAAAGAGCACTAAAATTCATATCCTTTCTTCCTCAATTGTGCCTTTATTTGCTCACATCCTTGCTGATACATGGCAAATTGTGTCGGATTCATATGAGAAATATCTTGAGTAAGAAAAGCAATGTCTTTCACGAGCCTTTCGCGCTCCTTTCTGTCTTCTCGGGCCTTTCGAGCTTCCGCATCAATTTTTTTGACTTCAACTTCTTTATTTTTCCGTTCTTCCTCAAGTTTTTTAATTTCAAATTCTTGTTTTTTTATTTCCGAGTATTTATCTATCGATAACACCATCCCAGAAGACATTGTTTGCAAGTTATTTCTATCCGGAGATGTTTCGACGTTGACTTTACCTTTAGCTTTCCTCTTTGCCGCCTTTTGTCCAATCGGACGAGTACGCAAATCAATTTCTTCCACATCTTCAACATCCACACTAGTCTTAGAATGATCACCGCCCTCAGATTCAGACGTCTTAGACTTTTTATTAGTGTGACCCAAATTTGTTTGTGGAAAAAAGGAAACAGAAGAATTTTTTAACACTTCCCAAACATGATCAAAAATAAAATGCTGACCTTTTTCTTGATGATATAGCTCCCTTGCATTTCTCATTAGAATATCATCGCTCCAACCGCTGTGATGAGTATTGAGAAGCCTATTATATATTTCGTTGAAGCTTCTCACTGATGGAGCAATTCTATTTGACCAACGTGGTGACAACTTCGCTTTATCTCTCATCATTGAATCACTTGGGCGATGTTCGTTGTAATAATCAGCTACACGCTTCCAATATTGCGTCGCCTTTTGACCATTACCAACTATTGGACATTGACCAATAGTCTGCACAGCTTCCATAAGCGCAAGATCTTCAGCCTTGGTCCATTTTGCACGTTTAACCTTGTCTTTTTCTGGTTCCGGTTCCGCTTCGTCGTCCAAATCAATTGTTTCTAAGTTGATTTTGCGTTTGAACCGATGGCGATGGCGCTTGGGAAAATTACCGGATGAAGTCCCATCTACACTTGTTGGACGTGAATCATTTGAAGATATGTAAGGTTGATAAAATGCATGAGACGTACCTTGCGGAGTGAAAAATTGATTTCCCGTTGGTTGCCAATAATTCGGAGGAAAAGAAATGTTACCAGATGAATTCCCAATTGTGTGAGGAACTTGAAAATTCTGAAAATTTGGAAAATTTGGAGGCATGTAGAAATTTGGATAATTTGGAACATTTGGATTGTTGGAAAAATTATGTGGGTATTGGGGGTATTGGGGAGTAGATGAAAATTGAGAATGAGGAACAGAATCGGGAACACGAGAGTTTTGTGAATTTTGATTTGCTTCAATATCGGGAGAATTCATAAAATTTTGGTAAAAATTATTACCTCTTGGATCCATTTGGATTAGAAGTATGTAGAGAAAGTGATTTTAAAGAGGAGAATATGGAGAAATAAAAGAGAGAATGAAGAAGGTTTGGAGAAAATGAAGAAGGTTGAGGTAGTTTATTTATAGGAAAGAAATAAGATATTTAAAATTAAAAAAAAAATGTTTTTTTAAATATCCGTTACCCTTGACCCCCCACCCCCCCCAACGGTTACAATTTAAATTTAAAATTTTTTAATCTTTTCTTTTAATTACAAATGGTCACATTGTTTTAAAAAAAAAAGAAAAAAACGTTTTTTTGTTTGACGAGTGCCAGCCGGCCCACTCTCCATTGCATTGACTGATCCGCGTGTCATACACGCGCCCGCTACAATGCGTGTGTGCAGCCCACTCTCCTATATTGTGACTCACATTCTTCAGCAATTTTTGGTTTCTTAATTAAGAAACCAATCTTCTCTCTCCTCAGAATTCTATAAGAATTGGACATTGGGAAAGAAATTTGGATTCTTAATGGAAGAATCCATTAAGAATTGCACATTGGAGGTGCTCTAAGGATTCAGTAGTGCAAAGTCCAAAAATTTCGTTTTCATTTACATGGTTTCTGGAATTTGGGCTTTAGTAAAATAATTTTTTTCAGAAAATCGGTAATCTGACCTTGAAAACCCAATCCCGTGGACGGGTTCTTCTTGGTCTGATTCCGGTGGACACGAGACAGCAACTTACAGTAGCGGCTCGAGGCGGGCGCGATGATTTCGCTAATCGTCAATGGATGGTAGGCAGGGCATGTCTAAAATTTAAAATTAAGCCCTAAAATTAGTAAAAAATAATTACAAATTTTTTAAAATATAGTACATATTTTATAATATTATAATATAAAGCTTGTTTTGTTACAAATGAAGTAGCAAAATCACTAAAATTTCAAATTAGTATCAAATTATTTGAATAGGTTCGTTCTTCTAACATTCTTAGAAGCAAAATCTTTAATAAGGTTTTTATAATCAATCTTTTCCACGATCATTTTCGATTGTTATGAGAGCTAATCCATTACGTCTTTTTTGTGTCAATGTAGAACGCAAGTAGGATTTTAATAATTTTAATTTGGAAAAACTTATTTCTGTAGATACAACAGTTACCGGAAGAGTTAACAAAATTCTATATGCAATAATTGTATTAGGAAAACAATCAACATGTTTCAAAATTTTTAAAATATCAACAGGTCCTATTTTTTTCTTGGAAAATACTAAGTTTACCACCAGGATTACCACTATGGTGACAACTTTGCCTTGAAGACAAAGTGCATGTGAGGTACATGTGCATCTTCAAGGCATAGTTGTCACCATAGTGGTAATCCTGGTTGTAAACATAGCAAAGTTGTTTTTTCTTAGTCAAGAATTCTTGGAGTAACTTTAATTCGACATATAATTCATTACCATCAATGTCAGATTGTTCACCTTCCTTTAAGTACAACTTCAAAACGACTACAAGAAGACTTTAAACTTATATCATCCAACGAAAGCAATTTTTTAGAAGTAAATAAGAAACAAAAAATATTTTCATATTCTTGATTAGGGGTGTAAATCGGAACCACCGGACCAAAGAACCAAACCGAACCAAACCAAACCAGTCGGTTTGGTTCGGTTTTGGTCGAAGACAGTTCGGTTTGAGTTTCAAAAAATTGAAAACCACCCGGTTCGATTCGGTTCACGGTTTGGAAATGAACCAAACCAACATATATATTTTTATTTATTTATTATATAATATATATTAAATTACATTTATTAACTATTTTGAACCATTGGATCATCTTATATATATAATCTAACCTTTTGATTTATTCATAATATATATATATATATATATATATATATATATATATATATATATATATATATATATATATATATATATATATATATATATATATATATATAGACACATACTAAACAACAAAAAATCTTGATTGTTGGAGAACTATTATTTCTTTAATTGTTTGTGTTTATTTTAGAATTTGTATTGTTTTCTTTATGATAATGTATTGTTAGTAGGTTATTTTATAATTTTGATGTTAATTCCAAATTTAAATCTTATTTTTAAGGCAAAACACACCTTTGAGCCACTGTACTTTTCAAAAGGTTGCAATTAGGCCACTGAGACGTCAAAATTTTCGGGATGGCCACTGTACCAGACTTATCTTGCACGTTAACCCTTTTTTTGGATGGACGTTAAGTTAGGTTAAATGTCTATTTTGCCCTCGTCTTCATCATCAACATCTTCTACAATGGTCAGCTTCATCATCATCATCAGATCAAAAAATCAAAGAAATGTAGATGACAATCGTAAACCAGATTAAACTCAAATCTAAAATGAAAATAAAAAACCATTGTGCAAATCCATTTTGATTCTTCAAATGCTTCAATCAAACCCAGATCTGAATCTCGAAATTGAGTGCATACACAATATATAATGTTCATCTTCAAACCCAGAAAATCAAACCCAGTTCAAACTGTGAAGAGAGAATCAAACCCAGTTCAAACCCTAAAGAGTGAATCAAACCCAGAAAATTAAAACCAGATCTGAATAAATCATACCTCCGGTGTCAAGGTTCGAGCCCCTTGACCTTCTTGTCAATCTCTCTGCCCCAATCACAAAGATCGCCATCTTGAGATTGGAAACATCTTGCTGTGTACACCCATTGGCAAGATACTCAAACCTGGTCTATAACCTTGCCTTAGCATCTCCTCAACCTCTTCGAATTGCAATCCTTTTGTTTCGGGCACAAAGAAGTAGATAGCCACTAGTTCAAGCAAGGAGAATCCGGCAAACAATAGGAACGTGCCGGCAGAGCCCAATGCCTCCGTCAATGTCAAGAAAGTCCCACTCACGACGAGATTCGAGCTCCAGTTAGCAACTGCAGCGATTCCTCCGCCTAAGCCACGGTATTTTAGAGGGTATATTTCCGAGTTTATGATCCATGGGACCGTTCCCATTCCAGGTGAGTAAGAAATGATGTACATTCCCAGTAAAATGACTGCCAGAAATCCAATCTTGCTTGGACAACCATTCGTGTACCATGAAACAATCTGGGTTTTAACTTTATAAACCTAGATCTGAGTTTTAAAACCCAAATCTGGGTCACTTTTGTTACAGTGATGATGAAGACAGGGGCAAAATAGACATTTAATCAAACTTAACGTCCATCCAAAAAAGGGGTTAACGTGCAAGATAAGTCTGGTACAGTGGCCATCCCGAAAATTTTGACGTCTCAGTGGCCTAATTGCAACCTTTTGAAAAGTACAGTGGCCCAAAGGTGTGTTTTGTCTATTTTTAATGTTAGTTAATTTCATTAAAAATAATTTATATAAACCACAAAACTGAACCAAACCAAACCAAACCAAACTGAGTGGTTCGGTTCGGTTCCAAGTCTTACTTGGTTCGTTTTAGTTTGAGATTTTTGGAACCAATAAGGGACGGTTCGATGACAAGTAAGTGCAGCTTAGTGGTAAGACGCTTCACCCATACCTAATAGGTCGTGGGTTCGAGTCACCAAGGGGGTAAGTGGGGAACCACTACTGATCCTCTATTTAAAAAAGAAGAAAAAAAAAAGGGACGGTTCGATTTGTGGTTTTGGCATAAACCAAACCAAACCAAACCACTTACACCCCTATAATCTTGATACTTGATAGTGTTCAAACCTCTTAGCTAGTGAAGTAATTGCTTGATCAACAATTTATAAGAAATAATTAACCCTAAATGACTCATCTTCATTGTGAATCAACTGAGAATGTATCATTTGGAGTTTCATTGAAATGTTTTTTTCTTCGAATTTGACATTTTTGAGGAAACATTGGATCAATATTCATTTCAATTGCAATTTCCTTCGTAGTTTTTAAAGCATTTAGAAATCCAGTCTCTCTATACTTCTAAAAAAAGATATCAACACTTTTACTTTTTGGAAAGTTCCTGCCAAAATAAACTTTCCAAATTTGGAAACACTTCACTTTTAATGTCTATCATATTTATTGAAAATTGAAAATAAAAAATGTCAATTAATGTGGTTGACTAGATAAGTAAATCGAGAAACCTTTTGAATTCTTCCTTAATATTGAGATACTAACTTTTGAACTCTTAAAATCTATCTTCAATCAATTAGATACAATATTGAATTGTGAATAAATACAATATTGAAAAAATTACAAGAACTAACTGTCAAATTAATAAATTTATTTTGTCATTTACAGTTACCCTCAATAATATAAAGGAAAGTGTTTTTTTAATGACTAAATTATACAACAGAATATCAAATTAATAATAGCAATATAAAAACAATTACAATAATTATACATCAAGTAAATTAATTAATTCGGTTGTACATGGACGCATTGGGAGATGCAATAAGTATGGCTATTCAAATAGCAGTTTACAATATTGAAACCACTATAAATTTGTTGCAAAGGAAGTGTTGTTCATTAGCAAGATCAATAGACGAACAAATAATATCCAACTGTAAAATGGAACTCTTATAAGTATGATAAGAGTAAAGTCAATGGATGTTTTCCTCCAAATCTTCAAGGATTTTTGCCAAACATTAAGGTTTTTAAAAAATCAAAACCAAATCAGTCGATGATTTAAAACCAAGAGGTTCGACAGATGTACCCCCAGAATTCACGACATCTCCACAACAACCCCCAAACGATGTTTTACTACCAATCAAAACAACGTCGTTTTGATGGGCCAAATTTGAAAGAAAAAAAAAATCAAAAAGCAGACATTGCTTCTGGCATTGCTTTCCACGTGTCATTAAAGCGGCGATTGAGGAGATTTTTTCTTTATCTGCTGTTTAAGGGCAATTTGAGTATTCAAAAAAGCTTTTTTTAAAAAAAATAGTACACATTTTTATCTATAAATAGAGACTTGGTTTGTCTCATTTGGATACCAAATGAATTTTTTTACAAAATTTGAATTCATTTGTAAAAAGACAAATAAATTAATAATATTATAAATAAATAATAACGAATTATAATAAATATTATTCAAATTATAATAAATAAATATTAGTTTAATAATGACTATTTATATAATTTCGAAATTATTTAATTATGCAATATAAAATTTATTTGTTAGTATAAATTGAAAGAATATATTAAATTAATAGAGATAAAAATAGTGGGGTATGATAAAGTTGTTGGAGATAAAGATGGTGGGGTATGTAAATGTGATGGATTTTGTGCAACCATTGGGAGGGTTTTTTTGTTTTAAATTAAATGAGTATCTAATGGATTAGTTTATTGGTTTTTAATGGGTTGAGTTTGATTTTCCCTACACCATTGTACCTACCCTAAGTATATCTGTCCGACCAACCAAGGTGGAATCAACATTGAAGTTGAGGCAGTTGATAAAACACATTATTCAGAGGTTAGTTCGACTTGACAAATGAAATTATTTTTTTGTGATAAAGGGAGTATAATTCTTTTTTAGAGTTATTATGAAATGTTATGGTGATTACCTTCAAAATAAAACCAAAGGTTTTTTGTTGGACCAATTTCTAATGATGAGTGTTCTATATAAATAAGTGATACTGATATTGATAGTAATCGTACACGTTCGACGACTAATGTTGTTTTTAAGTAAGTATTCCAAAAAAATAAATATTTTTTTACATAATGTAATTCTTTATAATTAACTATTAAGTTACACTTTTTTGTCTTTATGTTTTAATAATTTTTTCAACTTTCATACAATGTTATCACTAAAATTTAATTTTTTTTGTATTATTATATATTTTATATATTGTGCATCACACGGGGGATTTTCTAACACAACCCTTAAAATTTAATTTTTTTTGTATTGTCGCTTTATCTAAAGTTACTAATCCTATGACTTTCGAATTTCATTATGTGACAGTGATAGTTGTGATAATCGTACATTTTCAATGAGAAATATTATATATAAAGAAATATTTCAAAATTTATAATAACTTTTTTCAAATTTATGTGATTTTCATCTTTAATTTTAATGTTTATTATTTTTTTGCTTATTTTGTTCATATTAAAGTTTTTAAATATATATTACTCAACTTTAATTGAGTATATGAATTTAAATCCGTATACAAATCGTGCAATGCACGGAAGCATCACTAGTCTAATACATAAAATAACCTAAATACCATTTTTAATATTTAATAGATACTCACTTGTGGTACACATTTGCGGATCTGCTACACCCTAGCGAATGTTTGTTTAAACCTAACGTGGACTGAATTTGCATGTAAAGTTATGCTTTGCTTATTTCGAACGATCCATTACCAATACAACAAACAAAAATTTGCATGTAATTTTTATGTAAATCTTCTGTACTGTATCTGCCTAATGGTCTCCTTGACATGCAAACGCTGTAATTTTTATGTAAATCTTCTGTAGAATCTCAAACTTCTTCTGACAAAGAATACTAATATCACATTACTACCGTACGTGTAATTGTATATCAAAGAAAAATGAACAAAGAATATGTAAATGTCCAAAGAATTGCAGACAAACCTATCAGTTATGGATTTTGACAAGTGCAGAGTAGAGTTGAGAGTGCCTGCGGAACGGGCTAGTCTCAGATTTTAACAAGAGCAAAGCAGAGTTGAGAGTGATCGCGGAACGACCACAACTGGACAGCCATGTTTATTTCCAGTTCGTGTGGCTCGACAATCATGGAATACCAATTCTTCCCATGCAAGGTATACATATTGTCACTCTCCCACCTTCCTAAATGTATGTTGTAAATTGTGTTTTTTTCCAGGCAACGCTTCTGCTGTTGCAGGTCACGAATATTGAATATCAACAATTTGACCACAAAATTCCTCCGCTTTAGCTGCTCATGATTCTTTAACAATGTATCTTCTTCACTGCTAAGGAAGTCATTTAGAATATGTCTAAAGGGTATAGAAAGACGGTTTTGTACATGGTCAACATCTGAGTAGAACAGATTCCTTTGAAACACCAACATCAACGCATCACAACTACTCATCACACCCCTAATCAGCTTATTGATCAACTCTTCATTAGGCTCTTGATTTGCAGTGGGACCATGTCCTTGGGAAATTCTTGAAGAACGATCCTGATGACGAACGATTTGCAGCTGGTTTTGATCTTCTTCTTCTTTAATATGATGTGGGGTTGGACTTGCACTTGAACTTTCTGTTGCACTTGCTGCAGTTTTATTAGGAAACCACCTTGAATGGGGATTACTTCGTTTCTTCGCAGCAAACTTCCAGCTTAATTCGTTATTCACAAAGCCCAGATCCTTAAGGTTACTCTCCTTTTCATTCTCTGCTGATGAGCTGGAGCATGAAACAGAGTTCTTATTCTTCTCCTTTTGGGATGCCACGGATTCGATGTCATCACGGTAGGGGTGGTTCTTATACCAGTCATAAGGAGGCGCTGCAGCAGCCCTTTTGGCAGCATATTCTGGAAGAGGGTACTTAGAGAAATGGGCATATGCAGAGTAGAACTCGTCTTCTTCGTCTTTCGGGTCTTTGAGGACAACTTGTTGCATCCAGTAATCGTCCAATTCATAGTCAGGTGGCAGTTTAGCAGTACTCTGAGAACTTTGCTTCGTCATTGATCGATCTTTCTTTTTTTCTTCATAGTCCAGACGCAGATTTGAAGTAATCTTAGAACTTTGCTTCATCATTGATTGATCTTCAATCTTTTTTTCTTTATAGTCAGGAGGCATATTTTCAGTACTCTCAGAACTTTGCTTCGTCGTTGATCGATCTTCAATATTTGTTTCTTCAATTGTTCGATCGGGTCCTGAACCAAAAGACATTAAAATTACTGAAAAATCCTGTTTATCACACTCTGTATCAGACATTAAAAATTACTGAAAAACTAATCTCACTTGTAGTAAGTAATGGGTACAAATTCCCTTTTCGGGTCATTCAATTAAAACAAATTGGAACTTGAAGGCCAAGTATTACTCCCTCCATTCCAAATAAAAAAAAATAAAAAATATTATCATTAATGCTTATAACAAACAGGTCACTATTTCAATTTCAAATCTTCCTCAGAATATTTTGTTGGATTCTCAGGTCTTTTTTTTTTCTTCCCTTTTTCATTCCAATCGTCGTTGATCGATCTTCAATCTTTATTTCTTCAATTATTCGATCGGGTCCTGAACCAAAAGACATTAAAAATTACTGAAAAATTCTGTTTCTCACACTCTGTATCAGACAATTCTGTCTGCATTAGCCTGTAATTTTATACTCCCTCCATTGATCGGAGGGAGTATATGCATGCGTATAAAATCCGTATCGGAAAAGGAATCCTAATCAATGGGCGAGTTGAACCGGACTTGAAACTGGTGGTGGAGGGTTTGTGCTGTTCTTCGTTCAATTCGATTTTATTTTCCCGGGTAAAGTTAAACAAAGAAAAATGCGGGAAAATATATAATACGGAGTAATTAAGGCAATCGGAACCCTTACTTTGAAAGAAAGACGAATCAACTCTTCGTGTAGTTTCAACTCATTGATCTGAATAATAGAACTCTCTTAATTACCATTGGATTGATTGATCTTGAAATTTATAATATCTTTCTTTGCTATTTACAGGCTTGATGATCTAGTGGCATTAACTGGACTTGATTCAAGCATAAGTTTAGTTGTCTTAAGGTAATCAAATTAAAGTGATGGGACTAAAGTTTTAATTTTGATTTAAAAGGGTATCAAGTTGTCATGAATTTGAATGTGTAGATATTATTAAGAGATTTTCATTTACTGAGGGACCAAATTGAAAATCAAAGGCAGTTTTACGGGAACGAAAAGAACCAGTCCATGGGCTTGGGTTTTCATGGAAGGCCCGGGAAATGGGTGGATCGGTATGAGTTGAAACACGTCGAAATTTATTAAAATACGAATATTAAATAGGTTGAATCGGATCGTATTAAGTGGGTTGACCTGTTTAAATCCGAATTTCCCCCTTAATTTATGCATTTGTAGAGTAAAACAATCGGGTCAAGATGACCGATATGTAACAAGCTTGACCCATTTTAATCAAACTCAATTCATTAATATATTTTTGTTGAAACAGGTTATTCATTTCAAACAAAAAATATTTTCGGGTTGGGTGCAGATTGACGGGTTTTGAACCATAATTACTCGGTCTAGTTATAACCCCCAAATGAGGGTTTTGATGGAGTAATCATTCTGACATAGAAACCTCTTTGAAACCGATCGTCTAGAATCAAGAATTATCAACCAATGTTTTCATACTCGCTGTCGCATTCAGATTAGTTCTTCCCTTTTTTTCGGTTTATCGTGATAGAGTTTTTATGGAGCATGCTATTTGGTGTTTTTCTTGAATCAAAGAATGCTGATCTTGATGTTAATTAGCATAACAAGTGGTATCAGAGCCGCTCTATACGTGATTTTGGAAGAATTTCGTTGAAATTAGATTATTTTTTTCTCGGTTCTCGTTCTTCGGTTGAAGTGAGAAAGAAATTTTTTGGGTTATGTGCTTCGGTTGTAAAGATTCAGTAGTAAAAAGTCCAGAAATTCCGTTTTCATTTACAGGGTTTATGGAATTTGGGCTTTAGTAGAATAAAATTTTCAGAAAATTGGTAATCTGACCTTGAAAACCCAATCCCGTGGACGGGTTCTTCTCGTTCCCGCCGGTAAACACCATCGCGTTACTAGATATTGGGTGTCGACCAGGTGGTGGCAGTGATGGTCCGATTCCGGCGGACACTACAGAAACTTGCAGCGTCGGCTCGAGGTAGGCGCGATGGTTTCGCAAATCGTCAATGAGAAGCCGTCCTCGCAATGGTCTGTGGTCCGGTGGGTGGTTGGTCGGATGAGTTGGGCTTATACCGAAAATGGTTGTGAGGGATGGCCGGCGTGAAACGGGGAATTATTTGATGATTGGGTTAAGGCCATTAATTTCAAGAAAAAGAATTAAAAAAAAAAGAGGAAGAACTTAAACGGAGTACCCAGTTCACTGCATATTGCGTTTTGTCGGAGAAGAAGGCTCATATTTACAGTTTGCCCCCTTAATTGTTTGGGGCGGACTATATAGACCCCATTTCCTATAAGTGTACCCAAAAAACCTAAACTTCCTATTTTACCCTCATCAATCCAAACAAAGTACCCTCCCTCCCTTTGCGTCCTCTAACTTTACTTCGTCCCATTCGTATGCTCTCTCTCACTCATGGCATCCCAGTGATCCCGATCTTCGACCACAGTCTCGTCCTTCTTTCTCGAGTAAGACTCGTCTCCTCCCTTCTTCCTCTTTTCCCTATGTTCAACCCATCTCCATCCTTTCTTCTCCTTTTTTTTTTTTCTCTTTTCTATTCAACTAGGGTTGATTGTTCTGCCATGGTCGACTAAAGAACCTTGTGGCCAAACAACACAAGATTGTTTGGTCGGCCATGATCGAACAACCTAAGTCAAATTGAAAAAATGAGAGGCGTGGAAGAAGGGAGGTAGGGCATTTGTAGGGCATTTGTGGGAAGAAAGAGATGGAGTATTATTGGTGCTAAAAACAAAAAAAGAAGGAAATAAAAGAGTTGTCTTCGGAGGAGGAAGGAGAAGGGAAGAGACATAGTGGGAGGGAAGAAGGAAGAGAGAACGAAGTGGGTGGAGGAAGAAGGGAAGAGGATGCAATGGGTGTGGAAGAAGGGAAGAAGACGCAATGGGTGGGGGAAGAACAAAGGGAAGAAGATGCAATGGGCGAGAAGGAGGAAGGAGGAAAAAGGCAGTGGGAGTGAGTAGATGTGTTTAGATTGGGGAGGGTAAAATAGAAAGTTCAAATTTTTAGGGTGTATACTTATAGGAAATGGAGGTTTATATTGCGCCATTTTTTTTTTTTTGTGGATAATTACAAGTGGTCTTTTAGACTTTTAAATTGATCCCTTAGTTATAGATCTTATAAATAGACCCTGTTCAGTTATCTTTGTAACTGTATTTAGGTTTCGCACTATCTTTTATTATTGACCCCAATAATTATGAATTATTTGAACTACGTGCAATTCAAGATTCAAGTCTTCAATCATTGAATTTTGAATTTGTTTCGTGCATCTCATTTCCTATTATTTTGTTTGATATCTAAAATGGACTTGTCAAACAAGAAGTCGCAAAAGAGATTTCTAGTATAGATTATTCATTGAAAATATTAGATGTTTATGTTTGTATATGTCCATGCATGTATAAATTGGCCTAAAGGAAGATTAATACTTGGCAGAAGTATACAAACATTTGTAGACTGTAGTGGTAGATGTGTAACATTTATTGGGTTATTATTCATGTGAATCAGTTATCCTAAAAGAAGGCTAATGTTTAACATGATCTATTGTTGGTGTTTGATCACTACTGAAGAGGTGATCGCCTAATGAATTGATATTAATGTTGTGCTAGATGCCTTGAGACGTGATGTGAACCCAAGAACGGTTACAAAGAAATTAATCAACCATTGAATTGCGTAAAACGGTGTTTAACAATTAATTGAAGAAATTGATAGAGAGCTTCCCTCAACCCTAGGGTAATAAATCGATTCCAAGAACCTTGAGGTGAAACCTTGACCAGCTAGTCGCAATTAACTAGGAACCAACGCTACGAAACGCCACAAACTTGCAGCTCAACAAGCTTGGTAAGTTCGAAGGACAAGAAAATTCCAAACAAGAAATTATCTCAATTATGTGAAGAAATCTCAATTCAATCAATTTCAATATAACGTCACCCTAAAGCAATATTATGGAAGCCCTTTTATAGTTCCAAATTAAACTACGGCAAAAACAATTAAATTAGGAAATAATAGAACCAAAATCTAATTGGAAAAAGAAACAAAAATCACTAAAATACGCTAAGGAAAAATAACGGAATAGTGTGATTGCCTCTCACAAGGCTTCACGACCGCATAGTTAATTCCTCAAGTTTCTGCCGACAATGCAAGGTAGAATACTATAATGCGTTCGCATTGTTCAAGTTTCCCAAGTTGACACTGCCACCCCCTGAAGTCTCTAAAGTTTTGTCTTTTGCCATTCCAAGTCCTTTAACTTCCCAATGGCATTCAATAGCTTCAAGAATGCATACAAACGTTGGATCTTGGGCCTCAATGTCAAAATATAGTCTTTCTTTTGGATTGGACCTCCACCACAAGCGTCATTAACGCATCTTGAGTCTTCTTTGTTTGTCCACGAGTCATTGGGCCTCCATCAATCTTCAATGGATCTTTGAAATTGGTTCTCGTTCCTTGACTCGATCCAACGATTGGTCATTGGTACGTATCATTCCCTTCCTCTTGAAAATAATTCGTCCACGAATCATCATCACCTATATCAAAGAGGAAAGATCAGAAACATTATATCTTGCATGAACAATATACTCACCTGGAAGATCAAGCTTGTAAGCATTGTTGTTTAAGCGAGCGATAACTTCAAAACGACCCTATAGGGCACAATTTAGAACGTCATTTCATGGGGAATCTTTTCTTCCCCAAATGCAACCAAACCCAATCAACGGGTTCAAACACAACTTTCTTCCGTCCCTTGCTAGCTTGCTTCACTTATTGCACAGCTCGCTTCTTGATATTCAATTTCACTTGCTCATGTAATTTGCGAACCACCTGGCTTTATGCTTACCATCCAAACTAGCACGCCTCAATGGCTATAGGAATAAGATCAAGAGGACTCAAAGGATTAAGCCCATGTACCACTTCAAAAGGGGAGTAGTTAGTAGCAATATGCATTTAACGATTATAAGCAAACTCAAAAAAGGCAAACTTTCTTCCCATGTTTTTGATTTTATGTAAAATAGCCCTTAGTAAGTTAGACAAGACTCTATTAACTCCTTTAGTTTGACCATCTGTTTAAGGATGAATAGACACCCCAATTTCGTATCCACGGTATATAACATGACATGTGATATCAAGACTGCTAAAACTTAACAAATGTCAAGTTACGAGTTTAAAAATGCAAAAGGAAAAGGGATGCGTAAAAGTTGAAATGTAGGGGCCAACGTGTCAAAAAGAGGTAAAAAGACCCCAGCGCCACCCATAGCGAGACCATGCGCGACGCCCACTTCCTATGGGGTGGCGCCCAATAGTGTTTATGCATTCTTCGTTTTGACATTTTGTACAATCTCTCAAGCCGCAGCTGGCAAGCTAGCGAAGAAAAAAATAAGAAAATTTAATGACGAAGGAGTCCCTCCTCCGTCTATAAATAAAGGTGCCCTACTTTGAATTGAGGATGGAGAAAATTTCACACACTTCACACACCGCTTACACTTTACGCAGAGAGTGATCGTCTTGTGAGATATCCTCTATAAGCCTCAAAGCTCACAAATCTCCCCAAACACAAAACCAACGGTCAAAGTGAACCTTAGCCTCCCCGCTAAGATTCCACCCTATTTCCCAGCCCAAAATCCCCAAAAGAGCAGCTCGTGAATCCAAGCGCAAATCCGCTATAGAAGCAGCTTGCTGCCTCGATTTCCACCAAGAAAGAAGAAACAACAAGAAAGAAAGGTTGCTGTTCGCCTGCTTCCCGGTGCCGAAAGCAACTTTCGGAAGCGATTACTGCCCGAATCTCCACAACAACAAAAGACTCTTTCCCAAGGACAAAGCGAACACACCCCGCCTTAAAGGTAAGTCTTTAAGAGGTTTTATAAAAAATGTTATTTTCAGCCGCCCGATATAAAAATATAAGCGCTTATCTTTGTCCGGATTTCTATAGAAAATAACACTAAAAGAGCCATTATTATGGCCAAATATTTATAAATGTATTTGTAATTACTGGAAGGAAGCGGCTGCAAGTTTGTAATAATGTAGATACAAATATATATGTTTAAATGCTTTATTTCATTTGCTAAGTAAATATAATAAAAACATATTTTAGCCAAAAACTATTTTTGAGACCAAAAGGCGAGTTGGGTGCCTAACACCTTCTCACCTCGCAACTTAGCCTCCGAACTAGTTTTACAAACTCGTTTTTATTTTAGTTTTTCTTTATTTCTAAAAAAAGATGGCGAATCTGTTACAACATTTTGATTAAGTGAGGCCCGCAACATCTTTTTTTGCACTTTTTCTGTTTCCCCTAAATAAGGGAAGATGAGAATGAAAAGGGTGATGCATTTTCGTACCATGTTTTCCCTAAACAAGGGAGGATGAGATACGGAAAACCCAAAGCACTCATAGTGATCCAGAATGTACATAAGTCCACAGTGAGGCAGAGCATGTTTCCATGCGCCTTCGCAACATCCTTTTTTTGCACTTTTCCGTTTTCCCTTAAATAAGGAAAGATGAGAATGAAAAGGATGATGCTTTTCAGATTTTGTTTTCCCTAAACAAAGGAGGATGAGATACGGAGAAATTCAAAGCACTTATAATGGGCTAAATCACACCAGCGACCTGCGCCATTCAACGCTGACAACACTTTTTTGCACATTCACCTCGCTTCCCCAAAACGTGAAGGACACTGAATGAAAAAGGTGATGTTCAAGTGAATCTTATGTTTCATGCTAAAATGCATTATCTCTCACAACAAATCTACTAAGCGTAACCAGCATCACGCTTATAAATGTGCCCATTTTGGGAAAATCCATCAACCACCACGTAATCATGCCATTTTGCATCAAGGCAAGCCTCCCATGTAAAGCACTTCATGTATAGAACATTGAGGACACAAAGTTTGTTTTCTTTAAAAAGATACCCTTCACGCCTATAGTCCTTGTCAAAAGGACTGATTCACATGCAACAAATATGGAATCAAATGTAGGATCATTAAAATACAATTCATTAATGAAATCAAATCCAAACAATTGAGAATGCAAAGTAGTAACTAAAGTATGTCTATGGGATGTGCATCGCCTACCACATTTTCTTTTACTTTTTTTTTTTTACTTGATCACAAGGAAATGACTCAATGAATTCGACCCATCTAATATGTCTTTTGTTCAATTTACCTTGACTCTTCAAATATTTTATACATGATCGATGTATGACAAATTCTATAGGTCGAAGGTAATGTTGCCATATGTGTAAGGATCTCACCAACGCAAGCAATTCTTTATCGTATGTGGAATAATTCAATTGTGCACCATTCAATTTCTCACTAAAATAGGCAATAGTTCTACCCTCTTGAATCAAAACACCCCAATTCCCACCTCGATGCATCACACTCTAACTCAAAAGTTTTTATCAAAGTTAGGCAATGCAAGTATGTGAGCATAAATTAACCGCTTCTTTTCAACTTG
>CM028383.1:58108142-58143944 GCA_013146195.2 Codonopsis lanceolata
GCTTGAGAAATGACATCCCTTCATGTGTTTGTTTGATGCGAGATACTAAGAAATATGTTAAGTTCACCTACCATGCTCATTTCAAAAAGTGGATGTCATCACGTGCACAAATTCTTTCCAGGATTTGGAGGTGGATCCAAACACGATGTCATCGACATAAATTTGAGCAATCAAAATATGTTGATCTTGTTTCTGGATGAACAATGTTTTATCCACTCTCCCTTTTAAACCCACTTTGTAAAAGGTGATGCGCAAGTCTACCATACCAGCTCAGGAGCTTGTTTGAGACAAGCCTTTTTCAAGATTTGAACACATGATTGGGTTTATGGGGTCCTCAAATCCTTTTGGTTGTTCCACAAAACTTCTTCTCAAGAATCCCATTCAAGCACTCTTCACATCCATTTGTTGAAAGTAATGTCAAAAAGAAACAAGCAATGCAGTAAGACGGATAGACTCAATCAGAGCTGCAGTGCGAAGGTTTCATCAAAGTCCACCCTCGGCTTTGTGTATACCCATGAGCTACCAATCTGCTTTATTCCTCATTATTTCTCCACTTCATTCGTTGTTGTTTTGAAAATCCATTTAGTTCCAATAACATTTATTGAAGTGAGTGCAGAACTAGATACCACACATCATTTTTTGAAAATTGATCTAGTTCCTCTTCGCATGGCATTTATCCGACTTTTCATCTTTAAGGGCCTCTTGCACATTTTTGAGGTTCAACGATGGAAACAAAGCATGAAACATGTATATTATCAAATTCAAGAGTGGTCATGCATGCTAGTTTCTTGTAGTCCACTTTACCTTTCTTTCTTGTTGACACACCATCTTTTACATTACCTATAACTTGAGTGAGTGGATGGTTTCTACGAATTTTCTTTGGGAATGTCGATTTCGATCAGTCATTCGGGTCGAGGCCCGATCATCTTCCCCTGATTTGAATCGGTTCCGCGCCTTCTTTTCTGCCGGTTACGTGGACAATGTTTCTCGATGTTTGCAACATGAACAACATCGGGAACAACATTGGGTGACAACTCTGAACTTTCATCGAACCACTTTGTCTGCTGAACTTTGTATGTACGCTCACGAACTCTTGGATTCGGCATCAAGTCGAGGATCAAAGTCTCCAAACTCCAAAATCACAAACATCTTCCTCGGAAGTTTTGAGACCAAGACCGGTTAAATCATCAAACACAATATTCATGGATTCCATAATAGTCTTAGTTCGAAGATTAAATACTCTATATGCTCGACTATTTGTGGAATATCCCATAAAAACACATTTATCACTTTTAGAGTCAAACTTGGAAAGTTGATCTCTATCATTGGCGAATAACATACGCACCAAACACATGAAAATATTTCAAGGTAGGTTTCTTCCCAAGAAATATTTCGTAAGGTGTCATAGTGCTACCGTCTCAAGAAGACCACTATTTCCAATATGACAAGCGGTGTTCAAAGCTTCCCCAAAATCTTTTGGCCAAATTTTTTTGAATGTAACATTACTCTAGCCATTTCTTGCAATGTCACATTCTTTCTCTCACGCCACTCCATTTTGTTGTGGAGTTTTGGGGCTTGAGAATTCATGTGATATACCATTAGAGGCACAATAATTAGAAAAGGATGCATTTTCATATTAGTGCCATGATACGATCTAATCCTAGTGAGTTTTAGATCATACAAGTTCATAACACGGTGTACCAAATTTTGAAAGCCTCAAAAGTTTCAGACTTCTCTTAAAAATATTACCCAAGTATATCTAGAGAAGTCATCTACAGAGCAAAGGTGTACTTTTTCTTACCTAGGCTTTCTACCTCAATGGGACCCATAAGGTCGGTGAATCATCTCCAAACATGCGGAAGTGGAGCATTGTGTGATGGGAAGATGTGAAGCCGGACTTGTTTACCTTTTGACATGATCCACATACCTTTGAGTAATTCCTTTCCAAATTTGGTAATCCTTTGACATCATGCCTCACAAGCTCATCGAGCTTACGAAAACTCATGTGACCAAGTTTACGGTGCCGGAGATGCATTACATCAAGACTTACCTTTGACATGAATGGGTATTGTTGAACAAGTAACGTTATCACGATCTTAAACTGTCGAGAAGACATTTGTTATTATGATCAAAAACCTCACAAGAATGCTTGTCAAACCTTACAGAAGATCATCATCACACAAGCCGACTTATCTTGATCGGGTTTGTCTTAAGACCTTCCACATGGTAGCGTTTTTGAGGTTTGGAAGACCTTCAGCGTTCAATGTTCCTTTACCTACAATTTTCCTTTTGCACCACCACCATAGGTCCTGAGAACCACCATTAATACTCACATACTCCTTCAAATTCTCACTTTTTGTCATATGCCTAGAACAACCACTATCGAAATACCGAGGATCCGGCAACATGAGATTTCAAGGAAGTAAATGTAACATTGCATTTTCATCATGTGACATGGGGCGCGAGGCGGATATCAAAGGTTCACAATATTTGGCTCTGCATTTTTCATCACATGTTTTTGGAACCCACATTTTTTACTGATTTTGGGTTGAGGTTTTTGGAAAAAATTATGATTTGCCCTTGAATGAGGCTTCCAATGTTTACGCCAATGTTCTTTGCATTGGTGGCGCGTGGTTGCTTCATCTGTTACGCCAATGACCTTTTCCAAAGAATTCTTGCCTTTTTCATTCTCATACATTGCCTTTTTAGAAAGCAAAAAAGGCGTATGTGACGAGCTTATGGCGAAGTGACAAACATAATTTTTCCTTCTCATTCTTGGTTTTCCACAGAGATTTCGAGGAAAGCTTTCATCGGTTTTGGTTCTGATGTTCCTTCTCCTTCTTTCACAAACACTTTAGGGACAAAACCAATACGATGCGGAAGAGTTACGAGAATTTAGCGGATCGTCAACCTTACGTTTGCTTCGAATTCCACTTGGTCGGTGTTGCTTACGCTTGAGCAAGTTGCTCGCTTTAAGCGCTCAATTTCCACATCCTTTCTACTTAGGACTCCTTCTAGCTTTGATTATGCATTCTTTTTTGATCCTCGTTGGCCTTTTTCGCCGGTTCATTCGCCTTACCAAGTAGTGTGACTTGATGAGCCCTTTTCTCCCAATCTTTGTACAGCTCCTTGTACCCTTCAGCAGATCTGAATCAATGTCCATCATCCTCTGCAAGCGTGGAATTAAAAGCAGAAAAAATGTTCTGCTTTACGCACAATGTTTCTCCCGATGTTACTCCCGATGTTGCAACATCGGGTGATACATTTGCCTTGAACCAACCGCACTATCTCGAATCGAGAATCATAAATCGCATTCAAGGTGATAAGATCACCCGGATCTTCTCCATCACTATCACTTAGAGTTGCGAGAAAAATTCAATCCTTTCTTTCTTAAAGTGTTAGCACATTGGTTTGCGTAGTGTCCAAAACCTTGACATTCTCTACATTGGATAGAATCAAGATTCTTACCATTGTAGGATGACTTAGAAGCAAAAGGATTTGTGAAGGGTTTTTCAGAGTTTGAAAGGATTGTTCTTTGGGAACAAATTTCACGAATCAGTTTGAAATTAATTTTTGAGTTTGATGATGGAGTTCTATTTTGACTTTTATTTTTCAAAAATTTTTGAATTTAGTAGTCAATAAAGCAATTGATTCTTCTCCAAAGTCGACTCATCAATGTCTTTTGAATTTCAAGCGGATCACATGACGAATCAATTGGTGCAGCATAGCAATGTTTTTCCCAGTGGTGTAGAAGATGATGAGACACCTTTGCCTTTGTTTTTTAATTGATCGTTTAGATTCAACTCAAAGTTTTGAAGAATTCCACCAATCTTTCAAAACTCATCTTGTCAATATCATGTGCTTCTTCAATAGCACATATCTTGACATTGAATCTTCGAGCAAAGTCCTCATCATCTTACCGACAAGACGCCATTTGTAATAGGATCTCCTAAGGCTAAAGCAGAATTTGATAGATCAAGAAGTCTTCCATAATATGTCATTATGTCCTCAGACTCTTGCATCCTTGTGTTCTCAAACTGAGACGTTAACATTCTTAGCTTTGAGGAACGAACACTGGCAGGTCCTTCACATAGGGTTTGAAGGGCCTCCCACACATCTTTGGCAGATTCGTAATTAGCTATTACTCTAAACGTATTTGCATCTAAGGCCTTATAAATAGCAGACAAAGCTTTTGAGTTAAAAGATGCTGTGTTCCTATCATCGTTGGTCCACTGCACTCCTTTGTGATTTTGACATCACCATCGAATCACGCTTTGGGAGGACTCCAACCATTTAACACAAGAAGCCACGCCTTTCATCAATTGATTTGATGAAGATACGCATCTTGACTTTCCATATAGAATAATTAGCATTAGTAAGAGTAGGGGGACGAACCACATTCTCATATTGAGAATCCATCACGTCTTTAAGCAGAATCGACTCTTAGTGATATCAAGAGTAGGCTCTGATACCAATTGAAAGAACGCGATGCCACGGAATCTCAATACGGGATGATGTTACTGTCAATGTTGCAGTGAATGTTGCAACAATGGTAGTAACAATGTGAACTGAAAGTGTATTACAGAAAATAGCAGCGGAAGTTTTGTTTTCAGATATTGAACTAAGCAGATTATAGAAGACAGAAAATCACATAAAAACAATCTACAAGAATCAATCTTGTAGATCAAGCCTCAAGGCAACAAACTTTATTAAAAACCAAAACTGTTTTTGAATCTTAACAAAAAAACACAAAATTCTCACAAGATATAGAATCTTGGAGAATCACAAAACCCACATAAACGCTAAACCAAACGTGGGAAGAAAAATCCAAAACAAACAAACAAAAACAGCTTCCAAGACCAATGACGCAAACTGGAAGCACAAAACAAAGCTTCAGGAAACACAAAGCTGTGTTCCTGAAGTTTTACAAAGAAGCACAGCCCGGCCAGGAATGCGATGACTTCGTGTATGATTTGTTTGAATTCTCCTCACCGTTTCAACAACACAAAGCTTCTGAATTTAAACTCTCTTAATATGATCTGATTCTCGCTCAAGCTCTCTCACTCACATCAGATCTGCATACTTCTTCCAGCCTCGACTTCACATCTTTTTATAGGCTGCAAGACTTGTTAACCAAGACGCCAAGAATCCTGCAACAACACGGCAAGATACCAAAACCTACTAGGAAAGAGATTTAGCCGAAAATAACACAAGATTACCTTTCCTAATTTGAGAACATTAATAACTAAAAACTTATGCAAAGATTTAATTACTAAAAATATCTCCTAAATCTAACCAGAAAATCCTAATTAAATCTTAACACAAAGATACCAAATTAAATCCTATTTTGACCAAGAGAGAGAGGACAAGACAAATTAGGCAATGCCTAAATTACCCTTACATTATGTCTATGCAGCAACAAGTTTTATTACATGGACCAACCTCCACCTCCAAGGAAAGGAAAAGAACCAGCACCACCACCGCCACCATCTCTACAAGAGGTAGGATTACGTGGATTGTTTTGAGCATGTTATGTTAAACTAATTGTTCATACACATGTTTCATATCATGTTTATTTTAGGTTAAATATATATCATGTTTCCATTATAAAATACCAAAATAAACCACTTTAATGAATTGCATGTTTTCATTTGATTATACATTTTTCATGATTCTATGTTTTGAGTAGTTTTTATTATTATGTTTTGTTTGGTTGTCATCTAACTCACCCAACTATATACACACATGTTGAATATATTACAACGTCAAAATTATTATTATGTCATACTTCTATACTACATACTTTGGTCTATTGCAATGGTTTTTAGGATTTTATGTTCTAATTAGCTTTTTATATGATTTGTTTAGTTGTCACCAAAGTCACCCAACCATATGCACACATACACCAATATATTATGTCATACTTCCATGTGACATGCGTTGACATGGTTTTCATACATGTGACATGGTTTACATATATACATATTTTGCTATATATACATATTTTGCTATATCTATTATATTGTTTATTTACCTTAATTGTTTATTTAGTTACATTAATTGCTTTAGGACGATGATTATGAATTGGCCGTGCGATTGAGTTGAACCCAGCAAATGTTTCCCCCTTCTTTGAATATGGAGTTAGGAGAAAGCTCATTTTCTATAATTCACAAACCCAATTGTAATACTTCTACATTTGAAAGGACGTATATCACCCCAATACGTGCAACAACCCGTGGTAGACGTGGGATTGGACAAATAAGACGTTTCGCAAGAGAAAGAGTTGAATGTGAAAGAACTCGACCAGATCCCGAACCATTGTCTTCAAACATTGTTTTGCCTCCTTCAAGACGGGCATTAGGACAAAGGAGACGACAAATGCATGCCTCACAACAGCATCATCCTATTATTATGTAACTTTATTTTTATTTCTCTCCTATTTAATTCAAATAAACATACATTACAAGATTATAATTCATCCTTAAAACATTTTAATTCAACCGTTTAAATGTAGGGCTCCTATTCTAGAAGAACCTCTCACAACTGAAGAAGAACATGGTCGCATAGGTGATTTTGAAGAGGAACATGAGAAAATATGTGACGTTGAAGATGATACGTTTCTTCTTCCCGTCATTGAGAATCAACAAGTGCTGGATCAAAGTCGTCATTCCCTTGGGAGAATGAACATCATTTGTGAGTACTGTAAAGCGATGCACTGGATCGATGAGAGATTGGTTCATTCTTCTAGGTCCAATCCCAAATTTGGAACGTGTTGCAATCAAGGGAAAATCAACCTACCTCCACTTCGTGATCCACCTACTCTCTTCAGAAGATTATACAAATGTTGTGATAACCGATCTAAATCATTTTTACAGCACATTCGACAGTATAATGCAGCAAATGCTTTTACAAGTCTTGGATGTATAATAGATCGCAGTGTCCTAATAGGGAGGGGTCCTTATAGCTTCACTATCCATGGTGAATTGCGACATCGTAATGGTGCATTATTACCACAGTCGGGTACAGATCCCGTGTATGCTCAACTTTATATATACGACCCGGTGTTTGCCTTAAACAATCGTGAACGTCAAAATCCTACATTAGATCGAGAACTCTTGGCCCTCATCCAAGAATGTTTATTACAAAACAATCTATTTGTATCTAAATTTCGTCAAGCACACGAAATATTACAACAACAAAACCAAGATGAATCTAATCAAGATTTACCAGCGTGTTTGCAGTATAATCCAAGAGCTGATCGACGACGTTATAATGCATACACAGTAGATGAGATTGCAGTAATATTGCCTGGTGATGGTACTGAAAAAAGAGGGGATCAAGAGATATTGTTGTATATCTCATAGGAGACTAAGGGTTGATGCAGATTAGTGAATGTCACCCGGCATACGCACCATTGCATTATGTTTTATTGTTTCCATTTGGGGAGCTAGGGTGGGAACCGTCAATGATGCATTGGGATGTGGGTAAAGATGCCCCAAGTACTAATCCAAGAAACCGACTCACAATGATGGATTACTATAGTTATTGTTTATTCCAACGAACTTCAGAGTATTCAACCATTTTGAGAGCCCAAAAGTTGTTTCATGAATATTTGGTGGATGTTTGGGTTGCTATGGAGCAAAACTGTCTTTACTACATTAGAAAAAAACAAGTTGAGTTTATTCGTGTTGAACGGTATAAAGACCTCCAAGAAATCCATGATCAAGAGGGAGATCAAATTGGCAAGAGATATATTCTTCCATCTTCTTTTACTGGTGGACCGAGGCACATGTATGAAAATTGTTAGTAATTGGGCTTGTGGCCCGATTATTTAGTCCCGCCCACATGGAATATATTTATATTATTATTATTGGTTAATTGGTTTCCTAATCCGAATGGGTTTAGGATTGACTTAACCTACAAGAAATAGGGTTTCTTGGTAATAATATAAATATGACAACTAAAGGGATAAAACCCTAATACCAAAAAACAGAAGAACACGTCTTCTCCTTGAAAGTTCTGCCCTCCTTTCTCTCCTCATTCTATCTCACAAAAATACTCAATCTAGCCAAACCATCAAGAGGCTTGGATTTGCGGTGTGAACCAGTATTGATATCCGTGCTCCGTGATATCAATCAAAGAGGGAGATTTGCAGGTTTGTAGATCTTGGTATACGAAGATCGTAGCTCAAGCGAAATTCTTCCGCTACGCACAAAGTTCAAGTTCGCACAAGGTAATTTACGATTACTGTCTTGATAAAGAACTTGTATGATATATGTTTAGATATATCCTTCATTGGTATCAGAGCCTATATGCTTAATTGCTCGTATCGTTATGCCATGAATCGCATGCTCTTGTTTTTGGGTTTGTTTAAAAGTTTTACCCGATAACGAAACAAATGGGTTTTATTATTTTATGTGTAAAACTTTAAAAATTTTCGAGAAAAATTTATATTTCTGACTTCCCTACGACGAGGCGAACAACATACTAAATTCTCGTTGAATTCCGTTGGGTATTTTTCATAATATCGCAAACCCAAGTTTTGTTGAAATGTGATTTTTCCAAAACTTTGCGTGCTGTTATGACCTATTTCTGTTATGTAAAATCGTGATTTTATGGATTGTACGTGTAGTACTCCGCGAGAGCTTTCCAAAAACATATTATATGCTTAATTTGGACTTAAAATAAACGTTTTATGGCCTTGCAAAGTTGGCACTTCGCGAATCGATTTTTAGGGTTAAAAATCGTGTCAAAAAACAACCCCCACTCTCGGCCTCGATACACGTGCCTTTTGTGGAAGGTACACCACTGGAAGGTACTCGGTGAGACGAGTCCAACGCTACCTTCCGTGAGATGATTGGAGCACCGGAAGATGGAGCGTGGAGCTCAAACGCCGGCCAGGCGCGTGGAGACGGCGAACAGGCTGACCAGTCAACCGTTGACTGGTCAACGGTCAACGTGTTTACTGTCACATCATCGCCACCTTACCTGCCATGTCATCAGTGTGGGCCCACTCCAGAAAAGTCTTATTTGCTGACGTCAGCTGCCACGTCAGCCCTAGGTCCCAGTCAGCGTACAGTCAGCTTCTTCAGGAAGCCCACATGCGCAGGTGGCGCATGAGGGCTCTTGCAGCCTCTCCACAGCTCCGATTGAAACACGAACGGTGCGGCTGGCTCTGTTTTGGCCGTCTGAGTCCAATGGTGGCCTCTGTTTTGATCAATTCAGCATGTTAATATTTGTTTATGCTTTTTCAGTGTATAAAAACATGTTTTCTGATTTTTTTGAAAATACAAAAATAATATCCAGGGGCTGTTTTGTCATTCTGTGACTGTTTAGGGTTGTTTGGGACTGTTCTAGAATTTTTTTAAAATTCTTTGTGAATTTTAAGCTATTTTAAGTCATTTTTAGCATATTTAATTATCGTTTTAGGCTCTAAAATTGCGATTGGGACTAAATGAGACCCAATAAATTTATTTTCGGTAGTGAAAATATTTATGTACATCACATGTGCTTGATGGATTTGTTCTATCATATTTCTTTTGTTTAAGTTATCAATTTAAGATTATTTTCACGATGTGCATGTTTTGGTTGTAATTACGAGCCTCGTGGATTTTCCCTCCTTACGTGTATGATGTGATTATATTAAGTAATTGATTTTTAAAACAAAAGTGAATTAAAAAATATATATTCTTATGTCTTATTTTTGCAATAAATTGTAGTGAAATGACTTCTAAGAATGTAATCACTGACTTTAACAAGGGCGAGAAATTGGATGACATAAACTATAGTGTTTGGCAAAGGAAAATCACGTGCTTGCTATACGAGCAAGAGGTTCTTGAGAACTTAGATACCGTTATGGCTAAACCAGAGTTGGGTAATTCTACCCTAGCTCAAAATCGCAAAGATGAGCTTGTGGCTAAGTGCTATGATACGAGTCACACAATGTGTGTTGCAACTTGTGATCTTTCTTTTGTTTCCCTTGAGGGTCCACGCATGCCATATGGGCAACGTAAGAAAAAATGTTAAAGGAATGCAAGCTCATAATCTACCAAAACTAAATCAGATCACTAAACGCCATAGAGGCAAAAAGGATATTGCTAAGCAAAAGTGCTACGACTGTGGTACCTTGGGTCATTTAGCTTGGACTTGTGATCTTGAGCCCAAGAAGGCATCACTTAATCCTATCTCCATGCAAAGTTGTGTTTGCTCTCATGTTTTATTGGCTGACTCTCTCCCTGTGTTGATTGTAGACTCAGGCTCAACCAAACATGTGACGAGGGATCGAGAAGGATTTGTAGATTATCGAAAAGTTCCTGTGGGTACAAGAAAAATTTTCATGGGAAACAGTTCGTTTGTTGAAGTCAAATGAGTTGGCTTATACCAACTTCAATTGTGGAGTGGACGCACATTGACTCTTCATGAAGTTCTTTATACACCTAGAATTCGACATAATATACTATCAGTAGTACAATTGCTAGGACATGTATATTCTTTTAATTTTAGTAATGATCACTTGTATATTTGTTTTGGTGATGAGATTTTGGGACATGGTTCTTTGTCAGATAATTTCTTTAAATTAGATTTGTTGGATTCCCACAATTAATCTTCTGTTAATTCTTCTTCTTGCATGGTTTATGATGATTCTAATTCTGAGTTATGACATGCTAGACTTGGACATATAGGAAAAGATAGGATGACTAGATTGGCTAGAGAAGGCCTATTGGGGTCTCTCAAAGAAAGTCAACCTACCCTTGTGTGAATTTTGTTTGGCAGAAAAGCTTGCCGAAAGCCTTTGGTAAGGCAAAAGAGCCACACACCCATTAGAGTTAGTCCATTCAGACATTTTCGGACCAATGAATGTTAAGGCACGTCATGGAGCTTCCTATTTTCTCACTTTTATCGATGACTATACACGCTATGGTTATGTTTTCCTTATTTCTAACCGCGATGAAGCTCTCAAGTGTTTTGAGCGCTTTCTCGAGAGGTTGAGAATCAAAAGGATAAAAGCTTAAAAACTTTTAGAGCTGACCTAGGCCGTGAATATTTATCTGATCAATTTAAAGCATTGTGTGAGAAAAAGGGAATACGCCAACAGTTGACAATTCCTAGAACTCCGCAACAAAATGGTGTTGCAGAACGAAGGAATCGAACATTGTTGGAAATGGTTAGGTCGATGATGGCACAGGTCAACCTCCCAATTTCGTTTTGGGGGGATGCGCTAATGACTGCCGCCTACATACTTAACCGAGTGCCTTCTAAGTCAGTTCCCTCAACCCATTATGAACTTTGGAAAGGTGAGAAGCCTAAATTGGGGCATTTTCATCCTTGGGGTTGTGCAGGTTATGTCCATAGTACCTCCAATATGTTTGGAAAACTAGGCCCTAGAGGAAACAAGTGTGTTTTCATAAGGTATTCAGATACCTCAAAGGGTTATGTTATGTACGGTGGAAAACCTGACGTAGGAATGACTGAATCAGAGTCGCGCAATGTTGATTTCATTGAGAATGTTTTCCCACAAATAGGTGAAGTTAGGAAAGACTTTGAACTTTTTGAGATGGAAAAAGAACACATGACATCTTTTGGCGAAGGTGGGGAATTGCCTCAACCTAATCCTATGGTACGACATGAGGTTGAACCTATGGAAGTCACCAATGAGAGTCAAGGTGATCTTCATCCTAGTGGGAGTACGGATTCTAGTGGGAGTCCGACACTAGAGCGAAGAAGTAAACGTGGAAATATACCTCGTCGTCGATTCACGATCGAAGAGGAATCTTTCCTAACCACTTCTTTCAATTCTAGTGAGCCTACATCATTCAAAGAAGCCCTTTCTTTACCTACAAACAGTGAATGGATGACTGCAATGGAAGATGAAATTTCCTCTATGAAAAAGAATCAGGTTTGGGAGTTAGTTGATCTTCCGCAAGGTCGCAAGACTATTGGAAACAAATGGGTTTTCAAAGTCAAACGAAAGACAGATGGATCAATTGACAAATATAAGACACGTCTTGTGGCGAAAGGCTTTACCCAAAGAGAGGGTTTAGACTATGATGAGACATTCTCCCCTGTGGTGAGATTTTCTTCTGTTCGCCTAATCCTAGTGATAGTAGCACACATGGATCTAGAACTTTATCAGATAGATGTTAAAACTGCATTTCTCAATGGAGAACTAGATGAAGAGATCTATATGACTCAACCAGAGGGTTTTGAAGTCAAGGGACAAGAGCGCAAAGTGTGCCGACTAAAACGTTCCATCTATGGTCTCAAACAATCATCTAGGCAGTGGTACATTCGCTTTCACCAAACGATAACCTCAATTGGCTTTGTGATGATTGAGGAAGACCACTGTGTGTATGTTAAACGATCCAAGAAAAAGATCTTGATTATGTCATTATATGTTGATGACATCCTACTAGCTGGGAATGATATAGAGATGATAAATGCCACTAAAGAGTGGTTGTCTGCGCTTTTCGATATGACAGACTTGGGTGAAGCAAGCTATGTGCTTGGAGTAAAAGTCATTAGAGATCGTTCGAAAAGATTTCTCAGTTTGTCTCAAGTGACTTACATTAAGAAAGTTATCGAATGATTTGGCATGACTAACGCAAAACCCATTGTCACTCCAATGGAAAAGGGATGTGTCCTTAGTACAAACCAATGCCTTAAGAATGAAGAAGAGAAGAAGAGAATGTCTACGACTCCATATGCAAATGCGGTAGGAAGCTTGATGTATGCTATGGTGTGCACTCGACTTGACCTATGCTTTGCAGTAGGGATGTTGATTCGATTCCAAAGTAATCCTGGACCTCAACACTGGATGGCAGTGAAGAGGGTTCTGCGTTACTTGGTGGGAACCACAAATTTAACCCTTTGTTACCAAGGTGGGGATTTAAGCTTGAAAGGTTTCACTGACGCGGATTGGGCTGGAGATGTAGATGGTTATAAATCTACTTCGGGCTACGCTTTCCTCCTTAGTGGTGGAGCTATCTCTTGGAGTAGCAAGCGACAAACTAGCACCACCCTATCTACGATAGAGTCAGAGTGCATGGCTTGCTCAGCTGCGGTTCAAGAAGCTGTGTGGTTGAGGAGTTTTCTTCAACATCTTGATGTTACGACGCATGTGTGGATCGTCCTGTAGTCATTGCTTGTGATAGCATGGCTGCTTTAGGTTACACTAAAGATCCCAAGTACCATGGGAAGACGAAACACATTAACATCAAATATCATTTCACTAGAGACATGGTTGCAGAAAAGAAAGTTGTTCTATAATACATTCCTACTAGAAGCATGTTAGCTGACCCTATGACTAAGCCTCTAGCTAGAGAGATCTTTCAGGATCACATGTTGGGTCTAGGGCTTCGTAGGATTTGACTTTTATTCTGAGAACACTTATGTTGACATTTGATTATTATTTCATTATCGTTTGAATAAATTGCAGTTTCATTTTGTTCCTTTTATATGTTAATTGGATGTTTCAATATGAAATTGTGTAGTATATATATTTTTTGATTAAAAAGATGTCGTGGATATTGAATTGGCCCTCTCACACGAGTAATTCACCTTGTCACTAGGTGGGCGAGCAAGTTGAGATAGTAAAAGTCTTTGGTACCTACAAAGGGGGGTACGCAAATGACATTACATTTATCGCCTTGGCATACGACCAAGATGAGACCTTTTATAAGGTCGACTTTATATCCCAAGGAAAAGTCCGAATGTGAGATCTTAAAAGAGAGACACTAAAGAGTGACTGCTTTTAAGTACTCAGGTTAGACGCCAGAAGAGCGACTAGACTAAGGTTCGTATGACGTTTGAGCATGACATGCCTACTTCGTTTGGGAGTTCCGTCTTAGCATACACTTCATACTGTATGTGTCTATAATGCGACTTAAGAAAATGATTGAATGATCCCTGCTTCATCACTGTGTGAGTTATAGTGATCAAATCCAGATCACAATTATACCCTATGTGACTTAGAACTATATCATGAACTTGGACGTTGATGATGCTACTTTGGCATACCGACCAACGGGCTATGCACATATAGTCATACGGAGCATTCCTGGGAAAACAGTTAACCAAGAGTGATTGATGTGAGTGTCTAAGGAAGATAGTATGATATGCATCTATATTTTTGTGTTTCAATGACATGTCGATCATATTAAACATATGGTTCAAGAGATTGATCTTGATACACAAACATATTGAGATTTAAGCACCGCTCTTGAGGGATTGAGGATGCCTAAATTGATGCATATATACGGCCTGGGGTATAGACGAGTTTTGTTTTCTAACGAGGACGTTCTATGCTGGTCAGATGGTGATTTGGTATAGCGCTCCACCCTTTATCTTTATCGTCATATCGCACGCTTCACTTCCAGTATGAAGAGGCAGTGTTTAACGGGTTTTGATGATATGATGTGGTTAGAGAGGTGAGTCCATGTGTACGAGTGAGAGATGTTAGTAATTGGGCTTGTGGCCCGATTATTTAGTCCCGCCCACATGGAATATATTTATACTATTATTATTGGTTAATTGGTTTCCTAATCCGAATGGGTTTAGGATTGACTTAACCTACAAGAAATAGGGTTTCTTGGTAATAATATAAATAGGGCAACTAAAGGGATAAAACCCTAATACCAAAAAGCAGAAGAACACGTCTTCTCCTTGAAAGTGCCGCCCTCCTCTCTCTCCTAATTCTATCTCACAAAAATACTCCCTCTAGCCTAACCATCAAGAGGCTTGGATTTGCGGTGTGAACTAGTATTGATATCCGTGCTCCGTGATATCAATCCGACGAGAGAGATTTGCAGGTTTGTAGATCTTGGTATACGAAGATCGTAGCTCAAGTGAAATTCTTCCGCTTCGCACAAAGTTCAAGTTCGCACAAGGTAATTTACGATTACTGTCTTGATAACGAACTTGTATGATATATGTTTAGATATATCCTTCAAAAATTTTCATGATTCTTTGGCTATCACTCGCACATACAAACACCCAGATATTTTATTAACCATGACAGCCAACCCAACGTGGCCTGAAATTAATGATGTTCTACTACCTAATCAAACTGCTGCTAATCAACCAGATTTGGTTGCTCGAGTTTTTGAATTAAAGAGAAAACAATTGATGAAAACGGTAAAAGAAAAGAGGGTGTTCGGACGAATAGAAGCATATGTTTTCACGATTGAGTTTCAAAAACGGGGATTGCCTCATATGCATGCTTTATTTTTTCTCGCAGAACTAGATAAGATGAAAACACCCGAACAAGTTGATAGGGTAGTCTCGGCAGAGTTACCTGATCCAATCAGTAAGCCTTCACTTTTCGACACAGTTAAGGGATGCATGATACATGGACCATGTGGACCGAGAAACCCACGTGCACAATATATGGACAATAATTTTTGCAAGAAACGATACCCAAAACTATGGGCTGAAACTACTTCTATTGATGTTGACGGTTATCCAGTCTATCGTCGACGCAACAATGACTTGGTGATGATGAAGGGGAAACAAATGGATAATAGAGATGTCGTACCATATAATCCTTATCTAACAGAGATGTTTAACTGTCATATTAATGTGGAGGTTTGTGCTGGAATGAGATGTGTCAAGTACATCTACAAAGGGCATGATAGAACTACAATGGTTTTGGGGAGGGGTGATGAGATTAAAAAATATCTTGATGCAAGGTATATTGGACCGCCGAAAGCTGCATGGCGGCTATTTGGCAACACTTTACATGAAGAATGTCCTAATGTTGTTCGATTGGATCTCCATCTTTCTAGAGAACATAATGTTTTGTATGATTCAAGACAGTCACGGGATTAGATTGGTCAACAAGCTGAGGAGAAAGTAACGAAATTAATGGCTTTTTTTAATTGTTGTGCCTCTGATAGAATGGCCCGAGATTTAACATATCAACAAATGCCACAGAATTACACTTGGAATAAAAAAATTTGGAAACGAAGGCATCCCAACTATCCAAGCAATGCTATTGGTAGAATATACTTTGCTAGCCCCTCGAGTGGAGATAGATTTTACCTCCCACTATTACTAATTACCGTGAAAGGCCCGACATTGTGGGAAAATTTACGCACATACAATGTTATTAAATATGATACGTTTAAAGATGCATGTGTTGCACGGGGTCCTTTAGAAGATGACGAGGAATGGGCGCAATGTTTAGAAGAAGCTTCGGTTATGAAGACTGCATACCAATTGAGAAGATTATTTGCCCTTATTCTAACACAATGTTCTCCGATACAGCCTGACAAATTGTAGAATAAGTTTGCAATAAATATATGTGATGATCTTCCACAACAATTGCGTACAAAGTTCAGAATTACAAATCCGACTAATGGTCAACTAACAGATTATGGTTTGCATCTCTTGAACGAAATATTGCAAGAATCTGGAAAAAAGTTTACAAGATTTTTCACTGATGGCCCTCCCAAATGAAAATTGGACACAAATAGCAGGAAACAATAGACTAATGTGGGACCATAGACAACTCCGATACGATGCTCGCACAATTGGTGCAGAAGAAAATATTAACTATTTGAATGACGGTCAACGACTCTGTTTCGAAGCTGTAATATCTTCAGTGGTTTTGAGTCATGGATGGACCTTTTTTTTGAATGGGGGTGCTGGTACGGGAAAAGCATTTTTATATAACAACATTGCAGGATATTGTCAAAGTCTTGCTCATATCGTCATTTATGTTGCATCATCTAGAATTGCTTCATTGTTGTTGGTAGGCGGTAGAACTGTGCTATCTACGTTTTGTCTACCATTGAATGTGTTGGAAGACACTATGTGTTCCTTCACTAAACAATCAATTCATGCGGAATTGTTTAGGGTGGCGAAATTGATTATATGGGATGAGGTCCCTATGCAACATCGTCATTCCGTTGAGGCCATGGATCGCACCCTTCAAAATGTTCGTGATAACATCAACCCTTTAGGTGGAATTACTGTTGTACTTGGTGGGGATTTTCGTCAAACTTTGCCCGTTGTACCAAAAGGAGATCTTGAACAAATTGTGGGATCAACTCTTCAAAAATCAACACTTTGGAATCAGATACACATTTTGACTCTATCACAAAACATGCGATTGAATCCAAATGATTCAGAAAATGTTGAATTCGCTACATACTTGAACGAGGTAATATCAATTTTACACATCTATGTTTAAACTTTAAATTAATAAATATTTTATGATTAACATTGATTTAATTTCAATCAACAGGTAGGAACCAATCCATATGAAACCAATGAACTACCTTCTACAATTCGAAAGTGTAAAGACCTCGGTGAATTAAAAAGAGAAGTTTATCCACAGTTGCATAGGACTGAGACTTCTTTTGCGAAATTCTTAACAGAACGTACTATTTTATCTACACGCAATGATGATGTTAATAATATAAATGTTGAAGCATTGAAGATATTCCCCGAAAATGTCATTAGTTATCTATCAGCAGACAAAAACGTGGAAGATGATACGAGTGATCCGATCATGGAAAATCGATTCCCAATCGAATATTTGAACTCTTTGAATCCTCCTGGTCTCCCCCCTTTAGACCTGCAATTGAAAATCAGTTGTCCAGTTATTTTTTTAAGGAATCTTGCTCAAAGGATGGTCTTTGCAATGGAACAAGACTGAGGATAGTAAGATGTGCACAGCGGATTATTGAAGCTGAAATATTAACTGGAGATAAAGTTGGAAATTTGTTATTTATACCAAGAATTTCTCTTACCCCTTTTGCTTCTGAGTTTACCATTCTTATTACAAGACGACAATTTCCTATTAGGTTGACGTTTGCAATGACTATAAATAAATCATAACGTCAATTGGTTAAATTTGTCGACATTGATATTCGTACCCCAGTGTTTACTCATGGTCAATTATACGTTGCACTTTCCCGATGTACTACATTCGGCAGGATAACAATTCTCTTACCATCACAAGAAGAAAATTCGACAACAAATATAGTTTATCATGAAGTTCTTCTATAGTGCTTCTACCACGGGTATAAATCTCTATAATTTCCAACTCTAAAATTAAAATGCTGTCATTTCATACATTGTTACATCAAAATATTTTTTTACGATCATATAGTTTTTATCTAACACATACATGGTTTCAAATAGGTCACTGCAACTTCATTTGACACTCCACCTGCATCTCCAACTCTCCCTCCACCTAATTGTTATGATTCTGATTCTGTAGAGGAATTTGTAAGCACCCAACTCATGTTTAGATAAAATGTTAATAAATATATATAATATAAATTTTATGATTACATAATTTTTATCTTACACATTGCTCTAAAATAGGTCCCAACAACACCACCTGCAACTCCATCTACAACTCTTACACCCCCTCTTCCTCCATCTCAAATACTATTGTATGATGATATGTGGGAGAATTCGAATTTTGTAAATGAGGTGATATGTTTTTTTAATTTTTTAATTAATTATTCACTTTTATACATAAAATATAGTTAAATTAATCTATTTGAATATTTTTTGTCTCATGTGTAGATGGAAATAGTGGACAGAGTTATTGCGTCGTGTGTTTCAAAACCAGAAATTGTTGTGAAACAACAGCCTCCAGAAGAAGATTAAGTTGTGATATAATTATAGATGCCCAATGTTTACCTCCAATTCAATTTTTTTTAGTTTTTATTTGTTGTTAGTATTTCCTTTTCGAGGTCAGGTTCTCCGTCCTCCCTCCTATAAAGGCAAGGGCTAGTTGTCCCCCTCAAATTTGTAATATTATTTCTATTAATAAAATATAACAGGGTACTATCCCTGTTTCCATAAAAAAAAATACAAAAGTAACTTTAAATTTTTATTTCATTGTGGATGATCAGATTGTTTTAATTGTTTACCAAGACGTGCTAATTTTAAATTATTTATTATATTGATTTATTTGAATACCAACACTTTTTCATACTGATATCGTCCCATACTCCGTTTCATAAAGACGAAAACAGAATCTAGTTAAGTAAAAGAAGTAGAAACGGTAGTAGCTTTATCCTACAAAAGCTGCAATCCATTGCCACTAGGGGCGTCCCCCCAGCTCTTTAAGTCTCTCAACCAAATCCCACCTTCCTCCTCCCCCCACCTCTACCCAAATCCAACACAACACAAGCAAATGCAAAAAAGTAAAAAGGGGAACCAACCCACAAGGAGGAAATAATCTTATGAGAAATGAGACAAGACAAGTTTTAACTCTATCAAATATGCAGGTAAAGGATCACTTTCTTTCTAAGGTTGGGCTTTTTGGTTTTGTTTGGTACAATTGGAATGTTCTTTTATTCTTTTTTTCTCTTTTAGAGAAATGATATAGAGACAAAAGGTATTTTGGTAATAGTCTCACTCCAATGCAGCATGAGCTTTAGAAACCTATTCTAATGAGAGAGCCAAAAGAAACCATCCCTTGGAAGTTGGAACCCACAAACAACAAATAAGCACTAAATCCTCTTTAAACTTTACATCCAATGTGAAACAAATGGATCTTAATATAATGGAAAACATGACAACTAAAAAAAGAAAGAATATATGCAACGCAAAATCAAAACTTTCTACAAAATCAACAAGTCGGGGACAGTTGCAGTCCTGGTAACCGGAACATGGTACGGCAACGCAAGCACATCTTAAGCATCCCTTTCATGTTGATTTCTTTGAACATCCTCTTGATGGCCTTCGAATTTTCCTCTCTTCTTCGTCGTCGCAAGGTTTTCTGCATCAAGAAATCATAATAATCATTAATTCACACAAGCTCCATATACATACTTACTAAGCACAACTTTACTTACAAATGTGCGTGTATATATTTATGTGTGTGTGAGCTTACTCCATATCGAAGCCTGTTCAGTCTGACAGTCTGCTTTGGCTAAAGAATTGTGTAGGCTCTGCAACCCTGTGTGGTGCGTTGGGAAAAGCAACGCGTACAAGTCATGAACTCGTCTTGGAGAATGGTGGGTGGCCCCTCTTGCGCTCGCTTGAATGGCTCTGTGTGGTACTTGAGCAAACATGTCTCGGACAGCTTCAAGACATGTTTGCCTTTCCTGTCGGCAACCCAAATCTGGTTTCCCGGCAACAGTTTACCACCATGCTTGGCAAACTCGGCAGGAGGCATTCCTTCTCCACCATCCACCAGCTCCTGCAAATTAGAATGATTTTCATGCCATAAAACCAATTGTTAAACAATCCCAATTTTATGAAAACCAACCACCATAGTTTTAATTAAATTTAAAAAAGCTTACCAATGTTATCTTTACACTGGTATCGAAATGCCATGAATAACCATCCTGTCTTTTGCCACACATAAGTGTCCCCTACAAATCAGCATAACAATATCAAGATATAAAATTTATGAAAAAGAATAGCACAAGAATAAAATAAGTAAATTTCAAGTGCCCACCAGACCTTTTTCATCAAGATCTTTTTATATAATGAAATAACATACTGTCAAGTTTGGAGAGAATGAAGGTTGCCGGACCACCACCATTGACGGTGGTGGCCGGAGGAGATACAAAGATGATAGTCGCAGAAACAGGCAAGAGAGAAAGATATTGTATTATTATTGAAATTGAATTGATGAATTAATTTCCTAAAAGAACTATTACATCTATATATATCCAAAAACTATTGTAAATGGGCTACTAGCCTACTAACAAAGTAATTGGGCCCAAATAAGCTAACAAGGATTGGGCCTATATTTCTAACACGCCCCATCAACTCGAACATGCAACTTTGTGAAATGATCGAGTTGGAGAAGTGCAAACAAATGAGCCTATACGGCAAATGGGCCTTTACGGCAAATGGGCCTTTATGGGCCAGATTAGGGTTGATGTGCCACTATGGGCCTGAGCATTGTTGATGTGCCACTTTGGGCCTGAATTTTGCTGATGTGCCACTTTGGGCCTGAATTTGTTGATGTGCCACTTTGGGCCAGAATATTGTTGTTTGCCAGTTTGGGCCTGAATATTGTCGTTTGCCACTTTGGGCCTGAATAGCCACTCTGGGCTTGAATCAATTTGCTATGCCACTGTGGGCCTTGAATGTGCCCCTTTGGGCTGAATTTCCTTGAGGATGTGTTGGACCTGTTGGTATATTTCTCATGTATTGATGGTGTCTGAAATTCCTTGGGATCATCTGCAGTTGATGAAACTTCATTGACTTGCTGATGTTTGTCATCTTGGCCTGCGTGTCGAGCCTGGCAACGACGGCGTCGAGGCGAGAGGATAATCGAGGTAATTCTCTTCATTGCGGATGGCGTTATCGACGTAGATACGAGCGTCGTCCATATTGCCTTTCTCGATCGCCTTCTTGACTTTGAGTTTCTCTGATTTCTCGTCTTTGACCTTTTGAGTTTTCTTGATTTGGGTAGGATTGGTGATGAACGGATTTTGATGGAAGACATGACGGGTTTCTTGTCGAATCCCGAGATAGATGTCGATCGAATTGTTCGCGGAATAGGTGGTCAGCAACTGTTCGATGAAATGCCACAACGAAATGTGGTTAACATGAACTCTCTGTTATCTGGGTTGGTTGATTTTGTTCTGGTTCTTGATTTTCTACTCTTCTGTGTGCTTGACGGTTTGTTCAAAAGTTTGCAAGAGGAGGGCCTATTTGACGAGCTCGTAGAACTTCACTCATTGAATCATACGGACACTTCTGTCCCTTTTCTCCGATTTCAGATTGTTATGGCCGCCGTGGCGATAATGAGTACAACGAAGAGGAAGCCAGAAAAATGAAACCCACTTTCTCGAGCCGACTTTCCCCCAAACTTCTGCGTAGAGAGAGAAAGATTGATGGTTCTTCACGTCTATTTTGTGTAGTTGTTTGAGGTATCTTGATGGATGGGTTGTAGATCTGTTGTTGTGAAACAAAATCTTGAGATTGTTGTTGTGGAAGAAATGGCTGCAACCATCATTGAACGAAAATTACAGACAACAAGATTTAGGGAGGGATTGCTCGTATGGCTGTTGGTGTTTCTGCGAATTGGGGCAGATAAATTGTGTTTTCAGAATGAATTTGTAGGGAAGAACAAATAGATGAGGGTATGTCGATCTTAGCTCTGATACCATGTCAAGTTTGGAGAATGAAGGTTGCCGGACCACCACCATTGACGGTGGTGGCCGGAGGAGATACAAAGATGATAGTCGCAGAAACAGGCAAGAGAGAAAGATATTGTATTATTATTGAAATTGAATTGATGAATTAATTTCCTAAAAGAACTATTACATCTATATATATCCAAAAACTATTGTAAATGGGCTACTAGCCTACTAACAAAGTAATTGGGCCCAAATAAGCTAACAAGGATTGGGCCTATATTTCTAACACATACCTAGAAATTTTCAATACACAAGAATTCCTTCTTGCTAAAAAAGGGTTTTTTTTTCCCTCAAAATTTATCTAGAAAGGGTTGTGGCTTTAATAATCGAATTAAAGATTAAAACCCAACATTTCTAAACCAAACATGAATCAAAGTGGGAAAGGAAAGTGAAATTAGTGAAAATAACTTGGATCTAACAAAACCATTGAAAAGATCGTAGACCCTAATTAAAATCATCAAGGACAGCTTGGATCTTAAATCATTAATCAAAGAGAGCTTAGATCTTATTGGAAATTAAATCTAAAACTAAGATTTTTTGTTATCATATAAACATTCTATTAACTATCATCAAAGGAATTAAACTAAAGAAAGCAAGGACTTACAACTGATGTCTTCATCTTCTTTTTCTGAGGAAGCCATCTTTGCTGCCGATTAAGCAGCGAAGGATATATAATTCTGAAAGCCGTTTAGGGTTTGCAACTCATGAAGGTACTTAGGGCTAGTTATACACTTAGGTGCTGTTTGGTAGCCAGGATTAAGGCCGGATAGGATTAATAAGCCGAGTTGTCTGATATTTGGTACGCAATAGGTGGTCGGGACTAATAACACGAGTTATCCGGATAAAGTCATTATCCCCTCACTATTAATACCAAGGGGAAGGGTGGTATTATTAGCGCCATCACTAAAAAAAATTCGGATTAACATTTGTAATATCAAAACTACCCCTGATATACAAGTGGGTATTAATAGCGAGGGCACTAATAATGCTGAGATTAATAATACTGCTTATCCTTATCCGACTACCAAACAAGCCCTTATACTATATATAGCCCTAATGGAGCACTTAAGTCACGTGTCATGTGTTGAGTCACGTTTAAATTTCAGACTTTTTAAGAATATGAGATAATTATGAGAAATAATGAACCTTCTATTTATGTTGGTTGGCACGAAAAATAATACTATGAGATAAGTATGAGAAAAAACAAGCATTATATTTATGTTGGTTGACACGAAAAATAATATGAGATAAGTATGAAAAATAATGAACATTCTATTTAGGTCAAATTATAAATTGTTCCTCAAAGTATATATCCAATTTTAAGTATCTTTTGGTGTAGCGTTTTGAAAATGCAGTTATTTTAAAATGCAGCGTTTTTAAAACGCAGCATTTTCAAAACGTAATTTTTTTCTTGTAAACATGTTTGGAAACCTATTTCAAAACGCTATTTTTATAAACAAATAGTTGTAAACACAATACATTTTTAAAACGCTGCATTAAAACACTTTTAAAGAGAAAACACTGTATTTTTTACCAGCGTTTTATTCAAAGTACTCCACCAAACAAGCACTTAGATCATTACTCAACATAAGGTTTGTGTCAATTTGATACCTGATTTTTTCATTTTTGTCAAATAGCTATCTAGAATCTAACTTAAATGTATCCGACTTAACGCTTTTTCACTAACAGATATTGTGCCTATGTAGCTATTTGACACAAATAACAACATCAGGTACCAAATTAACACAAATATTTTATTGGATAGTGATCTAGGATTTGATGTATAATTTGGGGGAAATTTATAATTTAGACTTCTATTTATGTTGGTTGACACAAAAAATAATACTATCTTTGTTCCAAATAGACGAATTCGTTTGACTTTTTATCTAATTAAGAAAAATCAAGTTTATTTTTCTATGCTAAACCTATTAGTTATAGCAAAATGTATTAGTTAGACCACCAACAATTAATAAAGAATTAAACTATGTAATTAGTATTGGGTAATGGGTATAGTAGAAAATGAAGATAACTAATTGTCCCACTTACTAAAAAGGTTAAATTATAGATGACCCCCATCAAGGCCGACCCTGTAAAATCAGGGGCCTAAGGCCAATTACATCGAATGAGACCCTTCCTTTGTAATATAATTTTTTTTTTCCAATTTTAGAAAAATTAAAGAAACAAAGGTTATCTATGCCATTTTTTTCTATTGGTAAATCTTTTGAAAATATATCAAAAAAATATTTTCGGGTGTTTCGTAAACACACGGAAAATGTTACGGAAAATAATATATGAATAAATACAAAAAAAATATATTCTAATATTAATGTCCATATTGAACACAAAATAATGTTTAACTTTAAGTAATTTTCCTTTAGTGATCCTTAATTTATCATTAATGGTGTCAAATCAATAAAGTCTATTTTTTTCAATGTCACAAATACAAACAAAAAAATTGGTAATAATGAAAAAAACGCTTTTAAAAAAGAAAATTGATAATATTTGGGACGTCCCTAAATAATATAGTCCACACTAATTTAATGACGTAATGAGTATTTATTTAAATTATAATTTATAAATAATGTGCACAAACTCTAATTATATTTCTAAAGAATGTATTTGTTGAGTAAAATTATTGTGTGTTTGTAAATATGTGTAATTGTGGAAGAGGGCGAAGGAGTGCTCGAACATTTGGAAAATGAATCCGTAAGTCATTTTGATATGTAAAAACAACCCTCAAAGCATTTAAAAGGTTATTCATCCCCTCTAGCTTTATTTCGTTGCCAACTGGACTTACAATTTTTCAATCTCACAAATACAAATAAAATAATAATAATTGATATAAAAAAACGTTTTAAAAAAGAAAATATATAACGTTTGAAGAATCTCTAAATAATATAGTGGAAAATAATTTTAGAACGCAGTGAGTGTTTATTAAAACTATAATTTATAAATAGTGTTCACAAACTCAATTTATATTTCTAAAAAAATTATTTATTGAGTGTAATATTGTGTGTATGTAAATATGTTTAATAGAGAAAGGGGTTGGACGGGTGCTCGAACATTTTGAAAATGAGTTACGGAAAATGAATCCGTAAGTCATTTTCCTGAAAAGAAAATTATTTTTTTTCCGTTGACACGGAAAACTTTTTACGTTGATTACATTTTTCGAAGGTTAGCAAACACCAGAAAATGAGGAAAATATTTTTCACAAGTCATTTTTTGTGAAACAAACGGAGCGTTAATATAAAATGATTAACAATAAATCTTAACAGATGAATTTGAACTAAGAATATTTTTATTTTTTTATCGTATAAATTTTAACTAACTATGATTGAAGGAATAAAATTAGAGCTCAGTTTGAGAATTTATCAATAAATGAAGCAGATAATGTGGAAATGAACTATTAAAAATATTATTTTCTTAAAAAGATTGACTTTCCAATGGAGACTTTTTGCCCGAAACTAAGGGATTAATTAATAATTTGTATACGAAATTGCGGGCCGGAAAAAACGAGCTGGACAAAAATTAAATTGATTAAGTTAACTACGATAATAGTTACTTTCGATTTTTTTAATTTTTGTTTTAATTTGTATACGAAATTACGGGTAGGAAAAAAATTAAATTGATTAAGTTAATTACGATAACAATTAAAAATAGAAATACAAATTTTCGCAACCATAAAACTCTAAAACTGTAAAATCGTAAAATTTTAACTGTAAAAACGTAATAAGTAATTAATTTTCACAAATGTAAAATAACGACTGTAAACCGTAATATCTCAATAATTTTCGCAGTAATAGAATAAGGATGGAAAAAAAAAACGTGATAAAAACAGTTGAGCTTGTAAGATTAAACGTTATAGAGGGACATTCTTTATATTTCATATATATCAATATTACATTGAAATGAATGTCCGCACATAATTTTTCGTTTAAAAATTTGGCATTCGTCAATAACTTTAACTTATAATTCCTAATTTAAACATGTGCTACCATTAATTAAAAATATATAAAAAAATTCATGCTTTAAAAAAATTTAATTGATTCATGTAATTACAATAAGATCATAAATTATAGTAAAAGATTGAGTTAGAGAGAAGTTAAAAATAATTGAGTGAGAGAGATAAAGTTAAATTTAGTTACGTTGATAAATTGAGTTAGGTAAAAGATAGTCACCAATCGCCTTTGGCACATGTAAAGATATGAAAGAATTAAAGCCGTAACATTAAAGTAACAAATAATTAATTACAGTCACTTTTTATCACAAGTCAATTATACACGTATAAATTTTTGGAGACTAGTTTATGTTGGCAACCCAATCTTGTTTGTTACCGAACAATTGATGTGAAAGTACTGTAGTAACAGTACCATAAACTTCTGTTGGTGCTCTTGACGCCTTCTGGCACAACTGACAACTAGCTGCCAGTTCTTACTGAACATTTTGTTACATAGAATAGACCACCAATATTCATTCAGGCCTAGGCTTGGCAAGTGCAGCAATCACCAATGACAATGACTATGTACCCTTTATAGGTCCAGCATATCTTTCCTACAATTATTCTCCACAGTTTGATACTCCATTTCAATAGTTAATGTTATTTCAATAGTTTTCCCCAAGTGTAGACACCCCAATCTCTTCATTACGAGGTTCGAAACGGGGTTCTCACCCTAAGCTTAATGTGTGGTTGCCTGTGGTTTATTGAACGGCTGCTCACTCTTTGCTGGTCTAGTTTGAGGGTTGGGTGATACTAGGGTCGAAACAAGTTACCTCATTAGTGTATTTGAAGTGGTAAGGGGAAGCAAAGTGGAAAAGCTGAAGTTGTATCATTTTGGCCAAGGGTGAGTGTGAGTCTGATCACTTAGAAAGTGGGTAAAATTAAAGCATGATAGTGCTGAATTATAAAGCATATATTACTTTTAAGTGGTCAAGTTAAGGTTCACTTAATTATGCTTTTTGTTTAAGCCTCAAGTCTTATGGAGGTTAATCTATCCGAGTTCCCACCACCCATCGTTGTCTGCTACGGCAACATTCTTGTGTGCATAGTCCATCTGTGATTCTTTTGAAAGCCGGGTGTTCGTTCTAACTCTTAAAAACTCATGGCGAAAATCATTGCTCTAAGTGAAACATAATTTTTGCTTGTTTCAACATAATCGTTTTCGTTCTTAAATTATTATTATGTTTGAATTTTTTGAGTTTATTTTCAAATAAAATTTGAATGTATATTATATATATATATATATAATTTTAAAATCATAAAACACATACTTTTAATACTAAATTGTTTGGGTAAATAATTAAAACAATAAGTCAATTTTTTATTTGAAAATAAGTAAGTCTTTTGTAGGATTGTCTTACGGATCTTAATTCGTAAGACGGAGTCCTACTCTCTCACAGAGTCACAGTTCAATCTACCAACACACGGTTTGTCAGGTAAAGATTCATCTTACAAAAACTAATACTCTTGTCCGTGGCGATGGCACGGTGCCAGTTTGAGAATTTATCAATAAAAGAAGCAGCTATTGTGGAAATGAACTATTAAAAATATTATTTCTTAAAAAATTTGACTTTCAAACGAGGTCTTTTTGTCCAAAACGGAGGGATTAATTAATAATTTGTATACGAAATTGCGGGCTGGAAATTGAGAATTTATCCATAAATTTAACATATAAGCAAAACTTTCTACAAAATCAACGCAAGTGGGACAGTTGCAATCCTGGTAACCGGCACATGGTACGTCAACGCAAACACATCTTCCGCATCCCTTGCATGCTGATTTCTTTGAACATCCTCTCGACGGCCTTCGAATTTTCCTCTCTTCTTCGTCGTCGCAAGGTTTTCTGCATCAAGAAATCATAATAATCATCAATTCACACAAGCTCCGTATACATATTTACTAAGCACAACCTTAATTACAAATGTGCGTATATATATTTATGTGTGTGTGAGCTTACTCCATATCGAAGCCTGTCCAGTCTGCTTTGGCTAAAGAATCATGTAGACTGCAACCCTGTGTGGTGCGTTGGGAAAAGCAGCGCTTCTTGCTGCAGCTCGTACAAGTCATGAACTCGTCTTGGAGAATGGTGGGTGGTCCCTGTTGCGCTCGCTTGAATGGCTCTGTGTGGTACTTGAGCAAACAAGTCTTGGACAGCTTCAAGACATGTATGCCTTTCCTGTCGGCAACCCAAATCTGGTTTCCCTCCGACAGTTTACCACCATGCTTGGCAAACTCGGTGGGAGGCATTCCATCTCCATTTACAACCTCCAATAAGGAATTTTGAGGCATTTCGTCTCCACCATCCACCAGCTCCTGCAAAGTAAAATGATTTTCATACCATAAAACCAATTGTTCAACAATCCCAATTGTATGAAAACCAACCACCATAGTTTTAATCAAATTAAGAAAGCCTACCAATGTTGTCTTTCCATTGGTTTCGAAATGCCATGAATAACGATCGTGTCTTTTGCCACACATAAGTGTCCCCTACAAATCAACATAACAATATCAAGATATAAAATTTATGAAAAAGAATAGAACAAGAATAAAATAAGTAAATTTCAAGTGCCCTCCAGACCTTTTTCATCAAGATCTTTTTGAATAATGAAATAACATACCTAGAAATTTTCAATAGACAAGAATTCCTTCTTGCTAAAAAAGGTTTCTTTTTTCCTCAAAATTTATCTAGAAAGGGTTGTGGCTTTAATAACCGAATTAAAGATTAAAACCCAACATTTCTAAACCAAACATGAATCAGAGTGGGAAAGGAAAGTGAAATTAGTGAAAATAACTTGGATCTGACAAAACCATTGAAAAGATCGTAGACAGCTGGGATCTTAAATCATGAATCAAAGAGAGCTTATATCTCAAGAAAATGAATAAGAGAAGCTTAGATCTTATTGGAAACGAAATCTAAAACTAAGATTTTTTGTTATCATATAAACATTCTATGAACTATGACCTAAGGAATTAAACTAAAGAATGTAAGGACTTACAATTGATGTCTTCATCTTCTTTCTCTGAGGAAACCATCATAGCTGGCTGCTTAAGCAGCCGTTTAGGGTTTACAACTCATGAAGGTACTTGGGCCTAGTTATACTATATATAGCCCTAATGGAGCACTTAAGTCATGTGTCATGTGGTTGAGTATATGAGATAAGTATGAGAAATAATGAACATTCTATTTATGTTGGTTGACACGAAAAATAATACTATGAGAATAAGTATGAGAAATAATGAACATTCTATTTATGTTGGTTGACACGAAAAATAATACTATGAGAATAAGTATGAGAAATAATGAACATTCTATTTATGTTGGTTGACACGAAAAATAATATTACTCTCTCTATCCTAAAATATATAACGTTTGGGGTTTTTTTACACAGATCAAGTAATTTTATTATAAATACTAAATTGCCCTATCTAAATAATGATGAGGTGTCTTAATATTTTTGTCCAAATAACCAAACACGAGTTACAAAGTCAATAAATATGGGTAGAATTGGGGAAAAAATTCTTTGAAAATTGTAAAATGTCATCTATTTTGGAACAAAAAACTCTCCCAAATTGTCATGTATTTTGGGACGACGGAAGTATGTTTGTTGCAAATAGGCCGATTTGTTTGACCTTTTATACTAATTAAGAAAAATCATTAATCAAAGATTTTTCTATACTAAGCCTATTAGTTATAGCAAAATGTATTTGTTAGACCATCAACAATTAATAAAGAAATTAAACTATGTAATTAGTGTTGGGTAATGGGTATAGTAGAAAATGAAGATAACTAACTGTCCCACTTACTAAAAAGGATAAATTATAGATGACCCCCATCCACCATGGGTTGGGTTTAAATTCTCTTCCTTAACTACCAATTAAAGCAATGCACCCACCTCAACTATAATTTTTTTTTTAATCACACTTTCTATGTAGGAACTATATTTGAGTTAACGAGAAATACCCATTAGAGACTCACGTGACCAACTTTAGGATTTTGTTTTTAAAACTATGAATTACAAGACCCAAATAACAGTCACGTGCCGGCCGAGGACATGATCTCACCGTCACGTGCATAACATATGCCCATATTGCTCACCGGACATAAATATGAGCTCGACTCGCATGCGAGCATATCTAGTGCGGCTGGTAGAGATCTGCGTTCGGCCCTTAAGCGAGCATATCCAGTTGGTAGCTTGCTACTTATTGGAAAAAGCTAAGTAGCGAGCATGAGGGTTAACCGCAGCGATCACGCTAAGTGATATGATTCTAACCACCAACCAAGAACCAAGATTGTCACAAGCAAGGGAGAGGCATTGGAAGCATGTAGATCAATGTTCGAGGGTTCATATGTGCATGGATAAAGGTTCAAGGATTCTAAAATGCATAGAGTATGATTGGAAGATTCAAGAGTTCTATACAAACTTAAATCGTGGATTTATTGGAGATTCAAGCTATTACAATGGCTACTCTACAAATTCAAACATGCGTTGTGAAGCCTTAGATTTCATGGATGATGACTTGAAGACTCGAGAAATGTTCGTTAATGTCATACAGTGACTTTGGAAGCTTTTAACGCCTAAAGGAAGACTTTAAGGGGCCAAAATGCAACGTTGAAAATTAGGCCTTTACAAAAAACGAGATTTGTATATTTTCCTTATTTTTGAGGGTTTATGTTTCTTAAATAGATTAGGTAACTTACGTAATTGTTGCCTACAGAGATTAGGCAAGTTGAGTAATTTCCTAAGAGGATTCTAAGTAGTTTCCTAAGTTGATTATACTTAGACCTTTCTTTTTTACTTTTAGGTTTAGGTTTCGCAACCCATATAAATAAGAGTTGTGGCTTATTGTTTTGTAGACAACTTTCTGATTATTGATTAATATAGTTATTGAGTGTTTTTCAAAACCTCCTTGTTCTTCATTGAACTTGTGATTATTTGGTGAGAGGCTAAGTAATCGAAACCCGAACTTATCAATAGGATACTCATCCCTATTGTGGCGTTCTTCCTAATACCAAGGTTCGTGTTCGTCCTGTAATTGGATCGTGGAGTACCACGTTCAATAACGGATCGTAGCATTGGGTCAAGGTGTCACAATCCATCAATTCATTAACGTTCTTCGCTTGTCGTGTTGTGTGCTCTTTGATTCCTCCATCGTGAGTACGCGTCTAGGAATCATATCACTAAGCTTGCTCAATATTATTCGTAACGGCCATCCAGGACGTGTGGAGTTAATACTGTGAAACTCCCGCCCCCCATGTCTTGGACGTGATCATGATAATGCCTCCACATTATGTTCGGGTAGTTAAGATCCATTACTCGGCAGTTAAGGTCGAGACTATATAAACCCCTCAGTCTTGGGGAGGAGGTATGTTCTATTCTATAAGCTCATATTCTGTCAAATTGTTTTATCACTCATGTGTTGTACTAATTCTCACACCGACGTCTTTGCAAAGTCCCGACCAGTGTACGTGTTTTGGATTGCTTGATAGGTTTGGGTCGTGAAGTATCAAAGCCCAAATATTATATATTGTTCACGGTATCGCTATATATTAGATTCGCTATATATTAGATTCATCAGTTGATTCCGTATCAGATACTACCATGATGAGTATGGACATACCACTGAGGAATGTTTGTAACACTCGAGGTTTTAGTTAGCTTAATTATCTCATAATTATCTATTTTAGTTCATGTTATAATTGACTAGCCAATACTTTATTAACTTTCCTTAATTATATTAAATTAAATAATACAAATAGCTGTATTATAATAAATTTAATTAAGTTACAAATTTTATAGTATCAAAATCTTATGTTAACGGAAATAATAGAATTGTAATAACCGAATTTTTAACATTTAGGAATTAATTTTATATTAATTGGTGTATCTTAACTAATCAATATTTTGTTTTACTTTAAAATATTATTTGAGTTTGTAATGCATTATATTAGTATTCTATAATATTATATACCATTCATTAGTCTAATATTGGAAACCTTAGTTAATAGGAAATAATTTAATAACATTCTTTTTCCTAGTGTCTGTAAGAGCACCCGTCGGCCCAAGCTAATTAGGGGTCTAAAATTTTGTAGGTATTAATAATAGTATTATATTGAGTTAGTATTTTTTTCATACGTTATGAAAAGGTCCAAAATTCAAAGAAAACACCAATTCTCAAACTTATACCGATATATTCCAATTCGGCAATTCTCAAACCAATTAGTAATAGTTATAGCCATAATATTTTCTTGAGTATGTTATGACTTGGTCACTTATGTATAAATATTAGGGGAAAATATTAATGCATTAAAATTGATGAATCGCAAAAATAGATAGCACACTATTGAATGCAAAAATTAATGCACTAAAATTGATGAATCGCGGTACAAAAATAGACTAGCTACACTATTGAACCATCGTGCAAAATTTATTCAATAAAAATTGATGAATCGCGGTTCAAAAATAGACTAGCATTACACTATTGAACTGCGGTGCAAAAAATAATGCGATAAGATTGATGAATCGCGTGCAAAAATAAAACCGCGAGCGCCTACGGTTCATTAAGGGTATCGTAGTAATATTGCCACTAAAAGTGACTTTTTTCGATTAAAATAAAAAAAATGTGTACTTTAGCAATTAAAATTCAATCAATTTCTATCTTTTTGGTAAGGAATTACTTGCTTATATATATCCATTGTTACACGATCAATAATTTATAATTTGGGGTCAATATTTGTTATATGTGAAATTGAATTACTACTTTATAGTTAATTTGCGATTAATTAGTTATATTGTTGGTTATTTGACGATGAGTCGTGTCTTTGAACATGTTCACAAGTTGTGATTGTGATTGAGTTGGGATAAACAAGGTTATGTGAAATACGATAATTTTCAATGTTAAGTGGTTGATAAGTTTACTTTATAGATCGGCAGTATTTGTTCATGTATGAGTAACAAACTATTTTTTTAGGGGATAATCAAGTCGTCCCTTATGTAGAATTTAATTTCAACTGCCTAGGTCCTCTATTTTTGTTTTAAAACTAAAATACACTTTTGGAGGGAGAAATAACAAAGATACCCTCAATGAGCGAAATACGCCGGACAAAGCTACTGCCCAAATTTGGGCATCGGAATGAAAACATTGAGTATCACAATGTACAATTGAAATGTCAAAATTTGGGCATTGAAATGCAAAGGTCATTGCCCAAATTTGGGCATCGGAATTAAAACATTAGGCACCACAATGCACAATTGAAATCTGTCAACACTTGGGCATCGTAATGAAAAAAGTCATTGGGCAAATTTGGGCATCAAAATGCAGTTGAAATCTATCAAAATTTGGGCAGAAATGCAAAAATCTCAGCTCAAATTTGGGCATCACGATTGTGAAAATTGGGCATCTCAAAACTTATTAAGCCCAAACAATTGCTTAAATCTCATTTTTGGCCTTAAAATGAAGACTTCACGGGTATACTATGTATATTATGTAAATCTCATCGAGCTTCGAATTGATATGCGATGGGTCATATGGTTCATCCGGAATCAGAAGTTATGCCATACCGCGGAAGAGTCCTCAACTTTTTTATTTCTACTAGTGCATTAGTTTCAAAACTGACAACTAACCATTGTTGCGGCGGAGGTTGGGAATCGAGAGGGTTGGTCGAAAGCGGTGTGGAAAGGGAGGTGTGAAATTAGAGTAGTGGTGGAATTTAGGGGTTAGAGTTTTATAGTGAGGGAGAGAGAGGCGGAACAGAGTAATGTATGTCGTTTTCTTTTAAGTGTTGTCGTATCAAGAAAAAATGATAAATAGACGGGGCTTTACTTGAGTCATTAGTGCATGAGTTTGATATATTGGCTCCAACTAGTGATACATATCGTCCAAGTTCATCGGTTCAAAAAGAACCAGACCCGATTCAAACCATCAAAACGTGTACCTCCTAAATATGAACCGCTCTTGAACCTTAACCGCCTATTCAACGGTTCGGTTTGGTTCAAGTTCAAAGAATCTTAGAACCTTTAACCAACGGTTCTGAATCACAAACTGCTTTGAACCGGAACCGAATGAACCGCCGGTTCAAGCGAGCGGTCAAAATTCAAATAAAGCGAAAAATGATGTGTTGTTGATTAAGGGTGATCGGCGGTGGCTGCTTCACCCTAGGATGCAACATGTGTGAGTTTTTAGGCTCCAAAAATAAAAATAAAAATGTTTTCTTTTTTTTTATTCATTCATTACATCTTTAATATACATAATATTTGTTAAGTACTATAATATTTCTTGCGTGCATATTTTGGATCCGCCTCAATGGCATTTGGTCTTAGCTTAATGGCCCACTATATATTACATGGTATTTGAAGGATTGGGTCGGGTCCATGCGCAACGGGTTGAACCCATTACTTCAGGTATAAATAACCCCCTCCAGTTCATAGATTAGACTCTCTCTCTCTCTCTCTCTCTCTCTCTCTCTCTCTCTCTTAACTTAGAATCACACACACGCCTTGGGGGCTACGCCTCTCTCTTTCATACTCGGCATCTTGGACAAACAGCAGGAGGGTGTTTGGCGAGGGACTCAGCCAACTGTTTTCGTTATATAAATTATAGACAAATATCCACCAACGATGATGATTTCACTTGGGAACACAACTCGGCGACCCTATTGCTTCGACACCCAGGTATGATAGATGTATTTAAAAAGGAAAAAAAATCTACCAAAAACATGTTGCCAATAATAGAAACTCATATTTATCTACTATGAATTGCTAACACACATTGGGAATACAAATCTATTATTCTTCTTAGTTTGCTCCTCATTTGATACATATCTCATTAAAAATGAATATGAAAATCCATTTGATACTCATAACCTACTCAAACAAAAAACTCTTAATACTTGGCACAAACTCTAATAATTATACAACACCACCATCTTTATCTTTAATAACTTCAAGATTTGGAGAAAATTAGTTTGGTGTTCAAATGGGTCAAACAAAGTCACTATTTATAGATAAAAATGTCTTTAAATTTTTTTAAATTGCAAAGAGACGAAAATAAGAAAAAACAAAAAACAATAATCGGACACACTTCCTTGTTTTTGGAGAGAAGAAGGTCGGCTCTTTGAAATAGAAATGGTTGAGTATCTAAACTAGATGCTCAACCACCTTTTCTTATGCTTAAAACTTGTTTGGTAATCGGACGAGGATAAGTATTATTATTAATCAGTATTATTAGTGCTCTCACTATTAATCCTCACTTGTATATATCGGGGTGGTTTTTGATATAAAAATTTAATCCCAATTTTTTAGTGAGGGAGGCCTATTACTACCACCCTGCCTTGGTATTAATAGCGAGGGAGATAATAACTTTATCAGCGTAACTGCGTGCTATTAGTCCCGATCACATAATGTGTACCAAACATGAGAACAACTTGTCTTATTAATCATATCTAGCCTTATTCATGGCTACCAAAGCGGCACCATAATTTCCAATTAATATCCTTAAGATTCTTCATAATGGAGAAGAAACCCAATAAAATTCCATTTGAGATCTTCCATTGTACCTGCTCTTAAGGAGCCTACTACATATGCTACTTATTAATTGTTACTTGAAAACATGCTATCGTCTTTATACATTTAATTTATTTTCCTTAGAACCTTTGTTGTGAGAAATCCCTCGCGTGAGATG